>VZRI01004987.1:46074-210340 GCA_013397515.1 Upupa epops
ACCACCTCCTTGGGCAGCCCATTCCAAAACTGGATCCCTCTTTCAGTGAAAAACTTTTACAAGGAAAGGTTTTTTTGCCTCCACTTTCCAGGAATTGGAAGAAATTTTTTGAGGTCAGAGAAGCTTTATATGACTGCTACTGCTTGTGTTTTTAAGATATGTGACAGTGAAGGAGCAGTAGGGAATGAGAGAATAAGCAGATGAATTAAATTAAAATTAAAGGGTATAGTAATTTGTGTGTTTCTTTAAAATCAAACCAAATCACTAAAGGAATAAGAAATGTAGTAGCAGTATGAAGGACATGAGATAGGTGGTGTTACTCTGAAGTAACCATTTAAAAACATTTCCTTTGAATGTGAGAACTTCAGAGACATAAGCAGCTCAGAGATTATCCCCAAAAGACCTACCTCCTCACAAGTTACCTCCAGTTAAAAATGTAGATACATGTCTTTCAGCTCCAAGAAGTGATAGTATCACTCCCTGTCAAAGCAGTTATCTATTTAACAGAACTTCTAAAAGATCTGTACAAGTGCCACAAGTAATACATTTAACAATTTCCCTATTTCATTCCTTCCTTGGTCCCTACCATGCCGGGAACTGCAGATCCTACAGGGTTTCTGACTGCTGTAACCCAAGTTGTTACTCTATCGTTTATTTCATGGGGCTGTAGAGAAAACCAACATTATACTGGTTTCCTGATTTATAAATACTGTAATTTTCCTGAGAAGTGTTTCAGTGTTAGTGTTAACTGCTGAGATAAGTGATCATGACTTTATGATACAAGTTGGAGCTACACTGCAAACAGATCAATCACAAGTGTCCAACACAAGTAGCACCCAACATTCTATCTCTACAAGAGAACAGAATCATCTTCCTCCTCTGCCTCTATCCAGCAATGGTGTTAGTGAGGATACCCAAGCAGATCCCTAAACAAGATAATTGTCTAAACCACTATGCATTAATAATAATTAAATAATGAAATAGGTGTATATAACTTCACATTAAGGTAGTTAATATGAGAACCACTTTGGTCTGGCATATGATTTTAAAATGGAGGGCATTTTTATTAATGGGACAGAGAGCTACTGGCAATGACAAGGTTTAAGATCTGGTGCACGTGTGTTTGCAGAGATTTTGAGAAAATTTTAGTGCACATATGACGCTACCCACAGGCAAAATCTTTTAAATTGAGGAGGCACTTTCGCAGGGATGGTTTGAGAGCCCTTCTCTTGTCAACCAAACTGCTAATTCCCCAGTTCTTTTTTGACCAAGAGTATCTTTTATGTTTGAGATAACAAGGGAATGGTTTGCTCCAAAGGCATTGGATTAACTGCTTCTTCCCCCCCCATGCCATTTATTGATTTGTTAGTAGTTCTTTTGCAATTCTGTTATGGCAAAACATAGACTTATTTTCTCCCTATTTATGAGTAGTCTCTACTGAATTGTTCCTTTGAACTGATAAAACCAAACTACTGTACAATTTCAACATTTTTATTCTTTTTAACACTACCAGCCCAAGTAGAACTGTACTTCTACCCAGTATCTTGTAAGCAATGTGGTGTTTGGACTTGTTTTTTCTTTTGCTGACTGGATATTTGAAGTGGAAATGTAGTTCTTCACTACATATTGATGAATCTGTTAAGGTAGAATGCGCTTCTCTGTGGGGGGTGGAGTTGGCAGGCAAAGGAATTTGTGATTGGAGAGGAAGATAATTTCTTTAGCTTTTATGAATAGTTTTTGTATCTTAAAGGTCTGTATTTCAGTGCTCACATTTTGCATGTGTTATAAAAAGCACTGTACCAGGAACTTTACAGTGTTGTGTTATCCAATGAATTTCATAGTGATGTCCTGTTTTATATAGAAAGTTTCTAATAGAAAGCTTTTATGTTTAATTTCAACATAAATAATATGGGTGAAGTGAAAATGTTGTACCGGACAAGGCTGGCTTTTTGTGTAGGAAGGGTTTTACATGTAATTTCAACTTTTTTTCTCTGCGTCCCATGAACTGTTTGAGATACCAGTCTCCCCTTATCAACTTTAATAACTTGGAGTGCAAGAAATTAAAAACAAGTTCCTCAAATTTTGTAATGTTAAATTTAAATCAAATTGCCTTAGAAGGCAGGGCTCTATTAATAACATTAATAAAAAGCTCTATTAATAAAATATTTCTTTATGTGTTAGGCAACAAGTTATTTGAGAATTCTGTGTTCTGACATGATTAAATGAACTGCTCTGTGTGCCTTCTGTGCCACCCCCTTTCATTAAACAACATATCCTTTTTGCCTGAAGTACGATTAGATGCTCAAATGATCTCTTAAACCACAAAAGAAGGACTTGTATTTGTCCCTGTGTTCTGTTTGGACTTCAGTAATCTGTCATTTAGCATTTTTAAGCATCTCTGATGCTAGTGGAAACTACTAATTTATCCACTTCTGCTAGATTGAATATTGTCTCTCTTATACAGTGCTCATTTTTGGGTTACAGCATTCCTATTAGCTTGTGACTCATCCTTCTCACTTGCTCTTCCTTATTCAGGCTAGTAACTAGCTTTCATTAATGAGAAAAAACCCCAGCCTGCATTTACAATGAAATACTCAGTTCTCTGAAGTAAGACCAAAGAACAAAACCAAGGCTATTTTCAACAGCCAAAAATGAAATGGGGAGCAACAAATTACAAGCTGTGTATTGTATCTATAGAAAAGTCTGCAATATAGCAATACAGTCCCTGAATTCAGTGGTATTTGAACTACTGCCAATAAGCAAAAAAGGAAAAATATCTATGTTATTATTGTTTGGGTACCCTTGCAGTCATAAAGTATTTTTAATTGGGAAATATACTTGTATTTAAACTCAGAAATGTGAGCTGAAAAACCATTACTTTCTTTTCTTGTTTGTATACACAAACAATAAGACACCTGTAGAGTATTTTAGGTGTATTGAAATTGGTGTTACATTGCAACATCCTACAGAGATGTCTGTACAAAGTCCTTGCTAGTCACTTTTAGCCTTAAATTTTATTGTCATTTTTAAGTGGATAATGAATTTTGCTGTGAATTTCTTGTTGAGGTAGACATAAGGATTTCCTGTGTGACTATTCATATTGGATCAGGCAATGAAAGCAATTCAACAAGGGAGAAAAATCATATATTTTGACTAGGATAAATTGTAATGTAAAAAGTGGGGGGATGGAGAGGCTGCATTTATATTCTTGTGCAGGTCTTCCCATCAGAATTGTGTTCCAATGTGCATGTAATAGTATTTTGCATTCCTTTAAGAACTATATTACCCGATTCAAGTGAAAAATGTTATCAAAATTCCCAGACCTTTATCCCAATATGCAACCTTCAGAAAAGTTTGGTTTTTTTTTTTTCATGGCTACTGCTGCTCAACTAAGTGCAATGGGATTTTATCACTCAGCTACTCTCTGGTTCAGGTAGTACTCAATCCCATGAGAATATCAATACTTAAATGTATTTGCAAGCTTGCATTTAGCTTTAACAACAATAACCACAAAAGCTAATTCTTTTCAGGTTGTGTGAATTTGCACAGTTAGGTTGTGAAATGTGCATAATACCCACCCCCCCAAGAAAAAAACCCAAACACTTAGAAGAAATCTTAACACAGAACCAGTTCACTTGTGCAGACATTGTATTATTGTTATTTTGACGGTGTAAATGCCACTGTTTGTGAAGCATATGCTACACTTTAGACCTGTGCAGTGTTGTAACTGTTTCCACTCATCATGTGTAAGTGTATCAATTGTAAGGGATAGTCAAGCACTGGTTTTGGATACCTATTGGAACTCCTGTGATAAGCCCATTAGGATGCCAATGTGGTGCCTTTTCCTGAGTAGCAGGACTTAGCAGGTCTTGTTGGGATCCAGTTCTGCTGACCACTTTCATGCATACCCAACTAAACTCTTCAATATGAGCTCCCAGTTATAGTAGTGTGGTTAAGCCTTAGGAAAAATAATATAAAAGGTGAAATAACTTCCTCATTCATTTCATCCTGGCATCAGTTTGCATAAATAAATACAATACACTTCTATGCATGCAAAACTGATTTGGGGCATAAGAAAAATATTCAAGTGACTTTTTTAATAGAGGATATCTATATGGAAATATTAGTGTTGACCTTAATGTACTAAAGAGTAAAGTTCATACTAGTGTTTCAACAGAAGGAACTTCTGTAATCTATCTTTGTTGTGGTATTTTGGGTATGTCCCTGGGTTCAGAACATATGCTTGTAACCTAATGTATAAGTTGAAATGGGAGTGGAATAAGAAAAGTGGTGAAACAGGTGAATGTTCAAAACTGGATAGCCCTGAATGCAACCTTTTTTCACCTTTTCTAGCAGAGAAATTGAAGATATTGATGTAACAAACTTTTAATTTTCTTATCTGATCTTTTACTGCTAGGACTTTAAGCTCCTAGATGCTTTGTTTTGAACTGAAGAATGGCTAATCCTCCCTGAACAGTTTTACTACTGTTCAGTCAATAGAGAACTGAAAACAAACCTTATTAGAGAAGGTCTAGGTACATCAGAGAGGCAGCCTTAAAGTATTTTAGACATTATTTCTTCTTGAGTCTGCTCTTAGGAAGTTTCATTTAGCTAAAATCTGGGGTATCTGACAGATGCTACACATTCTCTTCACACACACATACTGTGAAGGTTGGCTACTATCATGGGTATGCATGTGGGAGTTGAGATAGAGACATATGTATCATATTTAGATTTCTACATGTGCAAATCTAATTATAATCAGGGAGGCACAGTACACTTTAAACTATTTTTTCCCTTTGCAATTGCATTTTCCTCAGATACATCTGTTGAAAGGAAATATCTGTGGGCAGTGAAATATGCGAGAATAAAGAGCAAAAGAATAAGGCATTGAGCAAAGCTTCTGCCTCCATACCCTTATGGCAATTTCCGAAGCGTAGGTCTGCTACATGGTGCCTTTGCAGATGGTCTCTCAAGAGACGACTAGGCAGAACAGAATGTGGGCAATGTATTTTGCAGTAAAAATCTGATGCGTAAGAAGGGCAAAAGTTTACTGTCTCAAAAATAGAAGCTGTTCAGGTGTAACAGCACCACAAAAGTTGTAAAGAAGGAAGTGGAGGAGGATGGTAGTTTTTAATCTAAAAATAATACTGATGAGCAAAAGCTGCTCATTTTTTTGTCAGCACTATGCCATTGCTATGCTTGAATTTTCTAAATTTACTGTTTCGACTTTGAACTGTTTCCTCATTTCTGGATACGAATGTGTACCCTACCAGTCAGCATGATGTTCATCTTTGCTATGACATCGTTTCATGTCACTTAAGTATTTTCTGTGCTTTGTGTGCTAGCTATGAAACTGCTAACTTGACTCCTGAATCTATTTAATAGTGGGTTATTTTTTTATTCTTTTTTAAAAAGCACCTTACTGTTTAGCTTTCTACTTGATATTAGGTAAATAGATTCAAATTAAAATGTGGTATGTTCAAGTTTGAATTTCTATTATTACCTTGAATGTTCCTATTTTACCCGTGTTCCTTATGTAGGTTCTATTCCATAAATAGTTGTTTCTTTAAACAATGTCTCTTGTCTTTAAAAGTCTGCAGCTTAGAGTTTCACATGACTATATCCCCTGTAGGACTAACCTCATCACTTTGTCACAGTTTAAACGCAGCAATTCTTGTACAAAGATGCTATGTTTGCATTTCTAGAGCACCTGAAGTCAGGAAAATATCTTCATGTTCAATTCATCTTTTTTTCCTTTCCTTTTTTCTTTCCTTTTTAAAAGGAAAGGACAGAAGGGAAATGACCTTGTAATATAACAAGTAGATAGTCTTGAACTAGCAGTCTGTACTTTGCCTGGTTTTGCTGTATGCTTTGCAGATTTTGCTCTGAATCTTGCATACAAAAAGTAGCAGCTGTCTTCTCCTCTGCTTCACTCACAGTGAATGGGTTCCCTTGATAGCCTTCAGTACATCACGTACTATTGAACTTGTACAGGCCTACTGTTCTTCAGAAGGCTACATACAAAATCCGTAGTGTCTCTGCACTGCTGAGAGGACAGCATCTGGGTATAAAAAATCTTTCAGCAATGCTCAGTGTATTCCTATCCCTGTAGAAAAGTTCCAGAGTCATGAAAGCTTAGTGCATTTAGGTTTATATTGCAGAACAGTGTAAAATAGAATTTTAAGAAATCTCTTTTGAATGTAAAAATAGAGCATTTTGCTTAAAAGTCATCCACTGAAGCTGTTAATGTGATTAGTCAAGTAAGTGAACAAAGACAAAAGAAACACAATTTTTGTGCTGTTTTTTATCACCGCTACAGAAAGCGTTGCTCTTAACATTTCACAATGTTTTGTGAAACGTTTTGCTGTGGTCAGTAGACTGAATTTGGTTTAATGAAGCAATGGACAAAAAGTTATGAGTCTTGTTAGATATAGATAAAAGCTTTCAATCAATATTTATTCCTTTCTGTAGTAGTACTAGTAGTAACATTTTTCAAATGTAGTATGAAAGGGATGTGTGGTATCTCTTATTACAAACTGCTTGCAGAATCAAATCGGACAATAAGAGATGTGGATTTTGAAAAGGGTGTTCAGTATGCTTTATGCAAGATAAGGAAATGCAGAAGAAAGCCACAGGGTTCTTCAAAACATGTCACAGACTTTCTGTCTTCCCCACAATCTAAACGTTCATCTGAATAATCCGACTGGAGCAAATAACATATGTAAAACAAACAAACAAAAAAAACAAAGGAGTTATCTATTGCTTTCTATGTTTCCTTAGATACATTGATCAATATCTAGAGGCCAACCATTAGTTAAACTTAACAAGGTCTGACTCATATCATAGTATGGATGGGAAATGCATGCCCTCCCTAAGGAAGATGCAATCCTTCACCTATACACTTGTTCTGCTGTTTTATTTCTTACATAATTTGGATATTAATGCATACTGTTAAAAGAAAATAGACATTTTGTTGTTGTTGTTTTGGCCAGGGTGAAGTTTTGTTTTATTTGTATTAAGTCTTGGGTCATGCAGTGTTAATCCTTTCAATCTCATTCCTCAGACCAGAACAAGATTCTGACCTGTATTTTGAGTAGTATCTAGTGGCACAGCCCAGTAGTGCTGCATAAAGAAAGAATAGTACAAAATGAGGAAGGGAAATTTCCAACCCAGCTTTATAATTGCTGTATCTGCAGAGACAGAGAAGCCTTGTCAGTTTTATGAGTTCAAATGTAAGGCTGATACACTTGTTTTTTGACATGCTACAATAATGTAGCATTAAGATTGAGTAACAGTATGTCTGAGGTTCTATTTCAGTTCTCCAAAATTGCTTTAGCATTTTGGCTGGCATCTGTTGGTTGTTTGAACTTAAGGCCTTTTATTACTATAAATAAAACACACCTCTTGAAGGAGGAACCAGGCACTTTGGGTTTCTTTTTCACAGCATGGTGCTGGCTTGTGGAAAGAGCAGAACATGCAGACTGGTCTTTTTCTGTGTCATCCTAAGCTCAACTGCCTGCTCACTTCCTTATGCTACTGCACAACTGTACTTGTTTTTCCCTGGTAAAGTATCTGGCTAACTGCCATGATTATTCTCTGCTTTCCTAGGTTGATATTGTCTGTATTTTGGGGTACACATACCTGGCTTTAAGCCTGATTTTTTTTTCCTTTCTTTTTTCCTTACTGTACTGTACCTCTGTCAATATTGGTGAAACTCTTGCCTGAATCAGGCAATCATTAAAGATGGAATAATGATGAGTCTAGAAAAGCTCACACTGTAATTTTCCCTGCTATGGGTACCATTCAAATCATAGAATCATTATGGATCAGAAGGGTCCTCAAAAGATCATCTAATCCAATTCCCCTGCCACAGCAGGATCACCTAGACCAAGTCACTCAGGAACAAATCCAGGCAGGTCTTGAACGTCTCCAGAGGAGACTCCACAATCTCCCTGGGCAGCCTGTTCCAATGCTCTGTTACCCTCAGTGGGAAGAAGTTCCTCCTGATATTTATATGGAACTTCCTATATTCTGGCTTGCACTGATTGCCCCTTGACATAACATTAGATGACCTTGAGAATAGCCTGGCTCCATCCTCTGGACAACCACTCCTCACATATTTGTAGACATTCATGAGGGCACCCCTCAGCTTCCTCTTTTCCAAGCTAGAGAAACCCAGCTCCCTCATCCTTTGCTCATAAGGGAGGTGCTCTACACTTGACACCCTGCAGAAGAGCAGAGGGGGAGAAAAAACTGTTTTGATCTGCTAAAGACCCCTCATCNGAAGATCAGCTGTGATATCATATGCAATTAGATGTTGGAATCAGACACTTAAACATGCTTCCCACTCTTCCATACATAATTTCATTGAATGTCTATCAGGGAATTTTGTTGCAATGATCTAAGATAATTTCAAACTGAAGCTGAAACACATTCCTTACTGAGTAAGGGCCTAGATGTATGTATTTTTAATAGATGCTTTATAATTCACATTTGAATCTTCCATTTCTAATTTCTTGATCTCACACTGTGTTAAACAGTCATAAGTATAATGTTTGTTCCTTAGAGAACTTTTAAATAATCCTCAGTGTGCTCTAAAATCACATTTCATTTCAAAGTCCTGTTTTTGAAATGTTAAATTATTAGCTTGAACACAATGTAAGTATTCCCTGAACGAAGCTGGTAGGCTTTTGAAAATGCACTGTTCCTCCATGGGATTGATAGCTATTAATTCTAATGCTAAAGCTTTGAATCTTGAGGCTAACACTTATTAATTTAATATTAGTCTAAATTTCTAAAGGCCTCTGTTGCTTTTACTTCTGTGTGTGTTGAAGAGGAGGGGCAGAAAGAGTGGGAACTGCATTAATATAAACAGGAATTGCAAGTCAGTTTAAAATGCTAATCTTGATCTGCTATTTTTAGAGTCATTGATTGCTTTAGCTTTCTTGCTACAACAGACACAGCAATTTATTTTCTTTGTGCATACTTTCTACTATATATTAACTTCCTTCTGTGTGATGGTAGAAGTGGCCATGCTATACATCATAAGCTAATAACTTTCAGGGTACAAGATTATCTGAGAGGCTGAGACTGTGCCATTACCTGACTGCAAGTTGCAAAACACATGTTTATCCCAGTTAGAAGCTGGCAGCATAATTGTGAAGAAGACAGGGAGTATTATGAGCAAATTTATTAAAGTATATGTCTGAATATTAACACATACTAAGATTTATTATCTTTCTTTTTTTTTAATAACAAATGGCTAGGTATAGAAAAATTCCTGAACAGCTGAAATGGGTTAATTTTATTTCACATTTGTTATGCAGAAATTGAAAAGCTCAGCATTATTCAAAAACCTTATTCAGTTAAATCTTCATGAACTTAAAATTCTTATTGGTCCCTAATTAAATTAGGGAAATTACTGGCAAACTGAGTTGGAGCTGATTTGTATTTAGGGACCTCTTGAATAAGGTCCCTCATTGAAATAGCATCTCACATATTGCTGCCTTAAATTTACCCCTGTGACGCTTCCATCTCAGTTGATCTTTTTCATGGTTTTAATTTTGTTTCGTTCTCATGAATGTGGTATCCATGGATCCCAAAGAAGGAATGATTAATTGTTAGTTGCAGAAGGAAAAGTAAATCTCTCCTTTTATTGTAGTTAGGGTCTTAATTTGCAATTTTCTGGGCATGTCTGTGGGGTAAAAGTCTAGTGTTTTCTAAGCTAGGCAAACCCCTGGGAGACATAAATAAGCAACACAGGAGAGAAAACCTGCCAAGAAAAGAATGATTAAATAGGAATTTGGCTACTGTATCTAAAAGTGTAATGGTGGGGTTTGTTTATTTTAAAAGATTTTGTGCAAAATTATGAATACGTACACACTGACAAAAGGATCTACTGTCAGCAAGAAGACATTAAATGCTTATTGTTGCCTGTAAGCCAATGTAGAATAAAAATTTGAACATCATCAAAACACCTTTGATAATACTTCTGCCATGTACTGGGAGTAATAGTAGATCTTGATGGGTTTCTATATGACCTTTCTTCCTTCTTTCAAAGAAAGGAATTAACACAAAGTTATATTCCAGAAACAGAAATTAATATAACTTAAACAGTTATAACTCAAACTATAAGGGAATTTTCTTTAAATGTTAATAAGATCCACAAACAGTATTGATTGTTGCCACTGGGTACCTGCAAGAAGCAGGAAGCCAAAGACTCCATGAAGATCATTCCATTCCTACATCCAAATTGCTCTTTTAATGTATCTGTTGCTATAGTATCATATGTATTTCTGGGAGTAAAAAAGCTAGGAAATGTCTCTCTTCCAAATCTTCCTGCCAACATAAGTTAATGCTTACTATAAGATGTTTTTTGACAGTGCAAGAAAACATTGTCACAAGCGGTGTCCCTCAGGGCTCAGTTGGAGGACCAGTCTTGTTTAACATCTTTATTAACAGCCTGAATGAGTGGAAGCACTCTCAGTAAATGTGCAAATGACACGAAATGAAGCAAGAGTGTCCATCTGCTTGAGGGTAGGGAGGCGCTGCAGAAGGGATTTGGACAGGTTGGTGATGTGAAGAGGTTTAACAAAGCAAAGTACTGGGTCATGCACTTCAGTCACAACAATCCCCAGCAATGCTACACGCTTGGGGAAGAGTGGCTGGAGAGCTGGTGGGTGGAAAAGGACCCATGAGTGTTGGTTGACAACCATCTGAACATGAGCAAGAAGTGTGCCCAAGTGGCCAAGAAGACCATTGGCATTCTGAATTGTATCAGGAATGGTATAACCAGCAGGAGGAAGGAGGTGATTATGCTACTGTACTCTGCAGTCTTGAGACTACACCTCAGGTGTTGGGTCCAATTTTGGATACCACTGTACAAGAAGGACATTGAGGTGCTAGAGCGGGTCCAGAGAAGGGCAGTGAGGCTGGTGAGAGGACTGGAAAGCAGGCCATGTGAGGACTGGCTGAGGGAACTGTGGTTGTCTAGTCTAGAGAAGAGGACACTGAGAGGAGACCTTATTGCTCTCTACAACAACCTCAAAGGAGGTTATAGCAAGGCTGGTGTTGGTCTCTTTTACCAAATTACTAATGATAGAATGAGAGGAAATGTCCTCAAGTTGCATCAGAGGAGGTTTAGATTGGATTTTAGGAAGAAGTTCTTTGCTGAGAGATTGGTTGGTCACTGGAACAGCTGCCCAGGGAGGTGGTGGAGTCCCAGTTCCTGGAGGTATTTAGAAAACAAGTAGATGTGACACTTGAGGCCACAGGACTTAGGGAGATGTTAGGATGTGACCTGGACTTGATGATTCTGGAGTTTCTTTCCAGCCATAATGGTTCTATGATTGTCCTGTGAGAGACTGTTGAAGGCCAATTGAGTAGTTCTGACTCCTACACATCCCATCTAAGGATATATATATATAAAATATATATAGAGTGTAATTGATTATAAAACACTCTGTTATTCTTCCTTGCCAGACTTAGCATTTTGTCCACATCAATAGCAGCATATTTGATAAAGAAAGAATAACTGTCTCACAGGAAATGTAGGAAATGGTACCTAGAGGAAGATTCATTATTCTGCTGGTCAAACAAAATAATGACACTTAATAGTATATGATATATCAACTAAATGGGTATTGCTGCACCTATGTTATCCCCCGTAGTTTTCAAACCTCATAAAAGATAAAATAGCATTGATTTGGTTTTTTGTGGTGGTTGTTGTTGGTTGGTTGAGTTTTTTTTGTATTTTTAGAAATTATTTTCTTTGACTGCAGAAAGATTAGCATTCATTCAGTAACAGGTAGGGGTTCTGCAGTGCCTAGCTGGATTTAACGTTGTCTCTTAAATACTTAGTTCTAACTTTTAGCTACCTGATGCCAAATGCAGAAACCAAATTAATTTGATGCCAGAATTTCACCAAGACTATCCATAAACATAACAAACATACTGAACAGAGAACTGTCTACAAGTAGAAATTATGTGCCATAACCCTGGATACCTAGCAATTGCTGATCTCCTGTTTGTGACACAGTTTGCTTAAGGAAAATGTTTTCTATAAATGTAGGAAGAATGTCCCTGTATCCAGTTTAGGAAATTAAGAACCAGTTCTTTCCAAAGTTGTGATGCAGAAATTGCTACTGAAACAATAAAGCAAGGAAGATTCTGTAGGCTGGCGAGATCAGAAATGGATAAGCATAACTGCAGCCTGTGCTCATTGCAGTGAAAATGGCAGAGGTTTTACTTTGACTAAAATCCAGAACCTCTTACAATTATGGAATTGGTTAGGTTGGAAATGACTTTTCAGGCTCTACTACACCTGCTGTCATTTCTGTCTGACAACCTATGACAGTGGACTTCTTGCACATGTGAGACTGTATTGTTTGCCTAAAATCAATGGTATGATATCAGCCTAATGTTAGTTCACTAAAACCAGTACCCTCATGGGAACTCATATAGCATCTACTTTTTTTACCAGTTTCAAGCAATTTGTTTCATCAGGAATTTCAAAGTAACACTTTGAGGATAATGGAGAAAGGCAAGAGTTGCCAGCAGCCCACTCTGATGAGACAGAAAGGGATTACAGATTCAAGAAAAAAAGTCTTAAGGGGTGTCATCTCTGACGTTTCCACATGGGCAAGGAAGGATCTACTGAGTGTTGTTAATGCTAAATTCCTCCAAACATTACCTGGGAAATCATCTGGCATGCAACTTTGAAGTAAGAATGCTATGGCATGCAACATGGGGAATAAACATGTTAAAAGTCTGTGCGCCATTGCAGGTCCTCAGTCTTGCGTACACACAGATATGGCAGGCATGGAGCATGGCCAAACGGGGAGTTTCCCTTGGAGATAACAGCTGGAATGCATGGAGTTCTTCATGGGGATGGATAAGGAGCTAACTGATAGCTTATTATGTGAGGATCAGAGAGAAGACAGGTGATGGTGCTCTAAGCCATCCAACCAGGAAGAGTGGATGAGGACCTCAGACAGCTGGAAATGGTCTTACATTCACAGTCCATGGTACTCACAAAGCTATTACCAGGTGGAAAAATTGGTAGCTGTTTCTGGGAAAAGAATCACCACATATATATAAGAGTGTATTTTTAAGGCTGAAACAATTGAGTTTCTGGATGCTTTGGGATATTACAGTGAATCTATAAAGGATTAATTGCTGACCATACAAAATACACTGATTTGAAGGAAATAATGACTACAAGTAAAATTTTAAGATGAAACAATGTGGTTGAAATTAGATTTTTCTATGGTTGCAACTTTAATTTCTTCAGTTTCATTTAGTAGATGCAAAACTGGCATTTAACAAAATTAATTTCAGAGTACTCTGCAAATATCAGTTGAATTTGAAGTAATACCAAGAACTTTTTTTATATCATAGAATTCTTGACCTAACTCTCATTTATATTTGGTAAAACATGTTTTAAATGAGGTAGTATTGACTTTAAATCTTAATAATGATGAACAATTCTGAAAGGAGAGCAGTAAATATTTGCTTTATTTATCTGCTGGTGGATATATCAGTTGATGACAGAGATCTCTCTATAGGAGAAAAAAATCCATGCTGCCAGTTTTTTAGTTCTCATGTCAAAAAATTTCTTTTACTAAAGCTCTACTACAACAATAATTTACTTTGGGTTGCTGATTCTTAAGAACAATAGGAATTACAAAACATTCTAAGTGGGTAATTATTCAGTCAGCCTTTGTATTTCTTTGTGATTAACTTCCAGTTGTAATAATGTTGTGTAGTTACATCTGCTAAAAATAATAATGAACATGGTAATAATAAGGAATTTAAAGCTTCTCTTTTAAAATAACAAAATTATACAGTGGACATCAGTGTTATAGGAAGTTGCAGGACACAGCCTTTATGGTGAGCTAAGAATGTTGTCTCAATCTTGTCTTGGCTTGTCTGCAGACATTTGTTTTTAGCTTATTTAGTTGTGGCAGCGCTTATCGAGTGACTAGGTGACCGTTACCTCGTTTCTTTCAAATTTCCTTATCTACATACAGCTGTGTGGTGTAACATCTTGTCCTGGTTTAGATGTGGAACACAAACTGTCTTCCTCGAAAACACAACCAACTAGCAGTTTTACAGTGTAGTGTTAGGTGTCTATGATGCTAGAATGAAAATGCAGTACAGAGGATTAAAGGTATGGGGTGATATTAAAGGTGTCTAGACTACAGGGAATTCTCTAATAGTCATTACCATTCATCATGAAAAGAATGCTACGTAGGGATCTGAATCTAAATCAATTTCAGGGACAATAAACAGAGAAAAGAACATGTTCTAAACATTTCTGAAATGCACCATGTATATAAAATTTAGGTGCAGTTCAAAATGTGAGTCACATATCAAACATGTTAGAAAATGTGTAAACAAAATGTGGATCTTCAGTTGAGGAGGAAAAGCGAAGGTTGCAGCAAGCTCATGGCAACCCAGTTTTTCCCTTGAGAATATTCTTATTTCGATGGTAGATACTTCCCTGTTGCTCCTTGAGGTTTATATTTATCTCCTTTACATCAGGCAACGTGCTCTGTCTTTCTCACCTATACCAATTTGTATTCACAATGGATATTAATTGTATCAGCAATTTTCCAAAGTATGACTTCACGTTGTTCCCAAGGGTCAGAGGCACGCATCCAGTTATAGAACAGAACTAAAACTTAATGTATCAGTCTGATGTGTGAGCCAAAACTCTTAAAGAAAATTTGAAAGATAAAATCTACTCATGGTCACAATGCAAGTGATTTTTTTATTCCATTTCAGGTAGAATTTGTGTCATTTTAAACTTTATCTGTGATATGATGCTTTGTTCTATGGAAAGAAATGAAGGAAGCAAGAGAGAGTTTAATATTAATATGTTTTGGTAAAATTATTCTTCTGGACTTGAAATCAGTATCACAATGGGTTAATAAATAGGAAAAAAAAAACAAACTGAAACAAAAAAACCCCAAACAAACCAACCAAAAAAACCCATGAATGTGACTGGATGAAACGGTATTTGGTCAATGACCTGTCTGACTCTAGAAACACTTAAGACCTGAGTCTTTCTCCCTATGTCCACAAATTCTTGGAACTGCTTTAGAAATGTGTTGTGAACAAAACTTTGATTTTCACATCAGTCTCATTGTCAGAGTGATTTTTTTTCTGCTATGTATTCTGCTGTAACATATATAGCTTGTCTGCTGTATTGATACTGAAAACAAACATCAGCAAGTCAACAAATGCTAATCCTAAGTCATATTTAACATGAGATGAACTTGTCCATTTGGAAAAGCTTGTTATTCTTTTTATTGCCTCCTGTCTGACTACTAAACAGAACTGGTAACTTTTAAAAGCAGATAATTTTCAACTCAGTGTACCTTCCCAGTGGGATTAGACATGACGAACTACCTACCCAGTCCTTCACATGGCTGACAGCTTTCAGACATACTGGACACATCATAGCTAAGCAAAAGAGATAATGGCAATGGCTCTCCAGAGCTCACCATCACTCAGTCAAAAGACTGAATGAAACTGATCCCTGGGTGACTGTTGTTTGTTTTCCATGACCTTTCTGGCTGTCTTTCTCAGAGCACTGCACTGGTTTATTGCCAGTGCAAGCAGGACTCTGCTGTTGGCTTCATGATGGAAGGCCAGCATGGGAAGCTACTACATTTAATTGCATGTGCCTCTCAAGCAGAGACAGATTGGCAGATACAGGCCACCTCATTAGAACTGTGAAATGCTTTGGACAACAGTTGTGTGTGTAGTCAATCACATCACTTTTACAAACAAACTTCATATAAAAACATTAATTACACACACCATAATACCAGTAACCAGGTATTAATCCACTGTATGTCTACTTTCTTGTTAAAGCCTTCTCCCTCATCAATAGAGAAGAGCCTCCATAGCCCCCACCTTTACCCCTTGCCACCAGTACCCTATTTTAACTACAGTGCAAATAAATGTGCCATGTCTACCTGATTCGATTCTGGGTGGAAGAATGAATATGGGAATGAATTTGTAATTTTATAGTCTATTTCTATGGGACAAACTTGCCATTAGTTTTCATAGACAGGGTGGTGTGGGGTTTTTATTTTTTAGAATCTTTTTTTTTTCCCTTTGCCTCAAGTTTCATCCTCTGTTAAGCACTGTATTGCAGAAGTTCACATACAAGTATGCCTCAAAGTATTCTTAAGTACTTGGTGACAAGGGGGGAGAAGTAGAAAGTAATCTTGGAGTCTTTCATCAAAGAAACCCTAGAGGATCTTTGTAATGTAAAACTACTTGTACCTAACATAAAACATACAGTAAATTAAATGTTCCTTCAGATAAAATTGTGACCATTTGGGAAACTTGCCTCACTCTATCACTTAGCCAGTCAATTTACTGAAGAGGAAGGAATTGGAGGGGGAGTTGCTGTGATTAGCACATTAGCTTAAAATCTTGAACAGTAAAATCCTCATTTTCTCAGTCTTGTCTTTTCCTGTCTAACTTGACAAGCATGTATGAGGTTGTCTTTACAACTTTTTAAATAGTAGTAATCTTCCTGAGTTCTGAATATTTGCTTCAGCTGCAGAATGTACAAATAGGCTCTGCCTTAATGTGCTTGAACAGACTTTTTAGCTTAATGTTCCCTTCAGGGATTCAGATCCACAACTTTCAATCTTTCCTTCTTCCTACTTCTGTCTCTGAAAACATCAGCATCTCTTTAAGTATCTCCACTTCCTCCTCAGGCACTTTGTCACGAGGTATTTCTCCTGGTCTGCGAATTCTCTTTAAGCTGACTTTCTCTTTCTTTGCCTCCCTTGAAGTGTTTTTTTTTCCATTTTATTTTCTGCTCTGTTCCCCATCAGCTCCCTTGGTAGAGCCTTGACACTTTTGTTGCACTGCTGTTTGAAAAAACAAAACGCATTTTTTTTCAGTACTTAACAGTTGTCTTCTCTCCTAGCAATTGAGGTTGTATAACAAAAGAAACTTCTTAAAAGCTAAGACTATGTTGTTTTCGATATTATTTTCCCCTCTGTAGTTTAAAGCATGATAGTAGCCTCTCGTTGGTTTGGATATTATCACCGGAGTGCTAATGTTGAGCATATTTACACTGCTTGTAGGATCAAGACCTTAATTTTTTTTCCTAACAGATCTTATCAGGCTTCTTATAATTATTGTAATATAATCCGAAAAAATTAGATACAGAAGGAATTGCCTAAATTAAGGGCTTTTTTTCAACCAAGCTCTTAGGTTCAGTCCAGTTATTTTTGTTTCAGTATTGTTTTACATATCCTTCAGGTTTTAGAGATGTATTATTCTGGTTGGAAAACAATGTTTCTGTCTGTACGCCTTGTCCAGTATTCTGTGTACTCATTTGTTTCAGTCAAAAAAAGAACGTAGCGCTACCTTCTTGATCTGACTGTTACTGGTGTAAAAGATTAGTCAAGGTAAGAAGGGATAATGAATATTTTTAATTATTTTTTTTAGGCACAAGTTTTTCTTCATTCTTTCAGACCACCATTTTCTATCACTTCTTAGTCTTTGTTGCAGTTGCTTTGTCTTACATTACTATCTGAATATATTGCTAACAATTTAGACTTTTTCTTATCACTTCAGAATAGTGCTTTGTTAAGTAAAATTTCAGTGCCTCGGGACTGTTCCTCTCCATCACTAAACACCATAAAATATTGCAGTAATACTGAAACTAGTAATTAATATTTATGTCAAGTCTTACTCTTTTGTGTCATGCAGGTTAGGCTCCTTTGCCTCAAAATGAATTTAACAAATGTTCTTTTCCCAAACAGTCGGTGAGTAAGTATTTTGGTACAATTTTTAAGCAACAGTTACCAAGCTGGCAGATTTCTGGGAGTGCTGAGGAGTAAAAAACTGTTGGTATTCTTCACTCAAGAGGTAACTTACTGTTCTTACTAAAACATCTGCTTCCAGAATTTTAAGACCAGTGTTGTAAAATACGGCATTATAAGATCAAAGTGAATTTGTCACAAGTAACAATTAGGAAGAAGCTGAATATCACATCAATACTTAAAGCTAAAAGTACTGTTTTTCTTTCAGTGATGGTAGTAAGAGTGTGATGTTTCTGGATTTACTTACAATTTTCTCACAATATGTGATGGTAATTACTCTTTACCATTTGCCCACTTTCTGCTTGGTCAAGGGTACTTTATCCTCTGAGTTTGCTAAACTGTTAACTCTATATGCTTTCTCTTGTACTTTAGTGTCTAGTTTCTCATAGTTGTGTTTTTACCTGAGCAGAAAAGCAAATTGAATCATGGCTTTGGAACTAAATCTGCAGTATCTGTAAATTCATCTTTGGGCTGAGACATATACACTGAAATGTAAAACCATAAGGGGAATGGAGATGGGAATAGAGTGTTAAATGGAAGTGATACAGGACATATTTAGCCAAACAAGAGGACAAAGTTCTTAATATCTTAATGTACAGAATTTGAAGCAAAGAGCAGCACAGAGAACTCTATACTACAGGAAGCTTTGAATGCTAAAACCATAATTGTGCAAAAGATCAAAAATAAATGGGAAAATTATGTGATAAGAACCCATTGATGCCACCTTCAGTTGGGAAATTCTCTGTTGCTAGTTCAGGAAATACCTGAGGAAATAATTTCCTCACAATTATTTTGTTTATTTCCCCAGATAACCTCTAGAGTTTGACATGAGAAGCAGAATCCTAGAATATATTTGATTGGAAGATGCATATAATATTAAGTCCAACCTTCATCTCAGCACTGCCAGGTCATCCCTGAACCATGTCCCTCAGCACTACTACATACTTTTTAAATACTTCCAGGGATGGTGGCTCAACACTGCCCTGGGCAGCTTGTTCCAATGTGTGTTTACACTCGCACTATAGAAATTCTTCAAAACATCTAGCCAAAACCTCCCCTGGTGCAGCTTGCAACCATTTCCTGTCATCATGCTGGTCTTCTCTAGGGAAAAGTGATTGCTTGCTCCAATCTCCTTTTAGGTAGTCATAGAGAGCAATAAGCTGTTCACTCAGTCTTTTTCTCTAGCTTAAACAACCACAGTTCCCTCAGCCACTTCTCATGGGACTAGTGCCTCAGAGCCTCCATGAGTCTGATTGCCCTTCTCTGGACACACTGCAGCACTTCAATATCTTTCTTGTTGTGACAGGCTCAGAAATGAGCACAGTATTTGTAGAAGTACCAAGAAAGAGGGAAAGAATCTGGTCTGGGTTAAAGGCTCCTGGCTATGGTTTTACCATCTTTTAAAACCCTTTATTATGTTTTCTATTAATAAATTCCTTGTCTCTATAATAATATCCCTGGGTTTGTGCTTTCAACCCTGAGAGAAATAAGCAAAACTATGACAGTCTTAATGTTATAGAAGGAGATCAGGTTAGTTAGACAGGAAAACCTGCCTTTCATAAGCCCATACATATTGGGCAACCATACTGGGCTCAACGGACTTATGATCTGACCTTTCTTGATATTCTTCTGCATATTCATTTTCTTATCCACATAAATATACAATTCTGGTTTCTAACCCCCATTTCCCAGTATTTTAATAATGTCAGTCTAAAGTCCAAAGGCATCTATTTCTAGTGAAAAGAAAGACTCAAGCTCCTGTGAAGGCAGTTGAAACCATTCCCGTCTTTTCACTGGCAACAGTGGAAGAGCAGAGTGCTCGGTTTCCTTGTGCTGATGCACTCTGTGAATATGCACAGCAGTACTCCCCTAAATTGCTTACAATTTAATTTGAAGCAATGCGTAACAATTGACTGTAACAAACAAATAAGAGGAATGATGAGAAATGGAAGAATAGAGGCAGCTGTAATAAAATCATTACATGGTTCTAAGCGACTTCCATCACTGGACCTGTGAGTAGAACAAAGCATTAAAACCAAAGCAGTATGAAATGCAACATTCCTGCATATTTGAAAGCACTGTGGGAATAGTCTCTTTCAAACATTGACTTTATGACGGATGTTTATTTCTATGCTGAACCTCATAAAACATTTAAAAATATTTGACTGATTTAGTCTTGTTGTACTGCTAGGTCAATGCATGGGTGCTAAGGTCTAAAATGTTAACAATCGCCCATTTGTCTCTGAGTGCTCTTTTTCTTATGATAATACTCAGATCTATTTTGTTTTGCTGCTATCTGTTATGCAGTCCTCAAAGAACAAAAGAAACGCAAGCAAATAGAAATCATGTGAATAAACTAGTTCTCATGTATTGCCCAACTGAATTACTCAGCAGTGAAAAAATGAACCACTGGATTTAAAAGGCAGAGTTGCCCTCCTATGTGTCGTGTCACTTTATGCATGCGTGTAATCACATAAAAAAGGTCCACAAAAAAGGTAGAGGTGGGAATGTGTGTTTGAACTACCCCATCTTTCTAATATGATAACAAGAATATTCTTTCCCTGTAGCTTCACTGTTAAATTAATTACTTCCAGTTCTTCAAATTACCCTTAATTATAGACTCTTAACACACAACTCAAAGGAACTGTGCTACACTGCTTTCAGGTTCTTTGCAACTCTTTGAAGGCTGCATAACCTGGGAGTGGTTCTTCACTGCCCATTTAAAGTTGGGCTCAATTTACACAGAAGAACTTGAGAAAATGGAAGGGCTAATTGTGTTCCTTTTCCCTGACTAAGGGGGGGGAAAATGGAAATAAAAAAATTGGGTGAAAACAAGTCTTAAGGCATGGTCATAGACAATCAAAACACTTTATATGCAGATCTGTGTGTATGCAGTTATATATGTTAGATGAATATACTAGAAATCTGGAGTGGATTTAATAGAAAAATTTAGGAACAAGGGGAAACAGCTGAGGCTTTATTGCTGCAGTTCAGCTTTGCTGAGAACTGCAAATATTGGATGTTGAAAGAAGAGCTAATAAGAGGATAGCTGTTGGCATAAGAGGCTCACATTTATCAGCAGTTTCAATTAGAACTAGGTACTGCACTAACAAAAGCTATAGCAAATGTGAGGATCAAAGAAGTGACTTGATTTACAATTACCTCTGTGCCACTGATGTGTTTATCAAACAATTCAGACACAGTAATGAGTAAAAATACTAATTCAAAAGAAGCAGTCAGATCAAATCTATTTCCCAAGTGTACAAATATTAAATTATGAAAGAATTAAGAATGAAAGACTTGTGGAAGATGAAGCCACAATTTAGAGTTGCAAAGCAGGAGACTATGGAGAATGTTATAGTTGGGTGATATTAGGTTTTCACTTCTAGAAGCTATTCACAAGTATCTGTTCTTCAGCAGATATGTTAGTGGAAAAATAAACCCACTAGCAGGAGATATTGGAACAGCAGGCAGTGCAATTCCAACACTAATTCTGTGAAGATTAGAGAAAATTCTACAAGAGACAACTTACAGTGTTTGTGGTCATTTTGTTCAGAATATGAAAAATTATTAAGTCAACTCTATTGAAAATTAGAATGTAGGGCATGCAGCAAAGGAATCTGAATGTCAGTGAAATAAAGCATGAGAGGTTTTTCTACTGGGACATAAAAGTTCCCTCTGAGTCCTGTTTCTTCTTGCTTCTTCCTTTATGTTTGATAGAGGGAAAGAGAAAAATTCACTAGAATATACTAGATTATTACAAAAGATGTTATGTGAACACTATACTATTAATATTGGTTAGGGAAAAGTATTCACTTCTGTGTATCTTGCTGTGCTATATGTGTGGCTTACTTTGTAAGAGATAAGGAGGTTTTTCAGGGAAGACTGATCTGAAGCTTCAGTGTTACAATAGGCTTTTTGGCATCTCCCTTTTGCTAGAGAAAGAGTAGTGTTATCTACATAAATTACCTTGTTTGGATGACACTTCAACTGGCTTCCCTTCAATACATCTTCAGTGCCAAAACATTTCCAAAAGAGACTTTCAGGTTGTGACAGGCTTTCTTGGCCATGCATATAGTATGATGGTTTCCAATACAGATGAATGAATGAAGTAACTACATGCTGTTTGGAGAAATATCAGCAAGCTGGATTGGAAAAGTGAGTTTGGAGTGTCACAGATAAACCTTCTAGGATGCATAATTAGCAAACGACACTCAGCTGAAGTGGAAGAAGTTTTGTGGTGTGCTTTGTGGTTTAGAAAATAAAAACATCTTTGCATTAACAAATGGTGTAGAGTAAACCTATGTAGATGGTGATGTAGATGCAGAGTAGATGTAGAATAAATTTAGTGTCGTAAAAGGTGTGCTGTAGATTCTGTCATTTGCACCAACCCCCCCATGAACTATCTGGATACAGAACATACATGAAGTGGAATTACTCACACACAAAAATAACTTAATAGTAAACATAGAAACTGTAATGCACTAGAAATTAGTGCAAGCTTCAGATTCCTAGCATCCCTGTGTATTCCTAGCCCTTCCCCAAAGAATTTGCATAGGAAAGGTGTTACTATTAATTTTCAGGACTAAGAATATGTTCTGCATGTTTTACTTTTTCCCTACCCCCTTCCCCTATATTTTAAAATATCAGTGTAAGATTTCTAGTTTCTTGGTTTTTTTTAAAGAGAAGAATGTTTACAATCCATTGTAGAAGCTTTCTATAAAGTGCTTCACTTGGAAGATGCTTTTTGTTACTTCTGTCAGGATGTTACTTTCATCAGAATCTTAGAAATTTACTATTTTTATGAGTTTTTGCCTCTGCCAGGTTATTTGTGATCGATTTTTGTATTTACAGAAGATTTTGATGTAACTGTAGCTGTTCAATGCAGATCCTTTTGTCTGTTAAAATAAAGAATCAAAGTATGGAGTTCAAACAGACCATTAGGTTTCTTTTGGAGCTCCTTAGTCACTTTTGGGTGCTCTTGCAATGTTTTAGGAGCTGAAAAACAAACAAACAAAATTACTGCCTGTCATAAGAAAATTATAAGGAATGATAAAACCTTACTATTGTTTTCATGTGAGAACATTTGCAAATTTCTTTATAAATAAAAAAATAAATTGATGTTTTTAAAATTACATTCAACTAGATTTGTAATTAAGGCAACTGTAATAATTCTGTGATGCCATAGGTGATGCTTTACTGCTTCTGGCTCATCAGTCAGTACATGACTATGCTCTTATCCTCTTTAAAGAATTTTTGTTTTGCTTATTTCAAGTATATTGTTTATTTATTTTTGTGTCTTTGACATGAACTAAAGGAAAATATTATAAGATTTATGTTGGCTGCAGTGTTAGATGCCATAAAATTGGAGACTTGCTGTAAGAGTAATATTTTTACAGAAGTATTTGGGAACTGTCTAGAAGTGGGATTTGCAACAATACTTCTCATGAAGAGTAATGTTTTAGTTCCTGAGATGCAAGGAAATATGGTAAGGTACATCATCTTTTCAGCTTTACACTACATAAGATATCACTGGGAAGGAGTAAAACACAGGCAGTAATCAGTGAAATAAGTCTGTTACTGAAATGGAAGGGGTGTTTGAGACGTAATGGTCAAAATATAGGGATAGAAAAACAAAGAGATGAGTTGCAGATATTGTTTAGATTTCTTGTGTTCTCTCATTCTTTCTATGCTGCTTTTTGCAACTTCATGCTCCCTTTAGTTTGAAGTACTTTAGAGCTGTGCGTTTTCAAAATCCTCTAATTTTGCTGTTTGCAATCTGAAAATTACTGATTTCATTGTCTTTGCTATCCTGGAGGCAATGGTTTCTATTAAATGCATAATCATAGAATGGTAGGTATATGTCACAGGAATATGTCAACAGGTTTTGAACATCTCCAGAAACAGATACTACAACTCTCTGGATAGCCTTTTCCAGTACTCTGTCACCCTCACAGTAAATCATTATATCCTTACATTTAGGTTGCACCTCCTATTTTCCAGTTTGTTACCATTATCCCTTGCCTGTTCTGGACACCACTAAGAGTATTCTGGCCCCATCTTCCTGACACCAGCCCTTTAGATATCTATAAGCACTGACAAGAACTGCAAAGCCCAGACATGTACACAGTACTCCAGATGCCTAACTAAGCTAAAGTAGAGGTAGATAATAACCTTCCTCAGCCTGTTGGTTGTGCTCTTCCTCATGTATCCCAAGTTGCCATTGATCCTCTAGGCTGTGAGGGCATGTTGTTGGCTCATGGTCAGCNTTATATCCTTACATTTAGGTTGCACCTCCTATTTTCCAGTTTGTTACCATTATCCCTTGCCTGTTCTGGACACCACTAAGAATATTCTGGCCCCATCTTCCTGACACCAGCCCTTTAGATATCTATAAGCACTGACAAGAACTGCAATATGTACACATACTATGTAATAGCATATTTATTTAATCTCTGAGTGAAACAACCAAAATANAGCTAAGCTAAAGTAGAGGTAGATAATAACCTTCCTCAGCCTGTTGGTTGTGCTCTTCCTCATGTATCCCAAGTTGCCATTGATCCTCTAGGCTGTGATGGCATGTTGTTGGCTCATGGTCAGCGTATTGACAGGAAGTGACTTTCTGCCTCTTGTTATGATTCTGCGTGAATAAAATTGTATGCTAGATCCTAACTAGCAAGTCATCAGAAAAGACAAGTTTGGAAGGACAAAGTTCCAGAGTCAGATTCCCCTGGAGCACACCTGCCCTCCTAGACCTATCAAATACAATTTGTTCTTTGCAAAGTATTTCAAGATCTGGTCCTTTTCACTGACATCTAAGAATAACAATCCTTTCAAATAGGTGCATTTGATATAGACCTTGGTAACTGTAGGAGAGATGCAAATAGTCATCACAAAATCATAAAAGGAATAACCACACAGCAACAGCTGAACAAATACACGTTGCTCACCGTAAGACATATGTAGTAAGTGATATAGAAACATACTATGTATTAGCATATTTATTTATTCTCTGAGTGAAACAACCAAAATATCCATTTTTTAAAACAAAAAAAGAATCTGCTATTTTTTCCTTTTATTGATCTGAAATATTTGTCTATTTTATTCCATCCTGAAATATATTACTTGGTATTTGTTTTGTTTATTTTCCTTTGGAAAGTTCTTTCTAGAGATGCAGTACCAACATATTCTTGCATTTTCATTTTTTAAACTCTTAAGGCTGTAGATGTGACTTCAGCTGTTTACCTGACTTCTTCCATTTAAATATTAGACTGTTACTGTAATTTCAGCATGTCACTATATAATCATATTTGACATGGCTATATGGAAATACATAATGGTATTTGACCTTAAATTATCTATAGGATTTAAAGTTTGGTTCCTCATTCTTGCAACACAGATAATAGCAGAATTGGGAAAAAATGTCGTCTTTTTTCTTTTTTTTTTTTAAGAACCNGTTTTAAACTCTTAAGGCTGTGGATGTGACTTGTATTATTATGTTCTTTCAAAATTCTGCTGTTTACCTGACTTTTTCCATTTCAATATTAGACTGTTACTCTAATTTCAGCATGTCACTATATGTCCTAATCATATTTGACATGGCTACATGGAAATACATAATGGTATTTGACCTTAAATTATCTATAGGATTTAAAGTTTGGTTCCTCATTCTTGCAACACAGATAATAGCAGAATTGGGAAAAAATGTCGTCTTTTTTCTTTTTTTTTTTTAAGAACCAGCTGCAAAAAGAAGTGGAGGGAGCACTTTGAACAGTAAGAACAGGATCTCTAATGGCAGCTTTCTTGCATGGTACTATTTGTTGCTGCAAAAATGAGGTAAGAAGACAGCTGTTTATGCAAATAAAATGTCTCACAAATCCGCATGAGAAGGTGTGCACAGCACTTATAAGAAAGAAATGTTCCCTTCTGCTCATACTGTCTCTGTTTCCTGAATAAATCCCACACCAGCCTAAATTCCTCTATGCCAACTTGTGTTAATGAATATGGAATTTGCCAAAGAGCCAAAACATGATGAAAAAAAAAATCATAAGCATTGCTTTTAGTTTGGAATGAATGCATGACTAATCCAAATTAGATATACAGCACTGCCCATTTCAAAGGGCAGGCTAGCTGGCTGGCTTTACTCGTTTGTTTGCTCTGAAGAGAAAAACAGAGAGACAATGAAAACTTGGTTGAGCACAATGGAAAAGGGAATTAGGAAAGGGTAGAATTTAAAAATGAGAGAAAATACACTACAGAAGTGCATTACTGCATGTGTTTTGACATTCAACTAAAATATTTCAATTTCTTCATAAAACAATGTATTTCTTCTGACAAAGTGTGGTGTATAGCATCAGGAATTTGTTTAGTTTGTTTTTTCAAGAAATGATCATATCACCTAACCATTTCATTTATGAGGGATGCAATGTAGCTACTATTTGTCTACTTCATTTCAACTATATCTGAATAAAAATAATTAAAACCCCCCCACACTATAGTATTTATTCTAACCAGCTTGTGTACATACATATAAACCCAGAAATAGACATTTCTCTGACAGACATTTCTCTGGCAGACAGGGCCAATATTATTTGAAATCTTACCATGGAAGAGTATATGAAAACTTATAAGTGTTGCCATGGCTACATTGGATGCAATGCCTCTTCCCTGGTTTATTTAAGTCAAAGAAACACTAATTTGTTCGACTTGGGTAGATCTTCTGGATCTTTTCTACACTTCAAAATGCTGACTTCCAGACATGAAAGAAATAGAAGTGAAGAGGAACTGTCATTCCACTGACTTTGGTTGAGTAAATCCTAATTTCCATTTGTATGTGGAAAACACAGGGCTGAATATTAGTTATGGGTTGCTGAGTATCTGTGAAGAGTATTGAAAGTCAGTTTGAGGTGCTTTGGCAGTGTCTGTGTTCTCCATCTTTGAAGAAACACAAGGAACCTCAAGTTATTTTAGCATTTTTTATCAGTTTGTTGAGCTGAAGAGTATGGCAAATGAAACTGAAATCTAGAATTAGAAATATTGCAGGTAAATTTTCATAGTTACTC
Organism: Upupa epops; assembly: GCA_013397515.1. Lineage (NCBI taxonomy): Eukaryota > Metazoa > Chordata > Aves > Bucerotiformes > Upupidae > Upupa > Upupa epops. The sequence goes on from VZRI01004987.1 coordinate 73,001, forward strand.
AGCATTATTGAATACACAGAGTTGGTTGGTATTAACTTTGGCAAACTTCCATAACTGAATTCCTTACATGTACATATCTAGAAAAGCATGTCTAATCTGACATAGAATGGCCACTTTCTATAAATTGTCTGTAGTTCTTTCCTCTTTTTCCTAATGGTGGCTTAAAAATGGCAACAAAAATCCAGCTTGAGAGACAAGAACATATATAGGGGAAAAGTAGTCTTGAACTCTGAGTACAAGATTTTCTTTGGACACTCAAATATGTGTTATTTCATTGTTTAGGAAAGCAAACTAATCCCTCCTATAAATTCTATCACATGGAACCTTATTGCTACTGATACTAGTCTACAGCAATTTTGTAACTGTGGTAACCCATCATATTTATTTCTGTTACTTATAGTATGTTCCAACTCAGTGATGATAGCAGTAGTGAGTACACTTTGTGGACTATAATAGGGGTGAAAGATAAACCTGCGGAAGCTATTGAAAAATATTTGCAATAAAGAACAGATAACTCAATAATTTCAGGTTTTTTCTGAATTGCTCATAGAATGTGCTTTAGTAACCTAAGCTCTTCCATATAACCAATGACTGTTTCTAAAACTTACAGTCATGATTTTTCCTTTCTGAATGAGGTAAAGTGAGAGGAAAAGCACAAGCAGGGAATAATATAAATGGCTTTCTTGGTTTAAGTTCCAGTGCTGGTGCTACAGTAGCTGACAGCACCAGTGTCCTTTCATTTGAGAGATAACCCTACTGAGATCCTACAGATCTGGGACAGTGCAGATACAAATCTGACAGGATTTAAGGCAGGTTGTTTTTTTCAGCTCAGCTGAGAAAAAGAAATCTCCTTAGTATGTGAGAACTAAAATTGTTTTCCTACTCCATCGACTGCAGCAAACAACTGTGTGACTGGAACGACTGTGTGAAGGTCATCCAATGTTAATATTAAATATATGGTAAAGCTTTCATAGGCTTCTTACAACTAGAAAACTAATAGGAAGTCAGCATCTACAAAGAAAGTAACAAGTACAGGTATCTATTTTGTTAGGTATAACCAAGACGTTTTCTTCCCTCAGTTACCTAAAGCTCCAAGGTTATCAGCGTATAGAAGGTTATACTGAATAGTGTTTTGCCAGCTTTGTGGCAATATTAACTAATAGAGATGATTATTTTTTGCTTTCTCTAATCCCAACTGGCATCAGTGGATATCTTCAATTCCATCAGTAAAGACTTAAGGACTTATGTACACTATTCTCATATTGATGGATTAGTAGTAAGGTTCAAGCAAGTCATTATATTGATTCCCTGCAGTGGAACAGCTGCTGCCACACGTGGGAGCCCTATGGAATTTTCTCTTTGTTTTTTTGTATGAAGCCTCCTGCCTTCTCTTGCAGAAGGGACAAAGACATGGAAAACCCTGATATTTCAAGTCCTGTCTGGTTATTGTGTCTGACTAAGGTAAGAAGAGTGATTCATTGAATAAGCAGCTACAATGAAGAAGCCTCCATGGAGAGGATCATGGATGATGTGTCCATGAAGCTCCAGGAATGAGACAAAGCAGCTGACTATCTAAAAAGAAAAGGGATCAGAGGGTGGCCTTTGTTTCAGGTAACCAGCTTTCAACAGCTCAATTTGCATCCAGTGATGTGAATATCTCCCTGAGTCAGCCAGACCGTCATGGGGACTGTAAATACACGGCTCAGCCTAACACATAGTTTGAAAATTGTACAACTAGTAAAATAACTAGAAAGAGAGTAGCTGATTTGAGCTGGCTTGACCCATTTATGCCTTCCTGGAGACTGGGGATATTAAATGTTACACCTTTCATATGTGGAATATCTGAAAGATAGTAAAGGGAGTATTTGACTCTGGCAGTACCAGACATGGATAACCGCTGGAGGCTGAACTGTCTCAGTAGAGAGGAACCTTGATTTGACAGAGGGTTTATGAGCTGATTCATCCATCTGTACAGATTGTGCCGTTGGCCTTCTTATGCTGTATTATGTGTCATCTGGGAATGTAAAAGAATCAGAAACCTTTCAGAGTTATGAAGGGAGGTTTTCTGGTTTCTAAGTCATTGTAAATACCTGGATTGCCACCTGATTCATGATTCTGTGTTCTATAGTTCCTTGTGGTGTAAGAATGCAGCATTCTGCTCATCCACCGAGATCTTTTCAAAATGTATATAGCAATATATGGTGGTTTTTATTTTGGCTACTGTAAAGATAAACTTGGTTGGAAAGACACAATTTGTGCGGCTGCCCAGCAAAATATATGTTCTCCCCCTTAAGGGCTACCAAAAGAGGTTTCTTGGCCTGACTATGTATAATAATCACTGTGACAGCTCTTAAAAAAAAAAACTACTGCAAAGAAAACAAGTAAACAGAAGAGCCAGGTGACTGAGGACAGCAGTTTTTCTCCTCTAAGCAGGATTTTTTCAAATAAATATTTCTTTTTAACTTAAACCTATCAAGTCATTCACTTCAGACAGGGGTAGAAATGATGCTAAGTGTGTTGTTCAGTAAGAGGTGGAGAGGAGATAGGGACAGTAAGCTTGTTCTTTTATGGCAGTAGGCTTGTTCTTTTATGTAGTATTCCTGAGGAATAGCATATATTCAACTATTAGTGAGTGTCTGGCAATTAAATGCCTAGGTGTCCGATACTAGAGGATTCACTGCTTTTGGGGCACTTTTCTGTGGTTACTCAGATGTTATATGCAAATGAATTCAACAAAGAATGCCACTCCAAGTAAGGATATTTAAACATGTGTTGGATACGGTATTCAGATGATTTAGTTAGCTAGTCAGAGTTAATTCCTAACACACCAGAGCTGACCTACTGATTTCTGTTCTGATAATTGTTCTTTTCTTGATTTTTCATGCAACTTTCTCAAGGAGTTCTTATGTTCTCTGTTCTTACACACAGTGACTTAGTTACTGTATGGCAGCTTTTTTCCGCACACTTTCATATGGACATTCATGCAAAAGACTAGACATGTCTTGCTTTGACCATTTAAAGTACTCAATTATTTTCTACAAAAGTTATGTCAGACATTTCATTTACTTTTCTTTCCATCATATATTTTTTGATAACAATGGAAGAATTTGTCCTTTGATTATTGAGTACTGATATATCTTGTACCTTGAAAGAACCGTTTTAATGGGAATAAGCTTTATATCACTAAATCATTACTAAAATATTTTAGATCCTTTTGCTGTCTGATGGAACTGAAATCAATATGCCAGGCCATAGATAGTGAAATTAAGCGCAAACTTGATTTGAGTATCATGCTGTTTTCCAGAATACAGTCTGAGTTATTTATCTAATAAATTACTTTTATTTAACATTTTCCATTGATATTTTCATTATGAGCTTTCTATGTGTTTTCATTACATTTATATATTGCATTCACTCAGAGAAAAGAGAAGTTTCAAATGTATAGGAAGATTAGTCTGAAGTGCTACCTAAATAAAATAAAGGACTCAACATCTCTTTGTTAACTGAAGGTGCAACAATTAAAACAGCATTACATCAACACAGCATAAGAAGTATATTAGCTAGTGCAATAACTCGTATGCCTAGTTCACTTGCATGTCATAATAGCTAGGCAGTCCTACTAAGAATTCAGTTCTAAGTTTTTATGTGAAGTTTACTTAAAGTTGACCTAATCTTTTTATTTGTCAAAACTTCACACATTATAATTGAGATTTGTCAGTTCTCTCTTAGATGGCTGAAAACTTATTTGTTCTGGATTCAGCAGTAGTACTATTGCATTATTAAACCCCAACATATTTATTTAAGCACAATCATAAAACACAATTAACAAGTTATCATCACTTTTCAAGGTTTTATCCTGTTCAATTAAATCATGTGATGTTTTCTCCCCTATCATCAATTAAATCATACATAAATGGGTACGTGAAAAAAATCCAGAAAAGCAGATCTGTTCGATAGTCAGGCAGATTCAGTTGAGGTAGGCAAAGCATTGTGTGAACCGGGAGACATCATAACAAAACCAATGAATAATACCTAGCAAGATCAGTTGAGGGATAACAATGTAATGTATGCATGAGCAAAGAAGAATGAAAAAGTCACATACATGTAGTATCTGTAACTGCTCTCCACAAATCATGGAGTGTAACCTCATGGCAATGTTAAAATTAACAGGCTGAATAGGTAACAAGTTGCTACTTGCCATGACCGAGGGTAGCAACTTCTCAGCCTATGAATGCAATTATTTTAATCATATATGCTAAATTAGTTCATTCTTCATTTGGTAAAAAATTGAAAATAAAATATTCATCAGCTTCTGAAAAATTCTTCTTTCATAGTTTAAGAATAATTTCCCTCCTTCTGTTCTAGTCATAAGCACAAATCACCTCAATTAAACAGTGAGAAATGTGAATTGTTGTCTAGCAATTGACAGCAAGGTATGTATGTGATTAGTGCCAAATACTCCGCTAAAGTTTTAACACTGAACTTTCGTTTTAGAAAGTGATATTTTGAAACCAAAGTGCAGGTATGTAACTTCATTCTGCCCCCTACTTATTTTCCAATTAATGTAATTTTCAGTTAATATAGTTGGCAGAGAAAAATTACATTCAACAGATGCTCACTGAGAAGCAGTAAAACAATAGCAGCCTTGAAATGTGAGCAAATCGTGCATCACAGAAACTGTCCCAAGCTAGCAGGCAGTTCTTCATGGAAAGCCACACTCCAGCTCCTATAAATCACTCCATCTTGTATCCCTGCTGAAGCAAAGTTCTTGATAGAATTCTGTTTATATTAATGAGTGTCACTAACAGGATGTAATCAAGATTATAAAGTAGTTTGCAAACTTTTAAAACAGTGATGGGCAAGGAACTGCCAAGCTTCCTTGATTTTTTTGGCATATTTCAAGGGTCACTCTTTTGGAGGATAGTCTTCCTATCTAACCTACACAGATAACTGCACCTGCAGAAGCCCTACTCCTGTTTTATCCCACATGTCCTATAAATTTCTCAAATGCCTATCTACTTGTAAATCAGGGAAAATATTTGTTATTATCATGTAAAGTTGAATAATATTTTTCCTGAGTATACTTCCAGTCATTACATTGCCTAACATAGGAATTGATGATCCTGTCTGGAGCTGCTGAAAAGCACAATGCTAACACAACAGTGTTCTTCAGTAATTCAACTATGTGTGTTTTTTCATGTGCCTTGTAAACAAGAGATACTTCAATAGTATAAATGTTCTTTCTTTGGGAAGATCAAAACTGTTTTTTTTATCATTTAAAGGAGACTTCAAACTCAAATGGCAAAGTTTCAATTTACAATCCTTTAGCACTTAACATTTGGACTGTCTTATTTGGTACGCTTGTTCAGAGTGGAAAACTTCTGTTGAAGTTCTCATAGACTAAATACATTGATCATTGCCTAAATTAACTATGAATAAAGTAATTGGTGATGTAATTTCCAGCTATACATTGTGTCTTGATTATAGATAACCTAGGTTGACTACAGCAGTCTTTAGGTTTTTTGTTTTGTGTGGTATCTTAGCAAGATAATTAATATATATTTTAAGTTAATATTTTTTGTCATTTTCCCTTATTCTATTAATGTTACTTCTATGGTTCACACCATTTGCAAAGAGGATTACTTGGGATCACTATAATTTTTACTAATATTTGGTTTTTGTCATAACATTTAATAAATCAGCACTAAAGTAAGTGAAATCTATATTTCAACATTATGAATCCTTTATGTAGTTGGTTCTTTTCTTTTTCTTTGCTAACGGAACTTCTTGAAAGAAATAATGGAAAGTTTGACCAATTATGTTATCAACATTTTTCATAAACTGAGAGCAAATGAGATAAACCACTTTCTAAAGAGTATTTTATTATTATTTTGACTGTTACTCGTTACCTAGATTTTATTTCAAGGGCAAAAAACAGATATCCTATCCAGATCCAGAAGTGTATTCAGGCAGTTGTACAGCTTTGCAAATTTCTAGAAGGTAGACTATGTCCTCCGAACTGCTGTTTTTCAGATATAACAAGAAAACTCCGAGGAGGAAGAGGTAGGTATTGTACATAAACTTATTAGTATTAGAGGCCAAAATCTTCTAAATAATTATATTTTTTGTTTTAAAATAATAGTAAAAAAATGCGATGGCAGTGCTTTCTTGCACTCGTGTTTGTATATTGTGTTTGAGCATTTTAAATATGTTACTCTTACTTGAATTTTATTTAATCCTGTTACATAGATGTTAGACTATGTATTTCATATGGCTTGTGCTTGAGCTAGTATTTCACAAATACTTGTCCCAAGACACAGTTTAGTCTTTTCAGTTTCGTTTTTCTGGCCAATGACTTCAGTCAGTTATTCAGAGGTGAAATAAGTTAAGGCAGAAAGAAGTATTTAAGCTCAAGAATAAACTTGCTCTTTAACTACGTAGATGTTTAGTATTTCAAGATATGGTTAGAAGACTCATTAAGAGCAATCCCAGCCAGACTTTGCAATGGTCTTCTGCTAAGTATTCTGTGTTAGGGAACTGATTTTAGAGGGCATACTCTTTTGCGGCATAATGTGTACATTTTTCTCAGAGTTCACTTTGGACCAAACTAATAATGGCGACACTTCAGTGCATGTTCAAGCAGACTTTTCTCTGCTCTATTGCAAAAAAGAATGGTCTAGACTGAGAAAATTAAGTTATGTCTGCACCACAGTTATGTTTTTAAGGGTAGCTTAGAATTCCTTGCACTTCTGAATCTAACATGCCAGGATACTGATAGAAGTCTAGCAGTGGCACTGCAGTGTGCGGTGTGCCTGTACAAGCTGGTCTGTGAAGCCTGTTAAGTGGCAATGGGATTAGCTTCTCCTGAGCTTGCTGCAGCTTGGCTTCTCGCATCTTTTCAGCCATCTCTCTTCATATAAAGAAAATGTCAGTTGGTGCTGGCAAAAACAAGAACTTTCACATCTAATATTTATTCTCTGGGTCTGATTGCATTCCTACCACTCTTACAGACTTCTGTTGGTTAGCTAACAGATACCACATGTGATATTTTTAAGTGCAAGACTGTATCTGCAGATAAATAAATGTATCTGCCAATACATTTCTTCAGTTTAATTTCTGTTAAATTATAAACTACTCTTGTTCATTCTGTTTCAGCCGTGTCATGGCTTCCACCTACTTCCCTGACCCAGAGAAATACACAGAAATCTTGTGTAACTCTGTGACTATGCGCACAGACTTGTATGGTTGTCATTTAAAAACCACAGGTAAAAGAAAGGGAGATTGAGAACTCTCAAATGTAGCCACTTTACCTTATAGCTTATCAGTTATCACTTACTTATAATAGTCTGTGCCTTGGAAAAAAACAACTGAATTACACCAGAACATATTGGAAGCTGAATTTTAACTTGAGTGGCTGATGTTAGGAAAAATTCACCTTGGAGAAATCACTTGAAGTAGAAGACAGATCAGTTAATCACTGTTCACAATGAGTAAAATTTATCTCAGTTTCAGAACCCTAATTGACTGAAAGTGAATTGTTAGGTTGTCCCTGCTCTCTGTGGGTGGTAATACTGGCAAACAAGAGTAGGGTTACTAAACAGTGCCAACAGGAGCAAATCAACATCGCGTCAGCAGCACTGCAGAAACTGTGGCAGTATGTGCAATACAGCTGTTAAAACAGCATATTCTAATGATTTTTGTTTGGATGCCATTCTAAAAATATACAGGAAATATGAGCATAGAAAAGTTACTTAACAGATATTTTGATTAAAAGGAGACCAGTAAGTTTAAATCTGCTGAAGATTCAAAAGAGATGAGAAATTCTGGAAACACAGAAATTGGCAGTGGTGAGTTTCATGAAAGGTTTTGCAAATCTACATTTACTTTATGCTGTTCATTTTAACAGAAGACTTCTAAAAGTAGAAAAGCAAAAATATTTGATAAGAATTAATCAAATGTGAAGAAACCTGAGTTTGGTAGCAGCAGCAACACACACATCAAATTGAATGGAAAATTATTATTCCCTTAAGACAAGTCATTCTGTGGTATTCTGGAGTTCAAGATATATTTTAAGCTATATCAAAATATATTTTAAGATATATATACTTTTTTTTCTAGTTATGTCTTTGCAATAGTTACCTTCCACTAAATTACTATCAGTATTATTATTATTCTATTACAAAATAATATTGATACAAAAAAACTGAAAAAGCATCTGCAATTTCTATTCATGTCAATTACGTGTAATGGTGAAAGATTAGATTTTTCAGTAGCCTACATTTAGATCTACTCTATACAGATTGAAACTATCATTGATTTCAATGCCTTTTTATCTTGATGGCTTGCAGTAAATTCTGATCTAGTTACTAAAGTGTATTTTCCAAGAAGGATACTCTCTCTGAGTAATAACTTATCATTTTTCCCTGGATATGCTGTATACTTTAATACATCATATATAAATAGCCTATAAAATGAGCTACACTTCTTAATGTCTAAGTAATCACAGGAAGAATTGCTATATTGCATCAAATTCAAAATATAAAATCAATGATTCCACTGAGCCACTGATTATTTTTTTTCATTCCAGAAAAACAAATCATTTCTTCAAATATAACTCTTCTGCCATTTATTAATGCTAGCAATATTGGTTCCTTTTTGAAGATAAAATTGTAACTTGAGCCTCTTACAGAACCATTCTCCTTTTTCTAAATTTATAGAACATTGTTTTACTTTTTTCTTTATTATTTTTTTTACTTTTTTTTAACATAACCCCCCTTTTTTGTTACTTTAGTAGATGTTTTTTCTCTCTCCAGAAATAATCTGTATACTTTCCAATAGGAAACTGTAATAATAATAATACTAATAATGGAAATATATATTTTTACAGGCAAAGCATAAAGTGTTCAGGATTACCATGCAAGTACCATGTATGCAAGTGTGTTTCATGCTGTGTGTACTACCACAGAAGTGTGCAAATTGAAGACAAACTCGTCGGTCAAATGATGGTAGTCATGGCATAGCAAATAGGACAGTAGACAACATGTTCCGTCTTCATTCAGATAAATGTCCTTAAGTATTGCTCTGTTATGAGATGCCTGATCCACTGATCAGGTGTCTGACATTGATCCAATGATCCAGTTATAAGTTTGTGCAGTGGGAATTTGAAGGCTGTGTGATGAAGTTCTCACAGCTGTCTGTCCTTTTGTTGATGTTCATGAAGCCAAATTTCAGCCAAGTGTTTGTGACTTTTACTTCATAAAACCAGAGATCTCAAGTTGTGTGTCTTAGAGTGGAGATTTTTGGGCTAAAGTAGGGACTAATCAAGCATTTTATGATAAACCATTCTTTCTGACAGCAAATGTGGAACCTGTTGAAATTAAAAGACTGTAGAAAAGATGTGCTATTGATTCTTCTTTTTCAAATAACATTATTGCTTTATGAAAAAGAACTTTCTGATTTTCATTTCTAAGGTCTGCTTTATTAAAATAACACAAGAGTGAATAAAAATAAAAAAATTTCTGTTATTAAATCAATGACATTTTATTGATCACAGCCATATATTGTTTCTAATAATACTGTTTTAGCATTTTGGTGAAATTCAGTGTCTGATCAGGTTTGATATCCTGTCTATATTTTTAGTAGAATTAACCACAAAAAAGGAACAGCCAATTCCCATCCAGCTCTCATTAAAGTGTAAACTAACTGTAGTCAATCAGAGCAGCCTGACATAAATCCCTTTCTCCATTTTGTAAACATACTTCTCACAGAATTCTAACTCTAATGCCTCTTTTTTTCCTACATACTTATTCTTTTCCCTGGGAAAATATGACAGTGTTCATCAAGAAATGGTGAAAAGCCTGTCAATAAGGTGACAAGACTGTTAGTGTACAGTACATCTGTGAATATATATTGCACTGACAATTTCACAGGAATTCCATGTGGACACTTTTGTTAGTATAATTTTAACTAGCTATAGCTTTTCATTGCCTACTGCTATGATTTAATCTCAAAGCATAGCATCCTTCCCAGACAAACAAGCCCTCAAAACCATTTACCATAGGACAGAAGTCAATGGACAATAAGAAGTTGTTGCCTTATAGTCTCAAAGAGTAAAAAAAAAGAATAAATCTTATTGGATATAAGGTAGCAGATCTAACTCGCTGCATTATGGAATTTACTAAAGGAGTATACCTTTGTAAGAAATTATGAGTTTGCTGAATGTATGTAGCTCAAGATGTCTTCAGTGAATTTGCTTACTCCATAGCAGAAAGTTTGTTTCCTGTATCTAACTGAAGATCAATATGAGCATTTGATGATATGCAAATAGCTATGCAAATAGCCAAGCAGTTGAGGACAAATCATTTGAGGGCTCTGTGTGAGTGTACATGAGCATGTCTGAGTTTATATACAAAGTGGGATACTATCCTTGTTAAAATACATGGAATTTTAAGTAGTTTCTATTTATTTTTGCAATATTTTTGTCACCAAAGCTTGACTGCTGTCAAATCAGTTAGCTAGAATCTCATATTCTTTAAGGAAATGTACATGAGCACATATCTACAGAAACTGTGAAGGAGAGAGCTTTGAGGCTGGCCAGTTACACTTATCCCCGTTGCTACAACAAATGGGTGTAGTGGAAGACCTTGTATTTTTGGAAAATAACTATAAATATTAGGATGCAGCTTTTAGTTCTTGAGTACAGGAGTTGGTTTTGTACAACATGAACGTTTATATACGTGTATATGATGTACGACTACCAAGCAAATTTTGAATTCTATACGTTTGAAAAGTCTCTGGTTATGCTGCCAGTTATTTCCATATAGCACCAGGATTGTTTCCATTATTGTGACCTCTGAGGATGTCTCAGTCAACAAAATATTTCCTGTTTTACCTTCTGAATTTCTCATTGCAAGGAAATGCTAAGGCGTACGCTCATGGTAATCAGCAAGAGTATTTGTTGGCTTTGCCTGTCGTACACATCTGTGATCTGATCTTAAACAACCACTTAAGAGCCCTCCTATGCAAGCATATGAGCATATAATAAATAGAATGAGCACTGCAAACAAATAGCTTACCTTTATTTTTTATTCAACCATCCATTATAAATGTGCATTATGCTGCAACTCCTGTTGAGATGAGCGCTGCAGGAGACATGAGCAGAGCAGGCCTGACTGCTGTCCTGATTAGATCACCAACTGAGAAGCAGTGATTTAAACGAAATTGGCTGGGCAATGGCTGTTGATGTGCTATTGTTTTTTTGAAGCCATGGAAGCACAGTGAAGTGGTCAGAGCATGATTCCAGAAGCCAAGTATTTTGGAGTCTGTTCCCGCTGTAGAAATATCTCATTTGTGTCCTGCAGCAAGTAACTTTGCCGTATCTGCAAATGTAGTCCTTATCTCACACAACTGTAGAGTTCTTTTTACATTCCAGCAAGCTAAGAAATTGAATACTTGATAATTGAATGTCAGAACCTGTAATTGATTCATTGATTACTTTTGTTAATCGTGTTCTTCATAAAAAAAAACTGCAAAGTGATCTTCTTTCGAAAAATATGACTGCATGGCATTTCAAAAGGAAGACACACTTCCTACTCAGGAAGGCTGATCATTTACAGCGTTGTTAGTTCACTGCTAATTGTAGCACAGAGGACTGGAGGAACATTTGTTACTGTGAATGGCTCTTTGGGGTAACAATCTCCTCCTTACTGTTCCATGTCGGAGAACTATGAAAACCCAGGAATGTGAGAATATGGGAGAACAGGGATTTCTTGGGGAAGTGGAGCAGTAAGTTTAGCTTACAGATGATGTAAGCTAAAATGTGTGGGATTCCTAGCTTTTTGTTAGTTAATTAATGGGATTGCTTGTAAGGGAGACTACCCAAGTGATAAAATATTGTTTGAATGATATCTCTGCAGGACACCACTGCTATTTGCATGGGGATTTCATTGTGCCAAACCAATTAAAGTTTGAATTCTGACATTATTTACCTATGCAGAAAGGAACATTAATGATGCATGCTAAAATTAACTTGCTGAAATTTAGTAAGCAGATGAGAAAACTTCCCATATCATTGGTCTATACCTCTGCCTTGATGCAGCTTTCACACCTGTCACTGGAACAGGTGCAGAATCTGAGGGAGGGCCTGATTCAGTTGTTAAGCAAGAGGTGAGCAATACCTATGACTCAGATCCCTGATGGAAAGTAGAGCTTCCTTTCTGTGAATCAACTGGCTGCTGTTGCCTCAATTAAAAAAAAATAAATTAATAAAAGAATTCTTTGTCCCAGCTTGTTGCAAAACAAAAGCTGAAACACTTATCCAGAGTTTTGTGTTTTGCACACATTTCCTCAACTGACCATAATTCATGTAAGAGTATAGAGGAGTTTTCTAGGAAAGAGGCCAACTTACTTGAGTGGATCCATATAATAAAACCAGTAGAAATGTGTGGCAATGGTTTGAAGGAAACCTGTGCAGGAAAAGACAGAGCACCACCTCTATGTAGAATGTAGTCTATCCTCACAGTGAGGATAAATTGCACAGAAGGAGGTACTGCATAGAATATAGTCCTCTACATGCTTCTCTTTCTTTTGCAATGAATTAGTAGACAATAGATTTCAATTATTAATAGTTTGAGTATAACTTTGTATGCTTTACATTGGCATTTGGTATTAGTTTGCAACCCATGGATCTCCTTATCGCCTTCTCTGCTGGGGAGGTATCATCATCACTCAGAAGGAACTTCTTCACAGTGAAGGTAAAGGAACACTGGAACGGGCTGCCCAGGGGGGTTGTGGAGTCTCCTTCTCTGAAGACATTCAAGACCTGCCTGGATGTGTTCCTGTGTGATTTAGTCTAGGTGATCCTGCTGTGTCAGGGGGATTGGACTGGATGATTTTTCAAGGTCCCTTCCAATCCCTTATGATTCTGTGAAGTGATAAAGCAACTGCAGTGGTTTAGTCCTAGGTATGGACTAAACATAGACACTATGCCAGGTTTGTTCTCCTGGGTTTGTTCTCATGATCTGGGCAAATTTTCAACTATATCACAAAAAGTTGCACAAAAATATTATAGAAAAATCCTTATTTGAGACTCCAAGACTGAAAAATGAAGTTTCTACTAAAAACTTCTAGCAACAGATAAATTTTGAGTTGGGTTAGAACTCTCTTTAAACACACATTTTCATTTTTTTATAAATCATGACATTTCAATCATTACTTTTTGTTGAACTACTTGACACTGCCTATTTCTTACTCCTTTTATTTGTTAGTTGGAGGTATTAGAAAATATATTTAAAGAACAAAAATCTTTTAGGAACTCCAGGTGACTATTTTCTAGCATAAAGGAACTACAAATACTTTTACTTCAAAGCTGAAGTAAACTATTGCTAACTACTGCATCAATATAGTTTCCAGCTCAGGAGTTTAAAAATTTAAGGGGGGGTCTAAACATCATTATATTGAGTGAGTTTCATCCTAGCTGAGAGAGACATTTTACAGTTTTAGAATAAACGGGTTGCTAGTGTTAACTAGAGGCTTGAAAAAAAATGCTGGAAAAAAAAAAAAGACGGGGTAAAAATAAAATCTCTTTTCAGGAGCCGTTAGTTTAATTTTCTGAGTCCTGTGTAGTAGTGGTACGTTGTAGCATCTTTCTTGCATTAATAACTGTCTATCAAGATCTGAAATAGAGTGTGTTTTGGGGCTTGGATGACATTAACATAGGCAGGGTAAGAGAGAGAGGGTTGGAGAGAGATTTTTGCAAGCCTGCTAGGTGATATAATCCTATTACTGAAAGAAGAAAAAAAAGAAAGACATTTTTCCAGACAGCAGGTGCACAAAATACACCAGCCAGGAGCAGGAATAGGTTTTGCAGTCATATATCATTTTAACCAGTACTTCACCTGTCTACGTCTTCAAGCATAAATCTTTCCAAGTAGATGTCTATGTATACAAACACCCTCGCACGCACACACGCAAAATTATCTCAAAAATTACTGTGCGGTTTTGTTACTGTGATAGTGTAGCAAACATATTATGAAGTCCAAGGTAGGATGTTTCATTAAAGCAAAAATCATTTAAAAGCAAGAAAATACTGTGATTTTGTGAATAATCTGTGAGGACAGCAGATTATTTTAATGGGTGCATCATTTTAAACTTAACCTTCATCATCCGTTTCACAAACGGAAGACACTTCACCATAATTCACAATGATACCATGTTCCTTTATTGAATAAACTTTACATCTGCTATGCTTTTTCTCATAAATTGTGGTAGAACTGTAGGATTGCTGCACCCAGAATTATTTTTATATTTTTCTTAAAACAAAAATTCTGAGTCTGATTTGTTGCATTAATTCAGGTCTTTTAGTAAAATAGAGTTGTTATAAATGGAGAAAAACATTAATAAAACAACCTTGCAACAGAATAGTTTAGAGAATTCAAATTCTGAGGATACAACAGGACAGATTAGTAAAACAATATTCATATTCTGCTTGCTAGCATTTTAGCAGTTCCCAGTGTCTCTTTCCTTTTCTGGAGACTAATTACATTTCTTGATTGGGGTATAGAAATAATTCTTGCCTAATAACAGGTCTGTCATATTTTTCTGGAGATCATGTTTTCTTCTTTTTCTCCCAGAGGTTTTGATTTTGTTATTTCAGTTTTATTTAATTTATTAACATTTCTCATTTTAAAAATTATTTGATTTTAGTTGTGTTTTATTGTCAAGTAGCCTCCAAAGGGAATGCAAAGTAGGCAACTGCACAGAAAGAACTAAAATCTGATCATCAGTTCTTCCCTAGAGCCACTTTCCAGCTGCCAGAGCTAAAGCAGGGAAAACACAGACATTTGCCTGTTAAAGTATCAGAGGGATCGTTTGGGTCCATTGGATTACCTTGAACTTGTTTAAGGTGCTGTCTCCATCCTTTTGCCAGAGATTATGCTACAAGACTCTAAGAGATCATGGATAGAGATATAAATTAAGCATTTCTCACTGAAGGACAACTCTTAAGGACCATGTTCAGTAATGAAGCTTGACAGATCATGTCTAAGCTTAGATATTTTACACTCAGGGTAAGCATATGCTGGGAATGTAAATATGAAAAGGTAAAGAGATTCTCTTTTGAAGGAAAAAAATGCATTCATTAGGGAACCAAACTCTGTAAATAACTACACATTTGCTGTGTGCGTGTAAGCTCAGTGAGTCAAAAAACATTTCTCAAATATTGGAGCTTTTTGCATGTGAAAACACTGCAGAATTCACTCCTAAGAACAGAAAGCTGTTGTTTTGGCAAAGCTTCAAAAGTATGAAAAGATCAAACTGAAGTCCAGAGCAGTTTGATTGCTTGTTTAGTCTAAAAGAGGTGTGGAAATAGATGATAAAACCTTATAATCCCAACTGCTTACCCATGCTGTAATAATCTTGGACAGAAGCATAAATACCAGCTACCTGTTTTTAAAATGTGTTCTACTTGTTTCCAAAGCAGCCACACCAGTGTGTTGGTTTAGTTTTGTTTATATTTTCCTATAAGAAATCAGTTTTGTGCATTTGTCTTGCCAAAGTAGGCAGTCTGTCCTCTCATACACTGTGCTTTAGAATCGTAGAATCACAGAATAGCTTTGTCTGGAAAAGACCTTTAAGATCATTATGTCCAACCTTTTCCTAACCCTATCATCACCACTAAACCATGTAAGTCAGCTGACAACACCAAACTGTGAAGTCAGCACACTGGAGGGAAGGATGGCCATCCAAAGGGACTTTGACAGGACCAAGAAGTTGGCTCATGCAAACTGCATGAAGTTCAACAAGGGCAAGTGCAAGGTTCTGCACCTGGGTCGAGGCAATCCCATGCACAAATACAGATTGGGAGGAGAAAAGATTGAGGGCAGCTCTGAGGAGAAGGATTTGGGGGTAGGGGTGGACCAGAAGTTTAAGAGGAGCCATCAGTGTGCACTTGCAGCCTAGAAAGCCAACTGTGCCCTGGGCTGCAACACAAGCATTGACAGGCAGTCAAAGGAGAGGATTCTCCCCCTCTACTCTGCATTTGTGAGATCCCACCTGGAGTACTGCATCCAGTTCTGGAATCCTCAATATAAGAAGGACATAATGCTCCTGGAACACAGAGGAGAGCAACTCATGATCAGAGGGCTGGAGCGCCTCCCCTATGATGACAGGCTGAGGGAGTTGGGGTTGTTCGGCCTGGAGCAGAGGAGGCTCCCAGGTGACCTTCTAGCAGCTTTCCAATAGCTGAAGGGGGCTACAAGAAAGCTGGGGTAGGGCTTTTTACATGTGTGTAGCCAGAGGACAAGGGAAATGGTTACAGCCTTGAGGAGGGGAGATTTACATTGGAAATGTGCTGTCTTTGCCTCTGTCTTTAATGGACAGACCAACTGCTCCCAGGATGTTTAGCCTCCTGAGCTTGAAGATAAGGATGGTGAACAGTACAAATACCAGATAATCCAGGAAGAAGGAGTTAATGATCTGCTTCTGCACCTAGACACTCATAAGTCTATGGGGCCAACTGGCATTCACCCAAGAGTACTTAGAGAGCTGGCATGAGAGCTCACCAAGACTCTTTCCGTCATTTTTCAAGGATCCTGGTCAACAGGGGAGGTGCCAGGTGACTGGAAGTAGTGAGGGGCCCAAAACTGGACACAGGACTCAAGGTGTGGCATCACCAAAGCTGAGAAGAGGGCAACGAACACCTTCTTGCTCCTGCTTGCAACACTGTTCCTGATACAAGCCAGGATGCCATTGGCCTTCTCGGCCACCTGGGTATACTGCTTGCCCTCTATTAACACTCCCAGTTCTCTTTCTGCCTGGCAGCTCTCCAGCCACTCTTTCCTAATCCTGTAGCAGTGCTGGGGGTTGTTGTGGCCAAAGTGAAGGATTTTATTGAACTTTATTGAAACTCATGCAATTTGCTTTGGTCAGATTTGTTCAATCTATTGGATGTATTAAAAACTCCACACCTTTTAAAAAATACGTATTTGCATGAGATGGTTATCTTTTCTTAAGAGGAACTTCATTTTCCCAGAGAAGTCTATTAAATGTTTTCCTAAGAACTGGCTGTCCTGTACACAGAAAATGTGGATCTGTGTTCAAAGCATTGCATGTAAAACGAAATTAAGCTGCGTCCCTGGGCAACAGGTTAAAAAATATAGAAATGTTTTCTTGCAAAAGTGGGTTCCTGTTCTGAGTTGCAGGAAGTTGCACACTGAAAGGAAAGCCATCTGGAAATGAGACTGGTTGGTTACATTTCTATAGAGGAAAACCTCCAAAGATATACTATCTTGCCTTCTGGAAAGCTGTGTTTGGTTCATAGCTTCATTTAAGTTTTGCCTTTTCTAATTAAATGCCTTGATAGGGCCACTACACACAAGCAGGAACATCTTGAGCAGGGAAGAAATTATGAAGCCCACTGACAAAGAGAAGTGGAAAAGTCATAGATGCATACTGGAAGACTTTTAGGTGTTTCACTGCTAAGATGCATGAAATCTTGATTTTAAACATACTGATGTAGACGGTCAAATGTTTTTTAGCCAGTTTTATGATACGCATTGAGGAAACTCATAGGATTATTCTATCTGGTTGATAAAGTCATGTATGAGACATGGGTATTGCACAGCTGTACTTCTTGCAAGTGGTATATCTGTATTTGAATTGATTTGGTTAAGTTGTCTATGTAATAATTTTTATCTTTCTTTGGTATTCTGATTTATTTTTTTTCACCTCAACTAAAGGTACACGAACTGGCAATCCAAATCTGAACATCAGTAGAATCTCCTGTGACCTGCATTAAGAAAAACATGTCACAAATCTAACTCCACAGAGTGCTGGAAATAGCACAAATGGATTTATGGTATACCAATAAAAGCCTTTTATATAAGAACATCCCCAGAGACAAGTCTTTTATATACTCTGAGATGCATAAATCACTGACAAATCTGCCTGGCAAGCTTGTTTAGGAATTTGATTTATTAGCCAAGTCAGTGTAATGGTTTATAGACTTGCTCATTCTAACTAGTTATAGATTTTCTCTGTACATTTAAAACACCACTAAATATGTATGTGTGCCACCAAATGATAACTAAGGATATCATCAGCTTACACATTCTTCCTATTCCCTCATGCTTTATGTGTTATGGTAGAAATGGTAGCAGTTTACTCTAGCACCTTCCCTGAACACTTTGTGTTGAATGTAATTCTTAAAGAAAATCCCAAAGACTATGCCAGTCTGGGAAACATATCTGTATTTCCAAATAAGAACAACTTACTCTGCAATGATTAAACCACTGATGCTTCATTAGTCTCCTGAAATATGTGTCTATGTTCTCTGACTATAGGGAGCAAATAGGTCAGTATTACTGTTTGCATGGGAACACATATCGTCCTCTCTATCAAATATCTTTTTTGTGTATTAAAAATTCAGCCTAGTTTAGTAGAAATTACCTCTCTGCAGCCAGGCAGGCATGGAAAACTCTTGTTCCCCTGATCTGGAGAATTGCATCTCACCTCTTTAAATGTGGCATTAGCAGTCATGTACACTACAGAACACTTCAGTCTATATGAGATTTTATTAACCAAGGAGGGAAAAGTACTCTCATTTATGAGAGACTGAAAAACCATCAGCTGGGTGTTACCAAATGAGAAGAAAAGTGAGGAAAGCTCTAGGCTTCGTAAGAGCAGAGTGGCAATCGGTAAGAAAGCAGATAAAATAACACCAGATTTCTATCTAATAAATGTTCTCTATATTAATCACACACTTTAATTACCAGATGGCAAAGTATAGCTGCTTCTTTAATGAATGAGCAAAATGTCTTATACCATCATGCACTCAGGATAATAAGGAAAAAAGTTACATTAATAGAAGGCTTTTTCCTCAGCCATGAATTTGGGAAATCCTCTCCTTACTTTGTCACCCACTCTTAAAAAGTGCTGTGACTGTGGCTGGCAGAAAGAAAATCAAACATTGTGGAGCCAGCTATTCGCAGCTGTATGTGTGCCTCAGCTGTGCTGATCCATCTGCAGTAGTTGCCATCTGCCAATTGCTTTAGTTGGGGAGCATCTGGAAGGTGAGCCATTTTAAAGAGAATCTGCTGCACAACAAGGAAATAATTACCTCCTTTTCTCCTTGTTCTTTTTTTAATATTGCTTCTTTTATCTCTTTCCTTTAACTTTTTTATGCAGTGGGAATGTTGATACTTAGTAAATGCCCTCTGCCACTTGTATAACTTAAAATTTTAGACAATACCTGTACTGAGAAACACAATATTCTCTACAGTATCTTATGGACTTATGAGACTAAACAGACTACACATGATGAGGACATGAGGTGCTCCTGTCCTCCACCGTTTTAATCCATTCTTGTAAGGATACTTCATTATATGAGTTTTACAGGACAAGATAGCTCCATTTGCTTCTATTTCCTTATATTTTTGAAGAATTCTTATAAAATGTATCACCATAGATTTAGTTTCTAGGTATTTAGTTTTAACAATCTGGCCTTTCTGGTTAGTTTTTTTACAAAGTGTACATACAGAGAAACATCTTATGCTCTAGGCATCTCTTACAGCTGGGTCTATATTAATTCAGAACTTACTGTGAATGAACAAGAATGCCTACTGCCACATAAGTCTGTGTAAAAAAAGTCGAGTGTTGTTCATGCATTAAAGATAAACTGAAGAAGTAGGGCCATAAATCTGAGAACTCTTTGCAAGGAACGAGGGTCGAGCTGCCTTTCCTTGCATGTTGATATTATTTGTACCAATGTTTTATAAAGAAAGGCTGATGATCAATTTTTCACTGTGGTTTTGGGATGGTTTTTTTTTTGAGGGGGGAGGGTTTATTTGGCTTTTGCTTTTTTATAATCATTTGAACTGAAAAGACATTGAAATTTGGATTCCTGTTTTGGAGTGCATTTTCCTTTGTGCAAGACTGTCTGGCCTATTTCCACCAAGAATGATAGTTGATAATAAATTTAACCCTGCTCGCTGAGATCCTTGTGGGGATTTTTTTGGGCTGTTTGTAAATTTGTTTTGTGATTTCTTTTCTAAGCTTAGATCTACCTTTTAATTCTCCCCTCCCCCCTTCAAAAACAAACAAAAATCCATTCCTACCCCAAATGTTAATATCTTCTTGTAGTCAAAGGTAGGGTTCAACAGTGGCACAGCCAAGAGGAATGTCCAGATTCAAGCTAGTGACAAGAAACAAATATACTAAAGTCACTGTTTATTTCTTTGCATCCAGACCTTACTCATGCTATGTCTGAAGCAGTGCTACCATTAACTTTTACAAAGCATCTACACCAGCAGCTATAAGCAGAAGAAAGAACTTTGTCAGAAGAAAAGAATAATATTGGGAACTTCTATCAACTTTATTTTCTGGCTCTGTGGGCTTCCCTCAGTTGGTTTCCATGCAACTATTTTCTTTTTGCAAAACCTGCTGTAAAATTATTCCTACTTGTGCATTAGCTTTTTATTTACTGTAGCTTCTGAGCAGGACGTTGTCATTTCTACTTTTTTTTCAGGCCCCAAGTCATGCACTTTGAAAGTGAACTTTTTTCTTCTATTCCCTTTGTGTCAGTACAATATGAATTCATTTCTGGCAACTGGTTTTGTGGGACTCTGGTCCTTGGCTGTGAATCTTGGATTCTTACCAGTTGTTCCTGTTCTGCGCCTGGTAGTGTTAGCTCATTAATCTAATGTTCTATAACGTCCTGCTGTTAATCCTAGTTGCTAGGACCTGTGTTTGTTAAACTTGCTTCTGACTCCTGTGTCTGATATGAACAGCATAATAATATGTGACAATGAGATATGTGTGAAGCACAACCTTGCTTCCCAAACAGCCAATATAGCTTCAGTAGAATCACTTGTATTCAAAGTGCTGATCAGTAAAGGCAAACCTGTCCTATGCAGATGCTACAACTTCTTAGTGTGCATGGAATAAGCTCTCTAAACTTCCTTGTTCAGTCTTGCTCTTGCTGAGCAAAAGCGAGCCAGTGCCAGTATTTGATGGACTGCCAGCATGAGGCTTGGCCCGTGGTAAAGTGGAAAAGAGTAGGTCAGGTTGCAGACAGCCTTCTTTTCTCTACTTAAGGTCAAGGTATTTTTCTTGTTTTTGTGATTTGAATGCAAAATGACTCAGACTAAGGACTCTGAGTCGAACAACTTAAACATTTAGTGCAAGAATTCCAAATATACTACCACTCTTTACAGGATAAAATAGCATCCGCTCTTCGGTAACATACAAATGCTCCACAATGCAATTAAGGTGCAATTTTTACTATTTAAAGCCTAAGAGTATGTAAAACCAGTCTATCAGAGCTCATAAAATCAACCTGTCATTGTTATTTCAAAATTAAATTGATCTAAGGAGCTCTAAGCTAGTCTTTCATTTCAGTCATAGTTCCCTCTGTTTATAGAACTCTTTTACAGGTGTCTGCAGTGCTGTCTTTGTGACAACAAGAATAGAAACTCTTACTTTTTTTAACTAAGGATACTCAGGGTGCTTGGGTGGGTAACGCCCCTTTTCATGGAGTATCCCAACCTCCAGTGACTACAAAAAGCCCAGAAGTAGCAAGAACCATCAAGTTTTTTCTATACTCCTTTGATATTTCAACCCCAAAGGGTCTGTCATGTTTTTAATACACCACCATTTTCCAATGAAAGCAAATAACTACTTTTAGTTGTTGGAACTATGTCCTTTTACATTTTGAGGTTAGTAATTTTAATTTAACTCAGTGTTGGAACTTGTTTGTATAACCTGAGTTGTGTGGTGGTCAACCATTCAATTAAAAAGGAGACATACAAACTGGTGATTCTGCAAAAGTTGAAGGTCATAACAACTCACTGTGTCATCTTTGTCAGAGTGATCATTTGCTGGCATAACTGATAGCTTTGACTAAGGAGCCAGGTAGCAGCCTGAAGTTGAGAAAGTAGCAGCATACCTAAATGTAACAGGAATGTGATCATTCTCAGTGATGATTTCCAAGTTATGTTAGTCTGCATGTTTGCTGTACAGTGAGAGCTCAAACTGATTGGAGTACTCTAGGCAAGTTTTTACCTGTGCTAAGATTACTTCATAAATCTTACTGCAAGGAAGTTTTCTATGCACATGTTACAGGCCACCAAGAATTATAGGTTTAAGCTACATTAAAGATTGAGCATGGATAGAATGGGAAAAGGAAAAATGTCAGGAGACTGGAACTCCAGAAAAGGTTTCTTGGCAAATTGTAGTGTTTCTTTTGTGTGATGCTAAAAATGACATAGGTGAGACAAAGCTATAGCTGAAATTGCCTTAATAAAGGCGAATGAGCTGAATGATTTCTAGGTTGCTCTAAGTTCTATGACTCATTACAAGAAAATATTTAGCAGCTGAAATCATCCAGAATTTCTCTTACATCTCTTCTTGGTTTATGTTAGTTTGCCTCTCTTCTGAAGATGGGCTACACCTTACTGCTTTAGCCATACAGCAAATCATCTCAAATACATCTTTACACACTGTTATTAAAGAGCACTTTGCAGGAAGAAGGTTGAGGTGTGTAGTCAGCCCCATTTGGAGGAAAAACCTCTACCCATGAGTGAAATTCTAATGGTCTTGTTTTAAAAGACATTGTGAATAATGGATATAGTGAGTTTTGTCCAGATTGACTACAAAATGCTTGAGGCAAGTTTGTGCTGCAAGCTCAAATCATTAAGGACAGTGAATTTACTGGAATCAAAATGATAAAAATAAAAACCTGATATCCCAGTATAAGGAGTCACTCATATTCTGAGCAGTGTATTGGAAAATATAGTGTTCTGAACTGCAATTTATAGTGAATTACATTCTTTTGTATGTCATTCTTGACATGAATCCTTGGAATGATTACAGAGGATAACATGATGAGTGCATTGACATGAATAGGTATAACACTTCATCTCAATGACACCTCATGCCTACAAAATTCAGAAAGATTACTGTACTGAAGCAACTGAAAGCAGTCTTTAAAACAGCAAATGCTTCAGTTTGCAAAATTCCTCTAGTCTTGTAATCATGAGTGAAATATTGGTGTTTTTGAGGAGAAGTGAGCTGTGGATATTTAAACATCCCCTATCTATGAGTTACTATGCAAGACAGCTCCTTTCTGAAGCTACAAATTAAAGTGAACTAAAAATACAGCAAATACCAGGCTGATTGTATCTTATAATACAGAGACTCAGTAGCTGGCATTTAAAAACAATCTATAGAATATTGCCAGGTTTGCATTCATTTTGAATCATGTTTACACAGGCCAAGAAGAAATAGAAGAGGGTAAATTAATATACAGTTCTATACTGTAGCATCAAGAATGTTTAATTTTTTGCTGTTTCTCTTGAAGTAATTTGCTGCTGTGTTTTTTATGCATGCATTTGTTTTCTAGCTCTTTCCTGCATTTCATTACTGAAATTGTGGTCTCACTGGAATAGGCTTCCTAGAGAGGTAGAGGATGCCCCAAGCCTGTCAGTGTTTAAGAGACCCTTAATAATGTCCTTTGACTTTTGTCCAGCCCTGAAGTAGTCAGACAGTTAGACTAGGTGACTCTTATAGGTCCCCTCCAACTGAAGTAGTTACCTGTTCCATTTTAATCCATCAGATACTGAATGCATGAGCATATCTTTTAAAATGAATGAATTCTTAGGTGGCATCCAACTCAAAGCAGATCTATCTTGCTTTAGCAAGGCAAATTACTTTGCTGCTCCAAATGGGACCAAAGTTTGAGTTGGATTTGTGCTATTTTGTATGATGTTCTGCCTGGAAATTATGAACTCAGGTCAGTAGGCTGACAAACGCATCTTATGAGAGCATGAGGAGGCTCCTACCTCCCTACCTGTGTTTTAAATGTTATTATTAGATTCTATTACATAATCCCTAATAAAGTACTCATATTTTTCTACTGCTGATTTGACATTTTCATGCATGCATTGAAAATAGAACTGATTAAACATAAAACCATATTTATTCACCCTGGCTTTTGATCTTTTGGTAAGTGTTTCTGCAAGACTAAGTGCAACAATGGTTTCTTGTCCCTTGTCTGATGCCCCTTGTCTTCCTGACGACTATGTATCTGCTTTATATATTTCCAGTGTGGCCCTCAGCTCACAGACCAGCTTATGTGACCCTGGTAACAAAGATAGTCAGAACTAAAAAAAATAAGATAAAGTAATGAACCTCTTCCAAATTTCTTCTTTTTTCAGGTTAAATTTGATCAGGAGCAAACAGAGTTACTCAGAAGCAGAAGGGTCACATCTGTTGTAGCAATTTTTAATCTGTGATAATTAGTAGTACATGACTCTGCTTTTGCTTAGGGTAAAAAGAATGAGAATGAGAAAGTCCTTTAACTGACCAGGCTAACAATGAGGTGTAAAGTGAATGTTCTCTGCTATACAGTACGGGGAAGGTGGTGTATTGTACTGATTGCTTAATGGTTGAAACGCACCGTAACAAATCTAAAAGACGTGTGACACTTCTATAGGAATAATGTCTGATTAAACTAGATCTTTTTTTTCACTTCTAATAATGTCGACCCTACTGTAGCATCTCTATTGGACCTCTCGCATGGGCCTGCAGAATCATGATGTGAGGCAATATAGGATAGAGAGGAGAAGCAGAAGTAGCATTATTTGTATAGAAGACATATATTGAGAGGGTCACTGCAGGGACCATAGAGATCATAACTAACAGAGATAAATATTCTTAATTTTATTTACTCATAGCATAAGGGTTATTTTCTTACTATTGTATATAATAGATAAGCACTATTCTATAAGCAATAAAATATAGGCACTTGAGTTATACAGCCTGAGGTTGTATAATTTTTTATATATATAAAAAAATTAGTTTTACAATTACTTGATTTTGAAGAATTTGATTCAATATTTAATTCTATTAATTGATTCTATGATTACTAGACCTTCATTCATTGGTCTTGAAATTAATCTTGTGCCTAAAAGAAGCTGGCTTGCAGTGTTTGGTAATTAAACTACTAAATAGTTTGATATGGTAACATCTTGTGTCACTGTTTATTCATAACAGAAGTTCTCTACTTGATCAGTGCCTGCCAGGGACACTGACTGTACTGGGAACTGATACAGATGTATTTTTCATGGTATTTGGAGAGGAAGGAGATTCCAGTAAAAGGAGACTAAGATCTATTTTTGGAAAAGAATAGGTTAGTAGAGAGTTCTTTTCCTTACATATTTTCTATAATGTGTTCAATTACTTTCTTTCAATACCATATTTCTTTTCAATTTTTGAATACAGAAAAAAACCACCAAATCCTATCAAATATCAAACCCAGCCTTTGCTGGTAAGACCTTAAATGAGTATTTGGCTTTAATGTTAATATGGATCGATATTTTATAGTCATTGTTACATTTGGATTTTAGCCATAGGATGTGTTTTGGAAATGGGGCCCAAAATGATGCATTCACGTAAGCATATTGAAAGGTTTGTATCAGCAATCATTGAAACATTTCTCTTAATCATTAGTTTTCTTTCATTCCATTACTACTCACCATTCCAATCTTTTGCTTTTTGAAATGGTTCCTGTTGTTCACATGGTCTAAAAGTCCATTGCTATGATCCATATGCATTCTGTTATATTATGAGAAGGTATTTTTATTAGTTTTCATTAATTTAAGATTCCAATCACATAGTCTTCCAGTAAAGGTTTAAATTAAAAGCTAAAGAAATCCATTAAGGAGCATCCAGTAGAGAAGCAAGAAATTTGATGCTAGAACAGCACGCAGGGAAGAAACTGAAACTGTAAGTTGCTGAAATCTGTCTCAGAATGTAACATGGTTGACAAAAAAATGAGGAAACGATTTGCAGTTGAATATATATTATCGTGTTGATATGGTGCTGTTATATTTTGAAAAGTAAGATGATTACATACATTATGTTTGAGGAAGAGTACATAACTCTTTTCCCAGGAAAAACTGGAGTGATGATTTATTTTGTCAAAACAGTGGGATCAACTACAAAATATTAAACTTATAGAGAGGAAAAAGGAAATTCAACATTTTCTACATTGAGGACTAATTTTAAGTGCATGATTACAAACAGCAGTGTGACAAATTTCTGTAAAGCATGCAGGTCTAAAAGAAGTCAATACTTTACCGGAAGATCTTATTCATGCAAAGTTATAAAACCTAACATTGCTGAATGAGAGAGCTGCACGCTCTTACTGAAAGCTAATAACTACATTGAATTGTATGTATTAAAGACAATTGTGCAGGAGTATGGATGCTAAGCTAATTTTTTTAGTAAATATCATTGCCACCTTTAACCACAGATATATCTTTCCCTGTACCTGAGCTATTCTTTTGTTCTGTAGCAGAGCACTCAGAGATCCTTCATATTAATGCAAAGCATTAGGTTGAAATTGCATTTGAAGGCTTCAATACACTTCAGCTCAATGGCCTCTTTTTGCCTTAGAGGCAATAGTAGGAAAACATAGCACATAATAAGAATTTTAACTACAGTTACACTTTGTATTATCTAATGCCTCGTGGCATGACACTGAGAAATTCATACCTCTGGGAATCACACACCAGGACTAGAGTGATGATAAATATAATTTCTTCCAATCAAATACAATACTCTTCTCATCTTTCATATATTCTTTTTTTTTCCTTTCAAGATCATTTTGTTTATTTGTTTCTTTTTTGCTCTATATTCTCAAATATTTCCTTTCCAATACTGTACAAAGTATCCTCAGGAAAGCGGCAGGTCTTAAGCTGTGAATAAATTACTATCAACTGCATCACTAAAAGAAAAGGTAGTATTTTTACTCAAATGTGTGACTAGCATGATTGTTAATCAACAGATTAACAAATGGGTTAAATTTGCCTTGAATCTGCTGAATTAAGCAGCTTCCCAAAGTAGAATAAAATTGGCAGGAATAGGAAGTTCAGTAGGGGATTAGAATTGTGTATATTTATTTTTTTAAGTTTCACTGAAATAGTAGAAAACAATTTTTTATTTCTTAACTTGCAGAAGGGAAGAAATGTTTGCTTGAAATTTTTGTCTGAAAGTACTTATTGATATTGATATACATATATTTGTATATATAGGTAGATAGATACACACATTTAATTTTATTGTACTTAATGCTATGAAAATGAAGCAAAGACAAATGGTATTTTAAAAAACCCAAAAAAACCCAACAATCAACAAAGAAATCTCTGTGGAGGAAATGTTTTGGAATAGAAGAAGTTTGTAGGTTTGGATATAAGTGATGTGATCATTTTAAACTCATTTTATAAATCTGACAAAACTTTCATGACAAAGATGAAAAGTGAGTAATGAAACTATCAATTAGTTTTTCCTTTTGAGTTTCTCTTCACGGATTCTGTGGTTTCTTTTGTGTTACTGCTCAAATCTAAGAAGGAAAAGCTTTCTAACAAATCTGAAGGTATGAATTTTAGGCCTCTGGTACTGTTTGTTTTTTTTTTTTTTTCTGTAAAGACACCTACATACTGTAGAATAATCTCATAATGATTTAGCAGCTTCTGGTAGCAAAGAAATGTGTAGGATTTTTATACATCAGTACTCCAAGGGAAAAGAGCAGAAGGGAGTATAGTAACATAAATGTCTATAAATATGTGAAGAGTTGGTGTGAGGAGGATGAAGCCAGGCTCTTCTCAAGGTCATCTAATGGTAGGATGATAGGACAAGGGGCAATGAGTGCAACTTGAACAGAAGAGGTTCCATATGAATATCAGAAGGAACTTCTTCCCTGTGAGGGTAAAGGAGCATTGGAACAGGCTGCCCAGGGGGGTTGTGGACTCTCCTTCTCTGGAGATATTCCAGACCCACCTGGATGTGTTCATGTGCAACTTGGTCTAGGTGATCCTGTGGCAGGGGGATTGGACTAGATGATCTTTTGAGGTCCCTAATGATTCTATGATTCTATGTAACAAGCAGTCTAGGTTTGTAAAGAAAAGAGAAATATGTTTTGTTTTTTTTTTTTTAATTTTTTAATTCTTTTCTGTACTAGATACTTTTCCAAAAAGACTTGGAAACCTAGTGCATGTTTATATGATGTTCTTCCCATATGCACACATGCCTCTTCAGTGAAGTCACATCTTTTTCATCACGTGTGCAAGATGACATTGAGTTGTGCTGTTGAATGGGATATCTATCCTCTAATATCTGAGAGATGATGTTCGTAGGCAATACCTCCATGTTATTGTGCTACCAGTTCACTTGATCACTAGTTTGAAAATAATGCATATGAAGAGAGTAAAATAAGTGTGTTGATTTGTGCCCATTTAATTTTCATTCATAAAATTCATCCAAGATGCAGTTTTTAAATGCAAAGTAAAGAGAGCAACAGGAAAGGTGTTGCAAGCTGAAAGGGAAAGGAAGAAAGAATTCCTTCTCTTAGTGATGTGTGTTTGAGCATGCGTGTGTGAATATACATACACAGAAACAAAATGAACTGTGCTCATCAGAAGTGCAAAGCCCACGAGTTATATCCTGAACTATTCTGATGCTCAGTGATATTAACTCCCACTTGGAGGAGTCAAGCTCTGGCTCAAACATTAAGCCTATTATGGATGAGGATTATTTTGACTACTGTCAATGGATGTGGACAATACTATCTCTGTAAAACAACTGTGAGGAAATCCACAAAAAATCTGGCAGAGCTGGGTCTTGGAGAAATACAAAATAAAGCTGCTTCTTTTTCCCCATCTGATTTGTCTATGCCCATCTGCCAAAAAGCACATGTCAAATTTTGATTCATGAATGACTGTGGCTTTTTTAGTTTGAAAGGGCAGAGGAATCTAGTAAAAAATATTCACCAAATGACTTAATGTAACTTTCTAGATTCTTAAAGGAGGCCACTCTTGTATGAATTAAGCTTTTTTTCTTGATTTAGATAAATCAAGAAACATGTGGCCAGAAGTTGTGAAGAACTGTTCATGAAGTGGTGCTTCTGAAGTAGAGATGGGGAGAGGTGTCATTGATTAAGATGACACAGAACTGGGCTTAAGTGGTATTAGTATTTTACTATATTTTTGTCATGTATTATTGTCATGGTTTAAATTCAGCGTGGCGCAGCCGTGTCACACTCTTACCCTTTAGGGTACAGGAAAGTACAACAAAAGACTTCAGAGTCTAGATACAGTCACCAATTATGGTCATGGGCAAAAGACAGACTCAGTGTGAGGAAAACAAAATTTGTTTAATTTAAACAACAAAAGCCTACAACCAATTCATCAAAAAGACAGCAAGACATATGGGTGGTTCTTAAATACATTTTCATCCAGCATCTCCCTTCTTCCTGGGTCCATCTCTCTCTTCCGCCTTCCCGAGATGGGTGCAGGGACAAAGTGTGGGATGGGGGTTGCACTCAATTTGTTTTCATTGTTCCACATGTCCTTCCTTGCAGGGGGATAAACACACAGTCCTTCCCAAAATCAAAGTGGCGCCCCTCTCCCTTGTCACAGTGCACTATGAACACCTACAGTTATCATGCAGGTCTCCTATGGGCTGAGGTTCTCATAGTGCTTAACTGGTCCAGCATGGATCTCCCTCGGATTCATGGTCTCTTCTGACAAGTAAGAAATGGCAGGATATGAGGAAAAGTCCTCGAGTCAGGGGAATTGTAGGTTAAACATTAGGCAAAACTTTTTTACTGAAAGGATATTCAGGTAAGAAAACAGGCTGCCAGGGAGGTGGTTCAATCCCTACCCCTAAATGTGTTTAAAATTGTGGTCCTCAAGGACATGGTTTAGTGGTGGGCTTGGTACAGTGAAAAATAGTGTCCATCTAGTGAAGTTTCTGCCTACCAGTAAAGGGGAAATACCAACAGATCCCTCTCCTACTACCATAACTCTGCCCAACTCCAACAGGATCAAGTAAGAAAGTTAAATAACTATCTCAACACTTGTAGAGAGAAAAGCAATGCCTAGTGCAGATGTTTTAATGGTGTTTTGTGTGCGCATGTGGTTTGGGGTTGGTTTTGTTATTCTTTTTCCCTTGTCCTCTTTGTGTTTTTAAAAAAATCTAACTAGTTACTTGGCTTTCTTGATAAGAGAAAAACAACAACATGGTTTTCTCCTCAAAGCCACAATGCAGTGTTAAACAGTGTTTTCAGAGATAGGGGAAAATATGTTCAGTATGCAAATGTACACGTGGGACCTGGAGCTTTTGCATATTCGTTACTGTGGTTAGTGACTAAGCCAGATGTGTGTCCAAAAGGAGTTCTTCAGCAAAACAAAGACCTGGGTATTTATTTGCTATAAAAAAGAAATGGATAATCCCAAGTGTTTCCTGTTCACGAGCTCTGATGGAAAGTAATGCTTGACCTGCTACAGGGTAGCTGTAGAACCAAAGGTACAAGGGAAGGAAAGGTGTCTGTACTGTCTTTATGTATGTCAAGGGGATGAAGAGAAACGCTTTAAACCTTAGCATTTAAGTGTGAAGGTGATGAAAATTATGAAATTGTAATGGAGAAGTTTGATGAGCATGAATATGAAAAATAAAGCACAATTTATGCAGCACTTTTCTACTAGTAGAGGTGAATGGAAGGAATTGGCAGAAAATATTGAAAAATCTGAGAATGACAAACCAGAGCACAAGGACAATAGAGTTACTAGTTTCTTGCATACAAAAGTCCATTATAAGAATACTTGTAGGTAATATAGCTATTTAATTATAGTTTTCAAGTTAATCTAAGGAAAACAAATCGTTAAGTAGACTTGATAAGAATAAAGTCAAGTAATACGGTATATTGAAATAGTTTTTGACAGAGAAATGCAGATAATCAACAGCTAGGTCATTGGGTGTGGTGAGGAAACTGTTCATGGGGAGAGCCAAATACAACATATGCTCTACAGTGGCGTATTTTCCAGTCATTAGCCATATGAGAGTGAATAAAATTGGGAAAAATGATACCGTACTTCAGAAGTCTTCTGTGAATCAATTGCTGATCATTCATTATTGTTGATATTGCTTTGGCTAGACAGTAGAGTTGGATCAGAATTTGCATGCTAATGAGACCTAACTTTTAGTTGATACAGAAAGTTGGAGTGTTGGGGTGTGTGTGTTTTTTAAGTGATGTGACTGTGCTCTCAGTGCACATCTAAAAGTATTAATTGCACTACATGTTTACCTGAGTAAAATGGCTTGTCCTTTTTTTAGGTTAGAGGGATTAAATGCAGCTGTCCTTAATCTATAAAATAGCCTTATTATAGAGAGGGGTTTCCAAAGGATTAGATTGCATATTGGGTAAAAGGACAAAACATTAATCAGAATATGATGAAATTGAACTGGCAAGGGTGTATTTGGCTGAATGTGAGGAGAAATGTTTGGCAGAAAGAATAAACTCTTGGGACAGGGACTAAGGACCCAGAATTTGGCTCTTTTAGAGATTAACAGTGGTGCTGGAGCACTTCACTTGAGTGGAGTAAAATGTCAATGACCAGGGCAGAGCAGGGTCATTGGAGACACCCCCTGCATTGCTGCTGCTGGGCTTAGATTGGTGAAATTCTCAGGTTTGCAGGCAGGGTTGGCATTCAGATCTGGTCTAAGCTGAGAAGCAATGAATTGACGACAGTCAGCTGAAGGATAACCATGTTGCAAAACAGGCTTTTAATCCATTTGACACAGAGCAAAAATTTTTTAGACGTGTAAAGGGTTTTTTTGGTTTTTTTATTTTACAAGTGTGGAGATATGTTTTCTAGGTTCATAATAGGCACAGGGTGTATGCAGCTTGCCATATGGGAGATGCAGGTGCATAAACCATTATTTACTTTACTGTTCTCATTTATCTCCCTGTCTTAGCCTTCAGCTTTCCTCGGGGACACTGAGAAGTAGAATGAGTGTATGGTGTCATTCTTGATGCTGCCTCATAAACTGGAACTAGAAAAGCAAATGATGGTGAACAGTGCCAAGCTCTATGAAGAAATTTCTTCCCTAAACCAGCCCAGAGTCAGGGAGCAGCAGAAGAGGCCTCTCATGACAGAATTCTCTTATGTTTTCTCAACCGCTTTTGCAAAGGTAACAATTTTCCTGATGGATTTTAATCTCCTTCAGAAATTGCTGCCTTTCACCTTTACCCCTCCTGTTTTCCTAGCTAGCTCAGTTTATTAAAGTCTACTTAACTCTGCTCTCTGAGCTGGCACTGTGTGTTTGGAATAGTTCATTGCTAAGCTTGCCATAATAAATAGACAAGAGAAAGAGTAAAGACTGTGCCATTGTATTGCATTATCATCTAGAGATTTGAATTCCAGCATTTTTATGCATGCTTTGCAGCTGCTGTTGTGTTTGGTGTAAACCTACTGAACGGTGGGAAGATTAGTTGAACAAGTTGGCAGGGACATAAGCAGCATTGGTTAGACCGATAACAAAGATGATCATCTGCTTGCCTGTTCTTTCATCTTCACTTCTGTTAAACTTCAGCCCACTGCACAAATATTGCCCATTTCCCCCCTTTTAATCTGTCCCTTTTTTGTCTCCATTTGGCACTATCTTTTCCACAGGAAGCAGATTATCGTGGCACTTAAAATATAGAGAGGCAGTAACAGCTTCAGCAGATGTTGCCCAGCATGCTCAAATTGCAAAAGCATTCCCTGTAAAAAGAAAACAGTTATGTTGATTCCTTATACTTTGTCAGTACCAAGGGGGTCAGATATGTTCTGGGACAGTGTGACTTAGCTCTTATCTCAAAATAGGACTTGGAAAAAGTTAATCTTCATGATCTCAGGGAAATAGTGCCTCTGTCATGCTTTGATTGGTATTCAGTAAAAAGTAAATTAAAGTTTTATAATACAGGTCTTCTAGTTCCAGGAGGTTTAGAAAATGTGGGACTTGGGGGTGCAGAGGAAATCAGTTTTCTTTGAGTGTCTCTTTGTGTATGAGACAAAATACAGAGTAGGTCTGAAATGCGTGATTGGGAGCACCCAAACAAAACAGTCAAGAGATTAATGAGTCTTGTGCTGTAAGGCATTCTTCCATGGGAAGAAGGTGCTTTGCTACTTTATCTCTTAGCCACAGGTGTATACTTGGTGTTAATAGTGCTCTTGAGATCATCAAGAGTAAAATGCCAGAGGCACGGCAGGATTTGGAATGGCTAGTCATTTATTATCCTTGTGTACAGTCGCTGTGAGAGAAACGTGTTAAATTGTCTAGCATACAGTGAGAGTGGGGAATAGGATCTAAAGCTTGCTGAGAACTGCCTGCTGTGACAGAAACAACTTGATTTCTTTAAAAAGGAGCAGGCATACGTCCAACTTCTGAAGAACAACAGTTAATAAAGAACTGGTGTAAAGACTGCTTCTCTCAGAATGATTCAGTGGCTGTAATAATAAACCTCACATAAATACTATAGCTTTTGAACAAAGTCTCAGAAACTGGAAAGGACTGTCCCTGGAACCAGTACAAGAACAAGCTTCCAATGGAGGGAAACAACTTGCCTCTGAAAGCATCAGACATTACCTCATGACTTTTTGAATAGCTGCTTATAGGTCTTAGTGCTAGAAGGTGAAGATTGTGGGATGCCCAACTGAAATACCACGGATGGAAGCTGAAGCCAACTGCAGGCAGATTTGGGATCAGTTTACTCTGTCAGGGAGGAGCCTTTTTGTGATTTTGGCATACAGGGTGAAAGTCAGATACATGAATAATTGTTAAAATTTTCTATTCACCCCAAACTCTAGATCAACAGAAAAGGAATTGGGACACACGGACAGAATAATAAATATTGCTTTATGTCACAGTAATGGAACTTCTTCTTGGTCATACAGCATCTGAACACTTAGAGAGTGTGGACTGATAGGAATTTCAGTGACACAGAATAAATCTTGATCTTAGCTGGGTGATTTTTATGTAGGAAATGAGAACAAATCAGGCAGTATTTCTTGTATTTAATGAGGTGGAGCCTAATAAAAGACCTCTGCAATGCTTGAAACTATTATCAAGGCAGATAAGAAAGGTGTGAAAGTTACCTGTTTTGGCACATTTATCCAGGAAAAAGATTGAGCTCTCATTCTTCTCTAATTACTGTTGTTATTTTAAAATATCTGACAGAGATCTTAGAATCAAGTAGAACTTCCTGTCTTCCCAAGCAAACATCTTTACCAGCAAACTGTACAACCAACCATTGCTCTTTCTTATCATTTGTTTACTGAGCTTCCATTTATTCTATTTAAAGAGGAATAGCTACACTTGACTAGGAATATCTTCCCATGCCCATCTCCATAACACATGTAAGAAATTAAAAAACACATCTAAGATAATGACTGGGACACATTAATGAAAAGTGAGAGCTGAGTATGTGCTCTATAGGGGAAGAAGGTTTTCACCAATGGACCTTTTAGAGACAGACATGAGCATCACCATCACTCACTGCTGTAAATGTGTTTTGCAGGGCATGTACTGTGCAGGCTGCCTTTCTGGTGGGCCCTGCAGAGAGGCTCAAAGGCTCATCAAGGACAATCAAAAGGCTCATCAGAAAGAATCAAAACCATGTCTTGGAAGTTCTGTTCAGCATTGATTTTTCTCAGCACCATCAAAATGTAGCTGCTTCTAGTTGTGCCAGCAAGAAGAGCTTGTTGTATCTTAACAAGAAATACTCCTGTTAAATCTTCTCTGTGTTAAGTGTGGCTACTGCGTAACATTCAGAGCATAGATATTTCAGATACAGGCATGTAAATGAGCGCTCTGTAGCCCGCCAGAGTTGTGTGTGTTTAATTTAGGTACAGATGACAACTGTTTCAGGTATTTAAAACATAGATTTGCCACATTTCAGTAGTACAAAACCCCAATATAATAAAAAAAATGGTGTTCAGGAAAGAAACTAGGAGAAACTTATCAAACAAAATGTGTCTATAGTTCTAATTATATTAAACTATTCAGTCATAAATATACTCTAGAATAATACAGATTCCAGAAATCCATATTCCATCTATTTTCAAATTTATTTCTTAATCAATAAATATACGTAGATAAATATATCGGACAGGACTAAATAGATACAAATATATATGTAAAGTTTTCAAAATTTAATTTGATAAAAAGTGATCATCTCATTTAAGAAAAGGAAAGTTGCAAGATACAAAATGTGTGGCAGAAATTCTTTCAGCATTTTCAAAAACCAGGAAGTTTTTGAAGGTTATTAAGCTTCATACAAGAGAGTATTCGCTGTATACTGGGTTCTGTCTCAGTTCTGTTAGCATCATTCATACATAAAAAGTCACAAATGTTGCTGTAAGTACAGTAAAAAAGAGCAGTGTCTAATCTGTAATTTAAAAGCACTAGAAGATATTATGTGTATCTTGTTAAATATTAGATGCTACTTTATATAAAACTGCATTATTGTCTGCAGAGATTAAGAAGAATCACATTTTTTTACTATGTAACAAAAATAAAATAAAACCCAAAAATAGTTGCTTTTTAAAGCTCTGAGATATGACAAAAAGTGTATGATAGAAGTCATCTCTTTAACAGAAACAGAAAAACTGGAGAAATTATGTGTCTTCACTTTCCTGTAAGGCTACTGCTGAAAATAGCTCCATTATGGTCTACAAAACTCTAAAAGTTTGATTTACTCCATTTTTGAAAAGAATTAGAGACTTCTTTTTGTTACCTCAGACATTTTATAAATGTGTATTTGCAGAAAAACAGAGTATCAGCAGAGTCAAACTGTAAATGGACCTCATTGCTTCATGGATTACAAACTGCAAATACTAACAAAATCACTTTCCAGGGCAGGATTATCGTCATGAAGAACATTTTCAAAGACTAAATTTATGGCAGAAAATATCTTGTAAGCTCAATTGGCAGTTATTTTGTTCATCCTGACACTCTGCCCACACCAATCCAGTATTTTACTTTTGTAAACTACTTTGGTGATGAAAGCCAAAGAGCATGCATCAGAAAGAATAGGCAGCATAAAGTGGACCTGGTTAGTTTAAGTAACAAAATATTTCATTTACAAGTTATTAAGAAAAATTCATATGCTTGTAGTAATTCAGTAGCATTAGAAATATTCCTTCAGTTTATCAAACATATAACCTCTGGGTATTTTATTCCTGCTTCCTTCATAATGAGCACTCTTACTTGAGAGGCAAAGCTTGAGACATGCAGAGTTGTGTGACATAAACATTAAGTAGTCCATTTTGATATTAGTGAGTTGTAAGGATTGGTTTTATTCATTAACTGCTGTAGGCTTTTGTGGTCAGAATCATCTTTCTTCTTACTGACTGAATGGAAAACCTGTGTTCATCATTCTTTTCTTCTGAGCTGCAATTCTATCCTTGTTCTGAAATAGCTTATATTAGGTAGACTTGTCAGATCCCCACATCCTGGCAAAATCTACATGTGGGATCAAACTCCACCTTTTCATTAGTCACTTTTACATGCAACAACAAATTGCATTTCTGGATATACAACATGTGAATCTGGATACACAACATATGAAAAGCAGATTGAGATGATAGTTGCTTTTATTATTGTTAATCCATCAATAAGGGGCAAGTTTTGTTGGCCTGTATCAAAGAAGCGAAGAAAATAGTATTGTTCTTTATTCATCTTTTGGGGATGATTTGTAACATTGAGAAAAAGACATTAGAAATAATAGTTTTGGGCCAATATTAGGAATATATTTCTCTTCATCATTTAGATGATTCCAAAGTCACGTCCGATGCAATGTAAAGTTCAATGCTCTTGTCTCAAAATAAGATGGAAGAGAAGATATTGTGTCATAGAAAGATGATATGAGATGAGAACACAGATGTTGTAGACCTATTCCTTTTACCAGTTTGCATTTCAAAAACTGTAAGAATGATTCTCTCACAGAATGCTAGGTAATGTATCCTACAGATAAATTTTGAACAAATATGGGTGAATGCTTGTGTGTCATAAAAAAAGTAAGAACATAGGGAAGGAATAATTTTAAGTGGTTTTTTAAGTGTCATATTGATTGTAAACTTCTTATTTCTTTCAACTGCAAGGTTTTCCATGGATACTTTATAAAAAAGTTGTATCTACACTACAACAATGCAAATTGTGTTTTTATTTTGTAGTAGATTGCACATAACAGATGCAGTTCTTAAAAGAAACTTTTTCAGCCTTCTTGTTAAAGTTTACTGAAGATTTTCCATTGTATTTATTTCCCACAAAGATCTGATTTCTTGTTGTTCAGTTACTCATAAGAGACATCTATTTGTCCCCCATGCACACACTGTGTTTTGTGTCATCTTATTCTAAATTACAGCACTCTCAGTAAACCTGATAAGCATAAATGTCTGAACTTCCACTGAGTAAGCATCCGAGATGATAACAGTAAGACATATGTTGTTCAGATATCTTGCTGTGTTTCGGCTGTTCTTGTCTGCTCAACTACCTCGTCAAAACTTCAGTGCAATCCCAATGATATAGTGAAAGTCTTAAATGAAGGACAAGAGTCAGGGAATTGTGTGAATAGTGGCATTTTGGATTTATTTGCTTGAAAATATTACTGAAAATATTTCAAATATTCGATTTGTGAACTTTCCCTTTCGTCATTTCATTTTGGATTCTGCTGAAAATATATTGTGAAATACATAATATTCCTGGATACAGAATTTTTATAATTTCTGAAGTTGTCATTAGTTTTCATTTAAAATACTTGGTAAATAAATTTGGGACTCTGTGTCTGTTCCACAGTAATAGGGCTGTCCAGTGCATGGGTTTTGATTTTCTTTATGTTGTGCAATCAATATTTCAAAATACTATTTGCTGTGAACCTGTGGGTTCTGTGAATCTCATGGTAGTTTTGGATGGGGTATGAAAAATGATGCCTTGACAGAAATGTGTGTTGTAATACGTAAAATAACAAATTCACCCCAAAAGCTAATTTAGAAAAGGAAGAAACAAAGTAACGTGGTTTTGATTTCACCAATGAAAGATCTCCATGTAGTGTTTAAGTGGAAAATGTCCCTGTTGTGCTTCTAGAATATGGTGGGAAGGTAATGGAAATAGTGATATTTTTGTGAGTGTTGGCTAATTATATGGAAGTTCTACCAAAAAGGTTATGTGTAGCCTAAAGTACTAAAGACTTAATGAAACTGTCATCACTGTAGTGATAAATACCTCTACTCCTAAATGTCTTCTTAGACAGTACTATAAGCATGTCAGAGTAAGTATTTGAACATAATTCTGTAATGTTACTATTTCTTTGGAAATTATTGTTCTTCAAGTAGGCTATATATAAGAATAAAGGATTTTTAGTAGAAGTTGTTAGAATTAGTCTGAATTCGTAATGATGACAGCACTGAATTCTCTCATTCAAAGCAGTGGTAATTTCATCCAGTTACCCCATGGAATAGGTTACAACGCCCTTAAAAGCTTCTTAAGTCAAATTCAGCCATTATGTAAATGATGGCTTAAGCTGATCATGAAAATGAGTGCATTTAGAAATACAGCTTACATTCTCCTAGCATTCAGTAGACCTGCAAAATGGATACAGCAGCAGAGGCAGACAACAGGAAAGAGCAACATAAATCAGGCGCTTCCCTGCTTAATGTATACTTCTGCGATTCCTAACAGCCTGACAGAATATCAAATCAGTGGAAGTTGCCATATACTCAATTTAACGTGTCTACTGTAATGCCGAATCAGTATAATTTAGTGTACACTTGTTACGCTACTTTGATTTTCCCTTAAATGTGTTACATACTTAGCATGCAAAGAATAAGAACTAATTTCAGCAAAGTATGTTGATTAGGCTCTTGTTAGGCATAAATAAGGGTTATCTCCTGCTTTACAGTACATTATGTTGTAAATTTAATAGTCACATAGCCTTCTTTGTCGCCTTCCATTTCCACCCACAGACATTTAGACAAAGAGCAGAAAAGGAAACATAATATAAATCTGTTAGCTAAGAGCAAAGCCTGATACAAGAAACAACAATGTACTTATTGATTACTTGCATTGTTTTGACACTGTAAATGCATAGAAGAAAAGAAGGGTAAAGAGATTTAGTGATCTGAGTTAACACCACCTCTTCAGTGCAAAGACATGAGTTTTTCACTAAAATGTAGTTAATATGTGTGAAGAGATATAGCTCATATTTTAAAAGGATGAAAGAAGGGTAACTCATCTTTACTTATCAATTTTGTTCCTGGGAAGCATTTTAATTTTAGCATATAAGATTTCTTGCTATTAGTACAACCAGAAAGCAAGGATGAAAAGAAAAGCAGTATTAGAAGGTAGATGAGCAATGGAATAGATTTCTGAGTAGCTAGTTTCTGAAGTTCATACAATTTTTAAAGTGAATGAAAACATATGTTAAAAATAAAAGATGGAAACACTTAGAGAGTAGAAGGAAAGCAAATTTAATCATCTAAAAAAACACTCAGGAAGGTGTTCAAGGAAGATAAAAAGTTTGAGAAGGAAATTTTCCACTCTGTCAAATGGACTAGATAAAATGATAGGGTAAGAACAGAGGAGGAAAACTGGGGATTGATGAATTCTTGTGTACATAGGTAATAATGCAAATAAAAAAGCTGCTCAAGAACTGAGAAACAGAGACAGGAAAGCATCTGAAGAAGTAGTAGTGGCTAGAAGTATGTGTTGGGTTTTTCCATAAGATAAGAGAAAAGTGGGTATTTCAAAGAAATAGATGGAATGCAGTCATAATTTAAATTCAAGAAGTTCAGGGACTTTCTATTTAAAGAACAATTATTAATAACTAACCACTTTTGCTACTTAGGATGTAAAATATAGCTCTTTTGCTCAATAAACATATCTACCTATGCTGCTTAAGATTATCCTCATGTTTTAAAGGCACTGTAAACCTTTCTGGAAATGACACACTCCTATAGTTTCTGTACAGCAGAACATGATGAAACCACCCACCAAAAAATATTACATTTTCCACTTGCATTCATATCAGCTAACAGAATAATATCCATGTTATTTAGAACTAGGCAGTTCAAAAGTTTTTAAGGGACTTGAAATATTGAGTTAGAGACTATGGCTTTTCCTGGAGTTCTCTAGCACACACATCATTTCTCTGTGATATGCAAAGGAGAGGAAAAAAGTGTTTTGGTATAGAATATTACGCACCTTCATTTTTCGTTGTTCTACATTTTGTACTTCGCAAGTAGTATGTCAGTTAAGAAATAGCAATTCTTGTCTAAAATATTAATCAGGATCAGCTAAAAGATCATTGAAGTCTGATTATTTTTTTTTAGCAAACCATAGATTTCTAACTCAATTCTGTTGCTTGAGTTGTTAGCATTTTGAGACACTCTATGGTATCAGTATTACTTCTTTCTGTGCTTAGATTGTAATTATTTTAGTAACCCTTTGCTGTTGTAGTTTGAATTGGGTGAGTTTCTTGGCCTGAAGCATTGGGAAGGAGCTATGAAAACCTAGGCAATATTTTCGGCTCTCCGAACAGGCATCATTGGTTTGGAGCTTCTTGTTTTGGGTTTTCAACTCCTCCTCTACTTCACTTGCATAGATTTGTTCAGAGAGGACTCATGTTCTCGCTGCATTAGATGTGGCAGCCATCTTGCCCTGGGAATATGAATGGGGAGAGAGAGTGGACATTCAGATCAGTGGAGGAAAGGTTGTGCCTGCAACACATTGCTTGCTGAAACAGAGAGAGCTTTTCACAAGAGTACATTGCCATAGGAATCAGTGTGCTGGAAATGGAAGATTAGCTTGAAGGTATATGGAACAGGGAATCGGACTTCAAAATGCATACTGATCATAAGGGAAATATGGACTCCACATTTCCACAAGGAGCAAGTCCAACATGGACTGATGGAAATCTCTTCCCTTGGAGGGGATGGAGATATCAGCTTGGTCCAGTTATGTAAGAACATGTGGTTCACTCCTGTATGTGGGGTGAATAAAACTTGTTTTTCCCTCAAATTGAGTTAATTTTGAGTTAATTTTGGTTTTTTTACCTGCAATTTATAAGTGGTTTTTGAACCCTCCTTGTTTTGTTTTCATTTTGGCCCATTAGCACATTAACTAAATTAATTGGTTAATTTTGTCTCAGGAAAAAACCTTGACACATTTTCAAGAAAATTTAAGTTTCTCCTTTCACAAACCTCTCAACGGTGGTAGCTGGCTTGCAATTATCAGTATTTCTGTGAAATAGGATTAAAATATGGTAGGAATAGTACATTCAGTCTCACTGACTTCCACTGAAAGAAAATAAGCAAATGAATGGACATAAGGTGTCTATAAATATGTGAGGGGTGGGTGTCAGATGTCAAGAGGATGGAGCAAGGCTCTTCTCAAGGTCATCTGGTGATAGGACAAGGGGCAATGGGTGCAAGCTAGAACAGAGGAGGTTCCATATAAATATCAGAAGGAGCTTCTTCCCAGTGAGGGTAATGGAACAGGCTGCCCGGGGGGGTTGTGGAGTCTCCTTCTCTGGAGACATTCAAGACCAGCCTGGCTGTGTTCCTGTGTGACTTGATCTAGGTGATCCTGCTGTGGCAGGGGGATTGGACTATATGATCTTTCGAGGTCCCTTCCAGTCCCTAATGATTCTATGATTCTATGATCCAGTTTTGTTGCGTTTTTTGGGGGTGAGTTGGGTTGTTGGGTATTTTTAAAGAAGAAAAAAATGATGAATGGTAATTTGATGATGTTCTGTTGATTGCTCTGACAAGTTAAAAGATTTGGTCCCAATAGACCCAATTCATAGTGATTTTATACTCTTGCACTTGGAGAAGTATGAAATAAAAGTATATGGTCATTTCTGACACAAAATGCAAATTAACAAATTAAAAACATTTACATCAACACTTCTAAATTGCAGAAAGTTTTTGTTGTGCTGGAGGTACCTTGCTTGCAGCTTTCATAGAAGAAGAGAAGAATCCATCAAGTTCAGTAAACAGTGAACTCCTTGCTCATCACTGAAAAAATATTATAAGGCTAAAATTTTAATAACCTTCATAAATAAAACTAATATTTAAGAAGATTGAAATTGAATGTAAGCGTACTGCTGCTCACAGTACACATAAAACAAGCAGGGGGAATCCTGAAGAGAATAGTCACACATATTTTGCATACCTCTCTGTTTAAAACGAGCACAAGTTATAAACACATGCTGGCACATGTGATTATGTGATTTCTAAGGCCATATTAATGAGAAACTTCTAATATGGACTCTAACTGCAGGATTATATACAGTAGCTTTGAGCAGGAAATAAGGAACAGTGAATTCCTGTACTCTGGATTGCTTCATATGTACAGATATAAATAGTTATTTGAGTACAGATAATACTAGGGAAGATTTTTCCAAGAAATTGAGGTGTCCTGAGAATACAGATTCCATTGATTTTTCTCTCTTTCTCTTGGGCCTTTGAAATACCTTCCAGTATTTGTAACAAAAAGCAGCTCTACCCAAGTGAAAGAAATAGGTCTGAATGAGCTTTTTATCAGTTAAAAATGCCTGACATAACTGAGCCATAAAATCAGACACTAAGAGAGTGAGGCAAGAGGTGCTTGCTAGGCAGAAAATGAAGTGAATTAACTTGGTTCCAGTCACTTGGACTTGTTTTGTAGTATAGTCACAAGTTAACTAAGTGTTTGCAAAGTGAAAACAGAAGGATGACTGACAATACTTGACATCCAGGAAGGCAAAGTGAAATTTTTAGATAGTTTATTATAAATCATGTGTTAAAACATTCAGCTTTAGCTGTGATTTGTAATAATATGATGAGTAATAAACTGATAAATGGTTTGTCTGCACAGGGAGTTTCCTTAGGTGATACCTGAGATGGTGTTTTCCTGAGGTTAATAATACCTGTTTCCAGTATTTTTCATAACAGTTTACATGAGGATTTCTAACTCCAAGAACTGGAAAATCAAGTGCCGTCTGAAGCTCTTATGTTTTGTAAGAGTTGTGGTCTGATGGCTTTTGCTTTTGCATATTAGGCAAATGTAGGAGCTTACATGAATGCTTGGCACTAGGCTCTATGGAAAATATCAAATACACTGCAGCTTTGGATAAATTTGTCAGCACAGTGCATACAGGTATGTTTTCTAGCTAGTTAGGC
Source organism: Upupa epops (assembly GCA_013397515.1). Lineage (NCBI taxonomy): Eukaryota > Metazoa > Chordata > Aves > Bucerotiformes > Upupidae > Upupa > Upupa epops. The sequence goes on from VZRI01004987.1 coordinate 116,035, forward strand.
AGCCTGGAGGCAGAATTGTGCTTAATGTTTTTTTCTTATACTAAATTTTAATTGATAGTAATGACACTACTAAGTACAAGAAAAGCATTTTCTCGAGCAGATAAGAAGTCTTCAAGGCATCTGAGCCTTAAGCTCAGACAAACAAACATAATTCAAACTTGCTGCATTTCTGTGCTTTGATATAAGTAATTAATACCAAATCCAAATGTAATTCTCAGTTTTACTTAGATAAGAATTATTTTCCTTACAAAGTTGATCTGAGACAGCTGTGAGGGACAGCTCAAAACTTTATTTAAAAGATATAAAAATATATTTTTTAGAAGTCAATATTATTTTTTTCACCAAACTACACTTTATCGACAGGGGTTTGCATCATATTTTCCCATTTAAACTTATCATTGCCAACGATTTTAACTTCTATATCTACTTCTATACCTGAATTGAATTTTTAAAAAAGTATATTTTTTTAAATTCTTTTCACAGCAGGAGGACTGAGTTTTATCAGAGGTTATTCAGATGTAGCTTCCTAACTAACAAAGCTTGTGATAGATAGCAAATATAGACATGAAACTACATCTTGTATGGCCATTTCAGCATACGGTGTTGATATTTTCTCCACAATCTGATAGTACTCAGTGGCCTTTTATACCTGATGACAATTTGGTGGTGTTTTGCTTATCTAGATGAAAATATGCCCTGTTCATGAAAAAAACCCCACAGTTTAAGTAAAGTATTAGATAAACTTTCTTGAACTTGCAGTGTGTTGCCATTTTGAATCCAATTTCATCTCATGTAAACATTTTGCTGATAAAGACAGTTGTTGATTCACAAAATATGTTTGAGGTAGAGAAATTCCCATCCAAAGCTGAAGATTGCTATTATCAGAAAGCAGCACATTATCAGAAGTTATGCTATTAACTTTTTAATAACAAATGGATCTATTTTATTTTCCATTTTCGCGTATTAGCATTCCATGGGTTGCATTTCAGCTGATTAATCTTTAATATCTAGCCACAAACTGATATTTGAAAGGTTCTTTTGTACTTACTTACTTATTCAGTGTATCTGATATTGATATTTGATCAGTTGGTAGGGTGCTTTAAAGCAGCTTTGATTTTTACACCAAATTCCAGTTCATCATTTCTTTGAACTGAAGCATATAGACATGAAAATCCGATAAATCTTAATTATGGTTTTCACTTACTTTACATTTTAGTTTAACAATTATTACACAAACACAGAATGGTAGGAGGTTGAAAGGGATCTCTGAAGATCATCTGGTCCAACTCTCCTACTGCAGCAAGATCACCTACAAAAAATTGCAGAGCAAGACATCCAGGTGGGTTTTAAATATCTTCAAAGAAGGAGACTCTACAATGTCTCTGGGCAGCTGGTTCCAGTGGTCTGTTACCCTCACCAAGAAAAACTTTTTCCTTATGATTCATCTATGCACCAATTTATGGCTGTTATTCTTGTCCTGTCTCTGGACACCACCAAGAAACATCTGTTCCCATTCTCCTGAACCTTGCTCTTTGGATATTTTAAAGCATTTATCCGATTCCCCTGCAGTCACTTTCTCTCCCAGCTAAACAGACTCCGCTCTCTCAGCCTCTCATCGTAAGACAGATGCTCCAGCCCCCGCAGTGGCTCTGACCTGGACTCCCTTCAACAGTTCCTTGTCCTTCGGAGAGACTGGATGCAATGTTCCAGATGTGATTTACACAGGGCAGCGTAGAGAGGAGGATAACCTCTCACTATCTATTGGCCACACTCTACTTACTACACCCATGGAAATCATTAGCACTTGTTGTCCCTTGGCAGGTAATAGAACAGTATTAGCAACATTATTTGTGTTCTTAAATGGTCTTTTTATTGAAGTAAAGGCCACATTATTTTAATCCTTTATCTTTTATCCCTAAAAAAAATGTTTATTATTTCCAGTTTGTTTTAGCAATGCTCTTGTGTATTTTCTTTGAGTATTTTGAGTTCTTCATAAGAAAATTATATTTTGGGTTGGAAAACTACTACATTAATCTGAGGCATGGAAATTAGTCTTCAAACTACTTTGAAGTTACTGTGTTGTGTTCCACTCACTTCAATATATGTTCTCTCTTTATCAGTTTTATTAAACTAGTGGTGTGTCTGAAGTCTCTGGAAGAAATAATTTTTATTAACTTGCTTGGAGATTGGAATACAAGAGAGGATATAGTATACAAGAGGGGAAATATTTGTCTAGTTAATAGTTTTAATAAACTTTTTTACATCTTGTCATATAATGAAATATATCTTTACCTACTGAAATTTCAGTTATACTGCATTGATTCTTACCATTACAACATACTAAATATTGCCAGTTCTTTTGTCTTAAATGAGAAACCTTGATTATAATGCATAAAAAATGTGCTGTTTTGTATATCTTATATGTGTCTCCTATATGTAGTGCATAAAAATGTTATGTTGTGTATATCTTTGTGAGGCAATTAGTGGCTTTGGCTTTCAACTTGTTGTACCTTGACATAAGAAGTTTCCTAGAATACCTTAAAACCTCACATACTGGACATAATGTGAAAAAATTGCATGTTTTCCAGTAAAAATATAGTTGTAAAATGTATTTCAGGAAATCTGAACATTTATGTCAGCTGTGAAATGAAAAGTAGATTTATTACCCACTGGAGTTTGATATTGTGGAGTCTCCTCTGGAGATGTTCAAAACCCACCTGGATCTATTCCTGTGCAGCTTGGTCTAGGTGATCCTGCTGTGGCAGGGGGATTGGACTAGATGATCTTTCAAGATCCCTTCCTATCTCAAATGATTCTATGATTCTATGATTTAGGCATTTACAGATTCTATTAATGTTGATAAACCAAGTATATAAAGAAGAAATTTTGTTGAGAGCCTAAAGAATGAATTATTTTCAAGAACATGAATTAAAGTTTACTTAGAATGTCTATAATCATTTTTTTTCCTAGAAAAATATAATGCCTTACTACAGTGAGGAAAGTCTGGAAATTTCTGTCTAACAAGTGATGGGTAAACAATGGATTTTTCTGTGACTAAACAGAAAATTCTTATTCTTTTGAAAGGATCAGGACTGGAAAGTCAATCCAATGAAAACTTTCATATTCAGATGAAAGAGGAGAGGGTGGAAGAAGTATGATACTTACAAGGAATACGATGGGATATTATGTGGAACTTTCTAGGCTCCAGCTTGCACCCATTGCCCCTTGTCCTATCACTGGACATAACTGAGAAGAGCCTGGCTCTGTCCTCCTAACGTTCACCCGTTTTTTATTTATAAACATGAATGAGGTCACCTGATTCTTCTCTTCTCCAAGATGAAGAGACCCTGCTCCCTCCACCTTTCTTTATAAGGGATCTGTTCTACTCCTTTAATCATCTTTGTGGCTCTGTGCTGGACTCTTTCAAGGAGTTCCCTGTCATTCTTGAAGTGAGGAGTACAGAACTGGATATTATTAGGGTGGTCTCACCAGAGTAGAGTAGAGTAGAGTAGAGTAGGGTAGAATAGAGTAGAGTAGAGTAGAGTAGAGTAGAGTAGAGTAGAGTAGAGTAGAGTAGAGTAGAGTAGAGTAGAGTAAAGGAGGAGAAGATGCTCTCTAGACATCAACAACAATCTTATCTCTAACAACAATCTTTTCTAATTCACCTGTAAGGGGCTGAAAGTATGTTCTGACTCTATTGCTGGCAGAACAGATACAGCACAACATCATGATCTCATCAGTACCATAACCAAGTGCACACTCTTTTGCCTTGAAGTGCATGACCCCATGTTCTCATGACTTGTGCCTGGAACTCAAGGTTGGCTGAAAGCCTCTTGGCATTTCTAGGACCTTGTAGAGATGGTACTGGACGTGCATCTCACCACTGAATGGGAGGTGTGGACATGTAAAGTGGCTCTAAAAACATTATAAAAAGCAAAAACCAATGAAGGCCCATGGGCATGTCCTACTGGACAAAAAGACGAGCAGAAGCCTTCTCCCACCAAATCAGAAAGTCCCCCTCCCCCCACAAGATACCAGACTGACATGGAACCACAGATCTGTAGTGGTAACCTGGTAACCTCTCTCTCTCCACCCCCATCCCCCACCCCCAATCAGTCTTTTCTCTCTTTCTCCCTCTTTCCTCAGTGTGCTTGTTAGATAAAGGAATTTATCACATGACTCCATTTTGAATCTTAACTACTATCGTAAGAATTTACAATACCTTGTAATGATAAAGTATTTGATTGGCCATTGCTCAGGAATTAATTTGAGAATTATTTGAGGTCAGGTAGAACTCAAGGGAGCTTAACTTCTGCCAAATTGTTCTACCTGAAAGTGGATTATGACAACACCCGCATGCTGGCTCATGATCATCCTGCTGTCCACCAGCACCACCAGGTCCCTTTCCCCATCTCTGCTTTCTAACAGATCAGTCCCCAGCTTGTGGTGGTTGTTGTTCTTTCCAAGATACAATTTCTGCACTTGCCTTTAACTGGAAAAAAGTATGCCTTTTAGTACTTTTCTATCTTCAGTTTTTCTCTAAACCCGGTTACCAAGAGGTCAATTTTTTCTGACTAGACAGAAATTCTCTGTGGGCATTTTACAGATTATTCACATTTGTCACTGAAGCTACTGCTCATGAAAACTATCATGCGTACACATATTAATGAGGGTGCAAGTACATAAAAACTGTGGATATCCATCTCATTTGATACAAGACTTTACTGACTGTCACCAACAAATCTTGTGACTGAGGCATTTGGGATGTATGCATTCATTTGACATTCAGTAGCTTTGATAGAACCAGAACTTATTGGAGCTACTCAATATAAGCAAAAAGAAATTTTGGTAGTGATGGATCTGTCCAAGAGAGGAACTTCCAGTAAAATCAATATAGTCATTAATATTAATGTAATAAATGAACCTACAACTGAATGAAGCTTGTAACAAATGGCTTTAGGTACAAGTTGAATTTAGTGCTTTAAATCAGAGACTGTGCTGTTCAGAGAAATACGTGTAGTTTTCCTAATACCTTGTATTAGCATGTACAATATTTTTCTGCTTCTGAACACTTGAACTCTTTGTTATATGAACCACTGAAGTTCTGAATGCTTCCCCAACTGAGGAATTGAAATGTATTTTTAATGGCAGACAAAGCTTAATGTAGTGATAATTCTGGTAGCAGTGTTAAAACAAGCTCTTCTGACAGTGGAAGAGAAAAAGGATTTCAGGAAAAGAGGCCTTGGGGAATATATGTATAACCTCCTTTCATCAGTGACCCAAATGAGATCAATGTGTTTTGTCGTATTTATATTACTTTCAGTGCAACATTGCTATTCCAGTAGAAGATTGTAGGGAAAAGCATAGCAAAAAGCTTTTTAGCGATTATTTTGTATCCTGAATGTACAGGGTCACATGTTGTATCAAAATGCAATTTGTTTGCATTTGAAACATATAATTTTTTTCCTCTCTGAAATCAAGTAGTACCAATAGCAGGATTACTTTTATTAAGATGAAGTTAATGAGGTTTAGAAGTATTTAGTGTAAAAATGTGTCATCATATATGTTTTACTTAATTTGAAAAATCTGTAGAAACAAGGACAACACTGTTTAGTGACTAAAAGGAAAAAACTCTACCTCCAGAATGAGGACACCAAGCAAGTGAAAAAAGCAAGAATTCCATCCAGAATTGTGTGCTGTCATGAACACAAGTAAACCTAAACCACAGAAATCTACTCACTTCTTGAAAATTAGAGTTTCATAGCAACAAATACTAAAGACCACCCTGGAAGAACTATGGGACTTTTATGAGAGTGAAAGAATGATGTATGCACATGAACTTCCTTTCAACTTGTCCTGTCAGAATGCCCAGATATCTTGTGGGGTCTTCCTCCTTGTAGATATTCAAAACCTGAATGCATGCAGTCCTCAGCAAACTCTTCTCACTGACCCTGCTCTGAGCAGTGTTGGTCCATGTTGTCTTCAGACACATTTCCAACATTCAGACACTTTCCAGACCCGCCTGGATTATGACTATTCTTGATCACTGCTTGATGTGGAGCTGCGCTTATAGAATGATCCCAACATTGCTTGGGACATCTGCATCAATCACTGCCTTACTTTCTCCTAAACCTAGGAATTGATATCATTATTGAACATCTACACAAATGCAGTCTAGTTAGCTCAAGCTAGTCCAGAGAAGGAAGTAGTCTTGAACTGCTCAAAAGATGTATGCAAGATTTGCAAGAGCTGTGGATTGAAAATTCCTCATACAGTGATGTAACATGCATTTTATGATTTTTATTAAAGTAGATCTGTATGCATTTTTTACCACTGAGACAGCACCACTTTTTGAACTAATTTATGTCTTGGCTCCTTTGGAACTGGAAATTTTTCCTAGAAAAAAAGCTTATACAGAAACAAGAGCACAAAGATAAATTTTATTTCTCCTTCTAACTTCCACATTCCCTTCACATCTTATGTTGTTAGCTCTATACTTCTAGCTGTTTATCAGTATGCTTAAGATGATAAAGTACATGTCCTGCTTCCTGACTCAATTTTGTACTCCACTTCCTGTTTTATTCAATTTTAATTCCAACATCTGGTCCATAATTATTTGCTTTACAGTGGTATTGAAACATTCTAAGATGAAAGGTGCCACTATCACGCATTTACAAAAAATATTCTTATGCCTATGGACTGAACGTACTGCCTGGAACATGAACACAGAACTGCCATTTTTTGATGTCCATTCTTTTTGCACTTCAGGTTTTCAGTAGTACTATAAACTGTACATTCCTGGGTTTTAGACACTCTGAGTTGTACATTTTCCTAAAAAGGACTTGATATCAAAGCTTTAAACCCAACAAAGCCCTTAATCAGTCTACATACATAGTCTATGTGAAAAACCTATTTGTTATTCCTCACATTGTTCTTTGGTAAATGTGTACTTTATAGAAAGTCCTCTTTCTGCATATATTCACAAGTAATATTCATACCTCAAGCTATATACTGTGAGAGAAATGGATGTCTGTCTCACCCCTATGGATTTTGTATGGGATGAAATGAGTAACATTTTTAGGAAGTCATCTTTTCTTTAGCAAATAGTCTCAATAGGATTTTGCAGTTATCAGCGATGCTTAAAAAGTTATATTTTTGAAATGAAAAATTTGTGGAATCTCTTTCTCTGTAGATATTCAAGACCCGCCTGGATTTGTTCCTGTGCGATTTGGTCTAGGTGATCCTGCTGAAACAGACTAGATGATCTTTTGAGGTCCCTTCTGATCCCTAATGATTCTATGAATCTATAATAGTGAGACATGACTTGGGCAACATGAAGTTGTACATCAAAATCTACCATCAGCAGAAAGCTTTGAAAGTTCTTGCCTTGTTGTTCACCTAGTAATTCTATGTGGGTAAGCAATTACAACAAGAATGTTCTATACTGAGTTACTTTTAAAATTTAGGCATTTTTAAGTCTCATGAGCACTTCAATTTCATTGAAGATACCAAATTAGAGTGATGCAAATTTAGAATAGTTTTTAACTTTTGTTATTAATTTGGTCAATAAAGCATGAGTCTATGTGTAGCCACAGACAAAGCATGTACAAAGTAATTTTCAGTAAAAAATATTTGCTAATAATTCTGTCTTAAACCATTTTTAATGAAGAATTCTTAAAGTCATTGCTGTATTTTACACAGTTTCTCTAATGACTGCTTTTAATGATTGTAAAGGCCTATTCCAACCAAAAGGATTCAGTGGTTTATAAAATATCTGCAACCTATTTCACCTTTGATTTTTGTAATAAGAAAGATTACAGAAGAGTCAAAGTAACAGTATAAATTCATAACTCATGAATACTGAGTTATATTCCACAGCATTTAATCCAAAACCCAATCAGTCCAATGTGTGTTAGATGTAAGTATAAGTGTAATCTTTGAAGTAGAATGGACAACATAGGTTTTCCTGCAGATTAGGAAAAAAGAGAAAGGAGAGAATATGCGTTTCTGTGTGTAACTGATGGATGGATTAGATCAACATCTTTAGAAATTAACATGTGAAGCACATGTGCAAGCGAGGCAGAAAATGTCGGCAACAGTTAGTCTGGAATTGAAAAATACAGTGGATAATGAGAAAGCTGAAGGCAGATATGATGAACATTGCTGTATGGAAACCATAACTGTTGTCTTGAGCTGCAGTTCCATATTTCCTTTTGAAGTGATGCTGAATACTTTAGATCCAAATAACCATAAATATCATTACAACTAATGTGGTAATTAAAATAATGCACTATCTTGTAGCACTTCACCAATACTCCTTAGCTCTAAGAAGAGGTATTTGCTCTCAGAATAATGCTATTAAGCATTTGCAAATACTTATCTAGTGACCAACCTTAAGTAAATAAATATATAAACACACCCCCAAGCATACAAAAAATTTAATTAAAATCTCTTCACAGGTTTCTTTACTCTTGACACAGACTGAAGTGTTCTCTCAGGGCTACATCCATTCTCTTTCTTCATGCTTGAGAAGGACTAGTAACCTGAAAATAACAAAAACCCTCAAGAAAACTGTGCCAAGAGCAAAGTGGGCAAAAAAAACCCATCACCACAAATGAAAAAAAAAAATAATTCTTCAACTTTACGAGCCTAGTTCTGTTAGCAACTGATGGTCAGGGGAAACATGCCTCACTACCATTAAATGATAGTTCTTTCTAACACTTTCTTCCTCTCCAACTTCTTTGTAAAACTAGAAATCTTTCTGTCACCTCATGTTCTAACCAGAAGCAATTGAATTCTCCCTGTTCTTTTTTTCTTGTCAAGTAACTGGCAGTCACTTGGAGGGATGCATTCTCAATATGGCCGTTCACTGTAGCAATAACCGTTGAGCTGTGTTTAGCTCAAAATAGTTTATTGTTTTCTTAAACAGTAATTTAGGTGAGATTGTTGTGGCCAGTTGACAGACACCCACCTGGCTGTAATCACTCCCCTTCATCGATGTGATGGGGACAGAAAATAAGATGAAGGGGTCAAGCTAGAGATAGCAAGATCAGTTACCAATTGTCATCATGGCAAAAATGTCTCGACCTGAGGAAAATCAATTCAACTTATTGTCAGTTAAGATGTAGTTGGATAATGATAATGAATACAAAAAGCTAAGCACCTCCCCACCACCACCCTTTCTTCTCAGATCCAACTTCACTTCTTCATTGTCAGCTTCTCTAGCCATGCAAGGGAGGGGAGAATTGGACTGTGGTCACTCAATAACAGCCCCCCCCCGATGCTCCTTCCTCCTCACACTTTTGCCCTGCTCCATTGCCGTTCTTCTGTTACTGCTGCCCTTCAGGATAAACCTGTTCCTTCATGGGACCTTCCCGGCTGAAGTTTCTCTTAGGGCACATCCTTCTGCTCAATTGTAGTACTTCATGGGCTGTAAGAAAGCCACCTGCATCATTGGCCTTCTGCACAGGCTGCAGTAGAACCCCTGCTTAGGCGATTGTATCACTTCTTCCCCCTTCTCTTCCTCTCCCCTCAATACTAATAGGACTGTTTCTGACTACCCCTCATTGCCTGCATTGCAACACTTTTATCTCTCTCACACAAGTTTCCCCAGGTGTCACTGTCTTGGATACAGAGCCTAGCTTTGCCCCACACTGGGTAGGCTAGAGTAAGATGGAACTGGCTGTTTCTGGAACAGGGCAGCCCTGGCCACTCTTCACAGAGCCAGTGCCTGAGCATCTGCACCTGGTACAGCAACATAAAAGGCTTTAAGATGAGTGGTATTTGTTGGAAATTAAGGTCTGGATGAACTTCAGAGAGTAACACTTTGTGGCTTCGAGGAAAGGATTTCATTAATGCTATTGTAATTGCTTTCTTTGCAAACTTTCTTTGCAAATGACTGGAAACGTATAAATTACTTTCCAAATGTTACCACAGTCTTGTCGAACTAAGAGTACAAACTACAAGAGTTAGTGAAACAAGAGTTAGTGAAAAAATTTCTTGCTTTGCAAACGTGAATTGTGTTCAGAATGCATAGACATGGAAATAAATATGAAAATTTAACTTCAGGGGAACAGAAAGTACTGGTGTTCAAGTCATTTCATTGCTGGATGGTTTTGAATGAGTACCTCAGCCCTATATCTTTCAGTAGATGGTCTGTCCTTTGGTTCAAGGAAGCAGTGTATTTTCCAAGGGGGAAAATAAAGAAAATCTAACTGTGCAAGAATGACAGCTACACTTCTTTTAATAAAACAAAACATTTTTAATATCCCTCAATCTCTTTAACCCACCAAGAGGTAGGGCCATTGTACACCTAAATTCTGATATTCTGAAAGAGTTGTGAAAAATGTTGTGGGTAGTATTGTGAGTGGGTGCCCACTCCTTATAAATCACATTGCAAAAATATTTGTGTATGCTTTAATAATGGGCTTGCAAAAGCAATTTCTTAATAATCACATATTGATTACCTACCTCTCTTTCTTATTTCCCTGTAAGTGGCAGCTGTCTCTAGGACAATATATGTATCTGAACTCTCCATCTAATACCATTGTCTCTGTTTCTGAACCCTGATCGCATTCTATCACTCTATCAAAGTCTAAAGATCAAATATAATTTAATTTCTAAAAAAAATGATAGTTTTTTGACAGAGGGAAGTATGACTAAACCTCCTTTATCTCATTTAATCTTGTTATGTATGCATCACTGTTATCTGAGATACTTACTAAAGAAGCTGTAGGGAAGACAGATATGGCCAGATATGTAGGACAAGGAGATAGATAGTGTTAAGAACTTCACAGAAGTAATCACAACCTAAGATGTTGTATTTTATGCACATGACTGGAAAGGAGTTTCTGAGGCCAACGAGTAGTAAAATTCACTGTTACCACATTTTTCTCTTCTTTACTTCTACATTTAAAGTTAAGCTATAAGTGGGGCACAGCCATGAGTCTCTACTAAGCTGACTATAATTTGAAATGCTTTGAACTCTGAATTTCAAGATTCTTGAGACTCTGAGACTGCATTTGTAAGACAGTAACACTGGCACCACAATTTATCATGTTTTTATTTCACAGACACTATTTTATTTTTTATGTGTTCTCATAAGAAGTCCTCTTAAAATAAGAGGATTTTTTTTTTTTATTTGATTGAGACCAAAGAAGGAGGGTACTTATAAATAAAAAGGAAGCAAATAATTTGTAAGACATTTGTCAAAAGATAGAAGTTTGAGTTTTATTTAGCTTTCTCTCTCTCTTTGTTTTTGATTTTTTGGGTTTTTTTTGAGAATAAGATAAGCTTCAACCTCAATGACAGTTGTGTGAGACATGTATTTTAAGAACAAAATTAACTGAACTGAAGGGTAAAATTGTATAATCTTGTCAATTCAAGTTTGATTGTCAAATGTTGCTGTACAAACAACTTGGTGTTATAAAATAGGTTACTTAGTGCTAGCTCTCATGCTACTGAGCTGTATAGATAAATGACTTTAAAAAGCCAAGCATTCAGAAGTAGCTGTCTGTCTGGTCTGGTCTCATAAGTAATGCTATCCCTTCATTGTGGTAGCTTGCTTCTTTGTCATTCAAGATGTTTACTTGCTTTCTTGGACAGTCTTAGAGTCTTTGTTTTGTTTCACAAAAACAGAGCTCTAGTAAGTTAATTGATTTTGACTGTTCTCATTATCGGTTTTGCTTTCTCCAGGCTTTGTTAGATACATTTTACTTTTCAACCTTCTATTTTATTTTGTTGTTGTTGTTGTTTGATTTAAGAATAATGAAAACCTGTGCTAATATGTAAGAAAGGACAAAGAAAGTATTGCAGTTACAGAGTACATTTCTTCCATCTGATACAAATAAGGGGATAGCATTGAAGGAGCAAGGCTTCTTCCCCGCTAAGGTATATCCACTTGCTCAGCTATGTAATCATTAAGGAGCTACACAGGGCAATGCTGGCTCCAGGGGGATCTTCCTGAAGTTTTAACACTGATAATGCATACAAAAGATACTGATACGTTGCACATGTGCAGATAGTATATGTGCAGCTGTTGGGAAGCAATAGAAATGCTGTGAAAATGAACGTATGGCAGAAGTAGCCTGGGAGGACAGATGACTTTATGTTCAAGATCTTACCTCTTCCTTTGTGATTCCACATGCCAGATATATCTGACATTGACAGTAGAAGAGCTACATTTGACAGGATCCCCACTCCAGTCAGAGCCGTGCACTGTTGTATCACCTGTGTTATCTCACCTGTTGCAGGTGTGTTGTCTGTCCTATGGCCTGCTAAAGGGAATGATTCCATGGCAGTGTGTGGTTCAGCAACTGGATGACACTGTCACTTTCTGTTGCATCTGCTCTGCTGTGACATATGTCTTAGAATTTGAGGTATCATGAATGTTAAAATACATTACCAAAGCCCAAGATACATTTTCTGGCACCCACTTAATTTATTTATGCATAGAAGGCTTGGGACTTTCCACATTGTTAGTGAAGCAAGTTAAAGCTATTATTATTTATTTGTATGAGTGATCTAATGCACCAAATGATAGTGATGTCTAAAATGACAAATCTAGTGGCTGTTTAGATGACAAAAGATTTTCCACACCTTCACCTGCTGCTGTAGATTAGCAGGAATCCAGGCTGTGTGTGTTACAGCTGTCTTGTACACACTTGGGCATGTAAAATGGCATCTGATAACGTTTGTTTAAGTGCATGAATCACTCCCTTGGTATAAGATTTTGTTGTGTTTCTAGTTCCAAATCAATAACAGAGGAGTTTATCTACAAGGTATTGCCCTCGGCCATGTTTTCACTTGAGGAATCTTTTACACTTTATTGTTTTCTTTTAAAACTGTTCTTCAATAATCATAAAAAGATGTCCTCAATTTTATTGGAAAAAAGGGTAAATGAAATGATATCTGATGGAAAAAAAAGACAGTTGGACAACGCTGTACCTTAAGTAGACTGGACTGTGTTAAATTTCTGTGGCAGATGTTCAGTGACTCATTTTCTTTATGCCTCTGATGCTGAACATCTACATATAAATGAGTCTCCAACAGAATTAAATTGAAAGTTATTGTTGGTAGCAGCAGATTTCGGTAGATGATCAAAATTAAGAAAGCTAAGTGAAACAGCAAACCTCAAAGCTAGAACAAATTTTATAACTTTTTTCCCAGTAATTCATATTTATTCTATTTTGTGTGTGTGTGTGTTGAAATGAAACAATTTGTTACCTCCCTATATTTTTCCCTTTGCTTCTTCCATACATACACACTTACCCTAGTACTTGTATCTCAGCATCTTTCCAAGATTCTGTGACCAATCATGTATTGTGAATAATCTAATAATGAGAGGATGATGTTTATTTCCTATGGCTGATACTACCTAACTGTATTTCTACTAGTACCCTGTCATCACCAAATCATGATATTCTTGAACGTCTTTAGAATCTCTTCATGTACATTTGCATGCTTGTTGGGTTTTTTCAATCATGAGGAAGTATGTTATTAATTTTACTTCTATGGAATAAATAATACTTTTATTAATCCTGAATCTTCCTTAGTCTAATTTCTTTAATCTTTAGACCTAGTGTTTCTCTGGCTTATGTCCAAGTATCTTGGACCAAGGCACAATGAGTTCAACGTAAGCCTTCAGTCGGGTTTCAGAGTCTTTACTTTTGAAAAGAACTTCCTTAACTCATCCTAGCAAATATTTGCTAGTAATGTAACAGTGACCATACAGATTAAAATTTGTTTCTGTCATCTGGCAAGGGAACTGTTTGAAGAAAAGCAATTAAAATATCACTGCCCGCAAACTGCTCATAAATGTAAACAGTAGCACTATGGAATATCTCTACCTCTATTAAGTGCCAACATTAAATTATTACTAACATAGACAAACTATCACTAGATACTTACTGACCTATACAAAGCTGGGCTGCAGCTTCATTATTTTACACAAGACTACACTAGACTTACAATGACTTGTAGAGACCCAAATTAGACTTTTACAGACTAAAAGAGAAAACAAAAATTGCTACAGACTGAGTTTCTGACTTTCAGACAGTGTTACAAGGATATGTAATCAGTGCAGTACTATTGATTTCTTTGTCTGCTCCCCTCTCCTTCTTCACCTCATTTTATAGTCCTTTAGCTATCTGATAATTCATACACATGCAAAGGGGATAGTTTCTGATTAAAACTCCTTTCTTGGACACTAAGGAATCTTGTTTTAAGATGTTGGTGAAACAAAGATTCATGACAGATGAAGGGAGGAGTAGGAACTGGCTCTGAATTTCCAGGTAAGGCAGGTTTTTTTGCAGAATCCAATTAGTGATCTTTAGTAGTGGTAGCATTTAATGATGATGCAGAGGTCTTTATCTGGGATATCTATTCTATAAATATGACAAGGAAAACTACATTACAGTATAGATAGATAAGACAGGAAGATGACGGGTGAGAAAACAGAGATAGGTAAAAGGTAAGGTCACACAACAGAAAATCGGCATTTAATATGTAAAAGTCAGAATTAAATTCAGGTCTTCCAACTCACAGTCCCCTGTATCACAGCTGCTGAAGTCTCTGTTTTAAATCCTGTTCAGTTTATCAGTATTCAGAAGAAAAAGAATAGTTAGAGAGATGGTGAACAATTAATACAAAATGACGAGATGATATCAGCTATACTTTACAAAATTGCTGAATTCCTAAATCTGCTTTAAAATTGAAAATCTAGATAGACACATGAAAAAAAGTTTTGAGAAAAGTATAAAAAATGAATATGAGAGTATCTCCGTTGGCAAAATGCAATAAACAGTCTGAAAAAAATGTTTAGGTACAATGAATAGTTCTGTGACTTTCCACAAAAATAGTGATTCAGATAATTCACTATCCTGGTTTTGATTACTTTGTCGTGGTTTGGATTTCACTGGTTGCCAAAACACAACAGAAAACCAGGGACAATATTATAGTAAAGAAAGAAAAATAAGTTTTATTAACAGAGTAAAGAAAGGGTTAAAAACAAACCATAGTTGCCTGCCCAGTGTATTTCAGATGTTTTGGGCTCCTTCCCACCCCCCCAAAACAGTAATGCTCCCACTGACTAATACAGAAACTACTGACCTTCTAAGAGAAACAAAGGAAAGGAGAGAGAGAGAATGAATTGTCTTTCACTGGGTCTGTGTGGCAGAGTAGTAGATTTTTCACAGCAAGCTTCTCCTGCTGCAGTCTGGAAATCCATGAGAGATCTCCATTTCACATACCAGGAAATCTTTAGGGTTGTGACAAAGTATATCTGGCTGTTACATGTTACACGTAAGCACAGTCAGAGGTTATCCTACAACATGCACTTAACAAAATAATAGAAACTACTTGCTAAAAATAAGAGAAATTAATACCAGACTGTCACAATTCTTTCCTTCCTTAAGAAAGACATGCTGACAAATTAAATAAATTCCAATTGACCACTTGTCATCTTTAATCTTTGTGGAAATGGATAAACATAAATACTATGACTAAAGAATATATTCTTAATATTGTATATTAGTGGTTATAGAACAAAAATAAAAATAAAACATAGATCAAATCAATATAGGAAAACTTAATTTAAAATAACCTTCAAACTGCTTACCAAACTCCCTTATTAATACCTGCCACTTTCCTTGCTGTTAGGCCAGAATGTTGCCCCTCGCTTGGTGACTCAAAGCCTTTTTTTTGTCTTTCTTACCCCATCATGGCTTTTCCTCAGTTCTCCCTACCACTGAGCTGACCCCTGCCTGGGGACATCATCATGTATATATGACCAGGGCCCCTGATCCCTGGTTTCTGTAGGGTGATGAAATGTGGAATACCTCTTAGAAGACAATGTGCAAGGAAGTCTCTGTTCCTGGAAAGCAGGCTACTGATGGCTGTCAAAGATTGTTTCTCTGTAATGCTTTGTCCCTGAGGTTTAAAAGTATGGAAGAACACAGAACATCTGTGCCCTCACAAAACCAGTAATATCAAGAGAAAAGTAGTAAGAGGTTTTCATTGTTGTATTTGATGAAATAGGTTTTGGCATAGCATGCTACTTCAACATCTATTATTTATGTGATTTTTATCTTGTCAGGCTTAATCGGCACTATGCTTAATCTTTAATGAATTTAATGCTCCCTGCAAGGTGTTGGAATGCTATGTAGAAAGAAGAAAATTACGTTGCCATTGCTACTTCCCGTAACAGTGATAGAGTTGTTTATCCATAAGATGGCATTTAACTGTTCTAACAAAGGGTTTACAGCTCTGGAATGACGTTAAAACCAGGTGTGAGAGTGACTGTTCCAAATATCACCCCGCTGCCCTGGATGTGGTCAGAGTATGGACAGACCAGATTCTGTATAAATCACTATCTCCAAGCCTTGTTTCTCTGCCTCCTCCATCAGACTGAGTGATATTTGGTCTTACAGAGAAAAGGCACAGTTGTAGTCCTTTGTGGTTCGCGTGCAGGGATTTCTCCACATTGTTGATTTCTAAATGATCTCAGAGGAGGAAGAAGTAGGGAAGGTTGATGTATACCTTTTCCACCTGTCTGCCAAAAGCTTTGGAAGAGGAATCCGCACTGGAAATTATTCATCTGCCTGCATGCAGCAGGGCATTTCTGGAAGCAGGGACTCAACATTTTAAGCATGCACCACATACATATAGCTATTGCTTTTAAAACACTGACCCTCATTGCATATCTGGTGGTTGTATAGGTAGAATTTACTCATGTTAAATAGTGGTGCCTACTGTGTTTGGCTACAAAAAATCAGCTGGTTTCTTCTTTTATTTGTTTTTGAATTGTAACAGATTTTGCAAATTAGCTTTTATCCAAAAAGCTGAGTTGGAAACATGGATTATAGGATTTTTATTTCTACTGTGTACTCCTGACAGTTTTGTCTATGACTGTAAGTGAATGGGTCTGGATAGATCCTCTAAAACTTTCAATTTGCATGTGCTTTGCAATATATTTGCAGACAAGAGTTACAAATAGCTATTGAAAGTTATTTACCTAAGTGTATTTAGGAGAAAAGAAACAAAGTGAGTGCTTCATTTCTCTGCTTAGAAAATATCTATTATTGTGCTGAGTAACAATTGTTAACCTAAGTTCTGTAGCTAACTGTGTAGGATTTACTTTTGGTAAAACCCGTGATTATATGGCCATTAACTGCAATGACTGTAATGGAGGTTTTGTCAGAACTGATTGATTTTGCCAAGGCTAGACTTCAACATATTTGCCTGAGTTGCATAATTTTAACCATTAAACTAACAATGCCAGCCTTCAGTAAGCCTCTACTCAAACAACCCGTGAGTTTGCCTGAATAATTTTGTTTACTTGCTTTGTTATATTTTTTTTTATTTTAAATGCAGCTGAATACCAAGACTACTGAGTCTCTCAGTAGACAAGAGTAGACTCTGTCTAGAATGAGGATCATAATTCAGATTGATTTTTCCTTTTTTTAATATTACATTTTTCATTATATTTTAAATTCCAGAAAGAATGTTTGATTGTAGCTTGCTCATGCATTTCCATTTTGAGACTCAAACGTGTGAGAAAAACAAGAAAATTTGTCCATTCAATTGCTATTTTTAATGAGAAATACTAAAAATCTGAATTTAAATCAAGTCATAAACAAGGTTTCTTTATTTAAGGTGAAAGAATATATAAAGAGGGAGGAAAAAGGTATTTGCCTGATGCTTTTTCTTTCTTGAGGTCTGATACAGTTTGTAATGTAAAAATCTCCACTACAATTTATGTTGGTTTTGTACCAGCTTCATTCTCTATTTGTCATAAATAGAACTACTTTTATACACTATACTTAGAGTGAGGCAGAAAGGAAAAAGAATGATAGAGGATTCTTATGAGTGGACAACTATTGTTTAGAGAGCAATTATTTGTAAAAGTGTAGCCCTCCAGTGCCTTGCTGAAAAGCACAGCCCATGCAAAAATTGTCTGAATGACTTGTCTTTCATGTGACCCATTCTAAAATAACCAAGTTAATATTCATGTATCTTTAATATTGGGGTTTTGTGTTTCACAGAATCACAGGATAGTGAACATTAGATAGGACCTTTGAGGATTGTCAAGTCCAAACTCCCTGCTAGAACAGAATCATCTAAACAACACTGCATAAAAACAATTAAGATGGTTTTTTGTGCCTCCAAAGACTCCAACACCTTTCTGGGCAGCCTGTTCCAGTGTTCTGTTAGCCTCATCATAATAACTTTTTGGTTATATTCAAATTGAATCTCCTCTGTTCTTGTTTGTGACTATTGCTTTCTTGTTTCCTGATCCCATCCTCCTCACATTTCTCTTTTTTTATTCTAAGAAGCATTCATGAGATCTTCCCTCAGTCTCCTCCTGTCTAGGCTAAACGGACAGATATCTCTGAGCCTCTCCTCAAAACACAGATGCCATCTTAATGGCTATGCACTAGACTCTATCCAGTAGTTATTTGTCCTTGTCCTTGAACTGAGGAGTCCAGAACTGAACACAGTATTCCGGGTGTATATTCTATCACCAAGTAGAGGCTGTTGTTTGTTTTTTCCTTTATATTTAAAATCAAATGCTTGTCAGATGGGTGGTTGTACTGCTACTAAGAAAAAGATTTGTAAGATTTGTTTGCCAAACCAAACTCCCAGAGATATTAAGACAGGTTTTTTTCCATAAAAATATCACACTTTGCCATATGAAATGACTACTCAAGAAGTCTAAAAGACTATCTACCCCAGTATCTTGATTCCAAGAGTGTTCCTAAGCAAGTGTTAAAATAGGACTAAGAACTAGACAGTCATAAATGTGAATTCTTCCTGTATTTTTTCCAGATAAGTTTCTTTTTAATGACAGAAAATGGTTTCTAATCCAGATATGTTTATGTATATTCAACAGATCTCTTTGACTTTTTCTTCTGTGAGTTTCTTCAGCCCTTGAATTATTACAAACTTGAAGAACCACAAAACTTTACACAGGCTAGAAAAACCTGAAGCCAGAGTCTACTGATTCTTGGATTTTAATCTGGCTTCTGTTAACTGGAGAAGGTGTGTATTTGTAAAACTTTCCAAAAACTCACAAGCTCCAGCAGACAAAATGTTAGGATTTCAGAATCAGTCATAACTCTGCATGTTTCATTCTGTCACATTATATGACCCAAACCAAACACAATCATATCAATGACCCAGATGGAGACAATAGCATGTTTGAGATTTGAAGGGATTTTAAAGATCTTCTAGTCCAATTTCCCTTCAATAAGCAATGTGTTGTAGATGTAGGGACATCTGCAACTATATCAGGTTTCTCAAAACCCCATCTAGCCTGATCTTGCCCGCTTCTAGATATGGAGAATCTACAACCTCTCTGGACAACTTGTTCCAGTGTAAAAAATTCTTCCTTATATATAGTCTGAATCTACCCTCTTTTAGTTTAAAACCATCACCTCTTGTTTTATCATAACAGGCCCTTATAAAAAGGGACCACATTTTTAAAGGCCCTCTTTAGGTACTGGAAGGTCACAATAGCTAAATTGCAGCTGAATTCTGCAAAAAACAGAAAGTAAAATTTGGGATAATAACCCTGTATTTATTGTGAGATTAGCTAAAAACTAAGTTCAAGCCTCAGATCATAATAAAACTTAAATAACAATGATTTGCAATATAGATAGCATATCACATTAATTTTAATACATGAAAAATGTAATCAGAAATGATTGAACTTTCAATGCAGAAGTAAATGAAGTTGCTGAACCAAAAGGAAATTAACATTGATTATAAGTTGAATAAACTGTGCAGATTTAGAAGGTTCTGATTTATTGAGGTGGGAACTCTTTCTAAGCCCATTAACATAAAGATTTAATAAATGTGTTATGATTTGTGCCAGTAGTACAAAGAGTTAGAAAGCACAAAACCCTGTAATTTTATTTTTGTAATAAAAATCAATATGAAAATTGCAAGAGAAGCAATGTCAAATTACAAGTCTGGACACTAATAAACCTAGATCTTGATAACCATCAAGAAACAGAAGCTGCTACAAATTCTTTCAGTCACTGCTATTTCAAACATAAAACCTGTTGTCTTTCACATATGTATCAAAGATTTGCTTCTAGCAGAAAGAAGCATGCCTAGGAAGTATTTTCTTTTACCTGAAAATGAATAGTACTTCATACTCCTAAATAACTTCCCCTTTATGAGTTAACAAATGAATCCATAAGAATATTAATTCCATGTTTAAACCTCTTTCTATACTCTGCCCAGTTTGTAACATGAATCAGGGAGCATTTTAGAAACTTAATACGTATAAAAATATGGTACTGTCTTCAAATTAACCATAGATGACCAATGCATCAGGATGACTTTGTGTTACATTGCTACACTAGTACAGATTAATGGTCTGTGAACTAGGCAAGGATAGGAAAAGTGGATAAGAGCTCTCAAATATAAGTTATTTTCTGATTTGTAAAATCTTTCTTTTTATGACTCAGTAAAAGGTAAATACTCTTGCACTGTTTGAAGAGCAGAAGGATAAAATCCATTCACATCTTTGTAGCTCTCAAACAGCTTGTGAGAACCCTGTAATCACCTATACACCTAGGAAGAGATAGATTTATTTCTATCAATATTCTATAGACAAAACAAAAATAATTCCTACCTTTCTGCTTTGTTGTTAATTAAAAATAGCAGAGATATTGTAAAGTACACTCTTGCTGGATTTGAGTGGAGAAATTTGAGAGACAACCAACCCCTCGTGAATGTTGGACATGTGAGTCATGTAAAGGATAAATAAATTATTTCAGTTCTATGCTCTAACCATTTCTATGTTAATTGACATATTTTAACTCACTGAATAACAGAAGACAATATGCAATAAACTATGCTAAAAGCTTTTGAGTTTCAGTTTGTAAATGAGATGTGAGGGACCTCCTTGTTACTCATCGTGCCTGTGCCCTGAGCACACTGGCAGTATAGCTATTTCTTCACTGCTAGAGTGTAGCCCTTTCCTGGAAGGTTCCTGCTTAAGACTTCAGAAATTAGAGCAGTCTCTCATGTTCTCCACTGGATTCTCCAGATGTGTAAAAGTGACAAATTTCAACACAAATTTATTTGTCAGACAAAACCAAATCTTGTCCTGAAGGAGGACCACTCTATGAGAACTCTAAACTTCTAGTTGTCATTTCGCAATGCTCTTTGTCAGCATCATTGCATTTCAACAGACAATTTGGAACAAAAAGATGAGGCTCCATAAGACTAGGCATCTCACTGCATTCTGCATAGATCCATAGATTTTTGTATGTAGCATCATCAGTAATGTAGGAAGAAACTGGCAAGGAGAGCTAGATCTTTGCAAATGGTGAGGTCTTAGAACTTTATGTTGTCAGATGCTCTCCATCACTGTGTACAAAGACCACGTTAGAATTACTAAAGATGCTTTCTTTCACACAAACAACAAATAAATAAAAACTAATAAAATGACCAAGTGAATAAAAGATATCCCTATCTTGTCAATCAGACAAAAGCCTCTACATTTTCTTTCTCGTCCATTTAATTTTTCTTCAGTCATAAGTTGGCACAAATTTAACTCTTAAGCTACCTAAGCACAAATATCTCGTTTGCCCTCTCTTTACTATTGTAGCTAAAATCAATTTCCATGCAAACAAGTAGTTCAAATGTAAACTGAAACTTGGAATTGAAATTGCATAAAAGGAATCTGAGGCCTATTTTACATTTATTTCCCAATTTCAACCTTTCTCTACTTTGTGTATTGTAAGGCTGTGATTACACACCTTTAGTATCATGAAATCACTGGTGAAATGAAGGAGTAGTGTATGAAGACATAATAAACCATTTGAAACTAGTAAAATATTATTTCTTAATTACTGAATTTATTCTTAATTACAGGATTCTTAAACTATCCTACTGAGTCTCAAGGTAAAGATCACAGTCTATTATTAGGTTCCAATATGAAGATTCAGAGTATTAACTATTCACTAGTGCAGCTCTTCTTTAGGAGCGATGTTAACAGATATAACTATACAAGTTATAACTAACTTATGCTTCTGTCATAGAGTGACCTTTAACTAGAGACCTTCTTCTTGTAATGCTGACTCTGTTTCCATGGACACAGACAAATGAATATTCCTTCCCATAAAAGAATTGCTGGAATATGAGAGACACTCCTTTCTTGTGTGTCCAGACTCCGTCTTGGCTTCTGTTTAGCTTTTCAGGTGAAGAGAATAAATTTTCCCCTCTCCTGCTCTCCTATATAGTTCTTCTAGAAGATTCTGTCTTGGTGGTGGCAGGGTGTTGGAATAGTGCAAATGTTGTGTGTCAGGGAAGAGAAAAAAAAAAGAGTAGAGAAAAGAGACAAGGGAAATGTGAGAGACCCTCAGCCATGATTTTCTGCCTTTTAAACCCTTGCTTCATATTCTCTGTTAATGAAATTCTTCTTTTTTTTGTTTATAATAGCATCTGTCCCTAGTTTCCGAGGTTTTGAGCCTGAGAGAATCTGATCAGCACTAATTAACCAAAACTAGGACAGCCTCACATTCAGAGACAAGAAGAAGTACGAAGTATTCCAAGATGGACACAAAAAGAGTACAGTAGCTTGGCCTGACTTCTGTAAACGTGGAGTTCTAGCTCCTATGCTGTGTCCTGTTGTTACAGCATTGCCACTGTGTCAGGTCTCCCTTTTCTGACTGCTTTTACAGTGGAGCTGAACAAGTTATATTTGATAATTCAGGCCCAAATCATGGCTTTTCCTCTGAGTGTAGCTGAGGTGGAGGCACCAATGTCTGAAGGTAATTGTTCAGCTACAGTAGCCAAATGCCACTGCCGTACAAAAAATGTTGATTTATGTCACACGAAGGCAGCATGGAAAGCAAGCACCTGGGTCAACATTTTCATTCTTTCTTTTACTTTCATTCTGGCTTCAGTCACAAGAAATGACACAGAGCCAGCCTGAAGAGTGGAACTGAACGTCTGTGGGAAGACTGTCAATTTTAGAGCAAGCTCAGGTGTAGATGTAATTGCCGTATCGGAAGAGACTTTCACTCCCCTCACAGCTGAAGCAGCTGTTGCTACTGTAAACAATCCTAGAGTCAGCGTAAACACAAACAACAAAAGCTTTAGCATTAATACTTGTTTTAGAAGAATTTAGGCAAATAATTTTCTTCATCCGGACGCTTGGTACTCTCTTGATGAAAGGAATTAAAAATTCAAGAGGGCATATTAGACTCTTTCAGGTGTTCTGAATGTGCTGTCACTGTTTATAACATTGAAAGCATAAACTTCACAACATTTCCTTTCTCACACTTTTCAGACAGTTTCCAGTGTAACACAGGGCTGGAGTAGCTACTTCTAGCATCTTGTATGATCAGACCCTGACACGTCAGGAAGCTTAAGAAGCGTAATAGAGACATTTTGTGTCAGAAGTATGTTATCGCCCGCTGTCATATTGAGAAGAATGTAAAACCCCAGACATGAAAAAATCTCAAAAAATTTTAACTGTGGGAGAGAAGAAAATATTACATTTTTCTAACTGTGGAAAGCTATTCTTTGTTTTATTTGATAATCGAGTTACAAATATATGTATTTTTCCACATGCTCCTCCTTAGTCAATTTTAACCTAATGGCCCAATTCAGCCATTCCTCATACAGGAGGAACATGTATAATGGCTAAAATGACATCCTGATTCTGCAGGGCTGAAGTTTTACAGACAGTGGCAGCTGTCCTTAGTGTCAGTATCCACTAGAAAGCTGCAATATAAGCTGTTGGTGGTTAAGAGATGCGTTCATTCATTTCATGTGATAGGAAAAAACCTGTTTCCTCTGCCTTCTCTTTTTTTTTTTTCTAATTTTCCTTAGTCAATTCTGTAGGTTTATTACAGTTCATATTGAACAACTATATACCCAGCTTTCTAGTTGCAGCCTTGAGAAACCTGAAACATCCATAAAGTGTGTCAACAAATGATTCTAGTCTCTGTGGGACTGCTGATGGGTGATGAAAAGCTGAGAGATATTAAAGAAGTGTCCAGATCATGAGAAATGACTGCACCACCAAATACTAAATAAAAACTATGTAAGATTATTAGTTGGGAACATATGACCTTAGCAGTGTTTTATCTTAGTTGTATGTAGTTATATCGGAATGCTTTTATAGTCTCATTGAGACAGAAAATTAGTATTCACAGTTAGAAAAGGAAATTTTGTAGAAAGTCTGTAGATTTGAATTATAATCTATTAAGACACCTTGAAGTTGTGATGTGTTTCATCAAGGCACTCTTCATTAGATCCTTTTGAAATGTCACTGCTGTTAGACTAGTCTACTTGAATCCATTTTCAGGATGTCTCTTACAGTCTGTGGTGAGTATGTAATTATTCCAGCAAAAATTTACAGCAATTGCAGAAAAACATCTAGTCTTAATTTTCTCACAGGTAATTTTTTTAAAAGTGATGCAGAAAATCATCCTCCTTTTGGAGAGTTTAAGTGGGATTGCTGTCACTGATGTTGAATTTTTTATTTTTAATTTTTTTGCAGAGGAAATTATTTTTATCCTTAGAAAGATACCTATGATACATGATGTAAAATCACTGTTTGGAGATATCTCTCTATAGAAGCTTATATAACTCTTTTAGAGAAAATGTCTTTCCAATGGCAGAAATGAGATGAGGAATCTCACTCTAAATAACCCTTTAGTAGCCAAAAGCTGAGAGAGGAACTTCGTGACAAATATCTCATAAACAATTGAAAGATCTAATGTAGTGCTGCAGTGTCCAAATAAGTTATTATCATTAGACTCATAGAATCATAGAATCATTAAGGATCAGAAGGGACCTCAAAAGATCATCCAGTCCAATCCCCCTGCCACAGCAGGATCACCTAGACCAAGTTGCACAGGATAATTATCTGGAATCTACTGAGAGGAAATATAGGTGTAACGTATGGATAATCACAAGCACACATGCTAACAATCTCTACTGTCTCCACATAGACCAGACAAAGCCTATGGTCTGGGTATTTGTATCCTCAGTAAATTTGTACAGTAAATGGGTATAGAGTGCATGTAACCAAGCTGTGGCTGGTGTGCATGGAAAAATTGTGTTATTTGTGTTTCAGTTTGATTCATCCTAATTTTCCTTTCCAATATCATATAGAAATGTTATGATACTGACAACTTCAAAGAATCACAGAATAGTAGTGGTTGGAAGGGACATGTGGAGATGTCTAGTTCAATCCCCACCACCAAAGCAGGATTAAATAGTCAATACTGAGTTGTGAAGCAGGTATTGGCAGCAGGCTTTGTGGAGTTAATGTTTGGACTGAGTGATCCTGAATGTCTTTCCCAACCTAAATGATTCTATATTGTAAGACTGGTATTAAAAAATAACTTCATATTTGTATTTATTCAGTGTTTTATAATAACACTTGTAGATCATGAATCACAAAAAACATAATATTTGAAATGGGGTCAGCCCTTTTTAAGTGGAATGCCATTGTTTTTTTGTAATAACTCCATTCTTCCTGTTGTTATAGAATCATTAGGGATCGGAAGGGATCTCAAAACATCATCTAGTCCAATCCCCCTGCCACAGCAGGACCACCTAGACCAAGTCGCACAGGAACATAGCCAGGTGGGTCTGAAACATATCCAAATAAGGAGACTCTACAACCCCCCTGGGCAGCCAGTTCTTATGCTCCGTCACCCTGTCTTTGACGAAGTTTCTTCTAATATTTATATGAAACTTCCTACGTTCCAGCTGTCACCCATTACCCCTTGTCCTATCACTAGATGACCTTGAGAAGAGCCTGGCTCCATCCTCTTGACACCCACCCTTCAAGTATTTGTAGACATTAATGAGGTTACCCCTCAGCCTCCTCTTCTCCAAGCTCAAGACACCCAGCTCCCTCAGACATTCCTCATAACAGAGGTGTTCTACTTCATTCATCATCTTCATTGGTCTATGCTGGACACCCTCCAGCAGCTCTGTGTTTTTCTTGAACTGGGGGGCCCAGAGGTGGACACAATTATCCAGATGTCATCTCACTAGTGTAGAGTAGAGGAGAAGAATCTCCCTCGCTCTGCTAACCACTCCCCTTCCTTAATGTAAAGAAATACTGAAGTAAAGAGATACGCTCCAGGCTTTTGTAAGTCTTCAGAAGGTTTTGTGACACATATTTGATGCAGTCCAGAACAGACACTATTAGCCTGAAGTAATGGGTAAAGTTTATCACTTGAAGCAGAAATAAGGATACTCCTACAGACAAATGAGCACCCTCACTGTAAGGCTGAAAGGCTGAGACATGACCACAGAGACACTAACTTCCCGTCCCAGAGACTAAATTGATTACTAAATTAATATTATGATGACGTTGTGGTGCTTATCAAACCCATCAGGGAAAGTTTTTAAAGTTAAGGTAAATACATTTCTCAGTGGTTAACTGCTACTACTAATAATTTCATTTATCAAACACAGAATTTTAAAGTTAAACTAAGTTTCTATAATATTTTTGTAAAATCTCTACTTGTTACAGAACTAAAATGTATGAAGTTACAGCAGGTAACATATTTAGCTGACATGTACATCTAGCTTTTTGCTACATGGGGAACAGGTTGACAATCAAATGTTGACAACCAGCTATGAGAAGCAACGTTACACGCAGGAGTAGAGAAGTGTTTATGTCCACTGCTGAGACCACACCTTGAGTTCTGTGTTCTGTTTTGGGCACCTTCGTATGAGAAAGAAATAGAGCCATTGGAGCAGGTCCAAGGAAAGGGCAATAAGGTTAGAGAAGGGACTGGGGAACAATCATTATGATGAAGCTGGGGCTCTTTAGCCTCAAAGAGGCTGAACTGAGACCTTATTGCTGTCTACAGCTACCTGAAAGGAGGTGTTGGTAGTTTATAAAACTGTCTTCATGGAAAGGGTGATCAAGCATTGGAATCGGCTGCCCAGGAAAATAGCTGATTCACCATGCCAGCACACATTTAAAAGTCATGTAGACGTATACATGGCTCAGTGACAGACTGGGTAGTTAGGTTAATAGTTGGACACAGGTTAGTCTTTTCCAACCTGAACAATTCTATGAGTCCATGATTCTATATTTTAAATTCAATGTCACTATTTTTCTTACAATTCCCAGAAGACAGAGTAATCATCTGATTAGTGGCTGTAACATTTTTTAACATGAATATGTGTTCCAAGTTCTCAAAGAGTTTTTAATATTTCTTTCCTTTCATATATGGAATATTAATCAGCCTACTTCTTCCTAGTAATCTTTCAAGAATGAACAATGGGGTGCCTAGTTGGAATAAGGTATATGCTACTTTTAATTAAAAAAACATATCCTGGATGAAACTGTGGCTACATAGATTAGATACAGCTTCTTTTCTCCTGTTATCTCCCAGGTATTATTAAGATTTTGGGAAAGAAGAATAAAGTGAAAGTGAGGTTTAGCTTTTTTTTTAATGTGAATCACACCACTAGGAGATAATAATGTATTATTTTTCAGAAATGAAGTACAATCACCTTAAGAGACTCCTTTTCATGAGGAGTACTTAAAATAAGTGAAAGATATGTTAAGAGTAAAATAGAACCACAGGTGGTGTTTTGGTTCCTCTGTCCCACGCTTCAAATTCTGAGAATAAGTTAATAGCTAAATTTTTAAAAATCCATGTAAACTTTGTAAAAGACTGTGTTAATTGTTAAAATATTTAGTTTTCTAATATGATACTTCATTAGAAACTTCAAATCATACATCAGATATCCCAAAACAGCAAGGTTTTAAGTTAAATATTAACAAATGTTTAATATGTGTCATCATGAGTTTGTTTCTAAATAGTGGTAATACTAAGACAGGTTGAGAAGTGTTTAAAATTCTGGCATAAATTAATAGATTTAATGAGCTCTTTCCATTGGTTTATCAAGGACATTTGTTCATTATTTTTAGTATTTACATGATCATATTGCTTAGAGAGTATGTGTGGGAGGGCTCCCCTTCGCTTGCCAAGAGAAGCATAACTTCTGCACCCAGAGCCTTGCAGCTGTGGAGAAGGTCTCAACACCAGCAGGGCTCTGCTTGTTTGACAAACCTGCTCTGTGTGCATCTCTGTGAAAGACTGAAACTAATTTTACAACTCAGACAAATGACAAGCAGAAGAGCATACTGTCCTCCCCTCTGTGCCAGTGTGGCACTCATTCACAAGGAGAACAGATGACCTAGCTGAAACTGGAAAGAAAATATCTGGCAAAGTTGATCACTGATGTGAGTGAGGCACAATACATCAAGTGCAAATGCATTAGTGCTGTATGTTCTCTGGACTTTGCCTTTAACTGGCAACTATCTGCTGCTCTTCTGTGAAGGCTGAAAGACTGGGATTCTTGCCTTCCACAAAAATTAGTATCAGCTGGACTCAGAGTGGTGGCTGGCAATGCCTTCCACCCGAACTGTCAGTGCTTTGGCTGAAGATCTAACTGATCACCTCCTTTAAAAAACATGGTGATCAAAAACCTGCATAACTGAAGTCCTGATTCAGTTTCTTGTTTGGTATCTAAAGAGCTGACACAATGTCACTAGCTTGACTAGGCAAGGACTCATTAAAGTGATTATTGTCATGTAATGATTAAGGTTAATTAACCTTTGCAGGCACCTAGAGTTTCACTGACTAGCTGCAGCTTGGATGTAGAAAAAAATGTATGAAGCGAGCCTTGCTTAATGAAAAAGTAGAGCTCAAAGAGTGCATAGAGGAGTAAAAAGGGGCAATTATGTAAAAGGCAACAAATTAAAAGTATGTGGAGTTGAAAGAGTTGCCAATATGTATTAAAACAAGTATTGGAATTGCTTCTGATAAAACAGTAAGGGACAGTAGCATCTATATCAAAGTAACACCACAATTAATCTTTTAAGTGCCATTTGTATTTCTTTTCATCTAGTTTTAAGACCTTTTCTAATAGAAAATATTGTATGGGTTGTTTTATTTTTTCCTGTTACAAACAGTTTGCTGTGGCTTTACAAGATCATTACAATTTTCTCTGACAAAGCATTTCTCTCACTCCTTTCCATCTTTATCTAGATGTTTTATTTCCCCTTTCATATTTTCGACAGGTGGGTTGAGACTGGAATAACTAATCTGAATTGAGAAGGCCATGTAGAGATTCTTGTACTTGAATCTTATGTAGAGGTGGCAGATTAGCAGGGGAGGGAGAAAGCCAAATCTTTGATCCTAAAGAAATAGGAGGCATGTTCAAACAAACCTTTTCTGACTATCTAAATATGTGACATTACTAAGGGAAAAAGTCAAAACCACTCTAATTTTGTGAGGAAGCATGAGATGATGACAGGGTGAGTAGTCATCACAGCTGAACAGGCCAATTGCATCAGCTATATCTGACAGAAGATAAATCTATAATGAATGTTGAACTTAGTTTCATTGCCCAGCTTCCCTATACTATACATATTCACTTTATATATCTAGATTAAGCTAGATGCTTCTAGGTTCTTGGTGTCTACCATAGCAGCTGCTGGATAGGAAAAGCAAACATATGTGTGTGGATTGGAAAAGCAGTTACTAGTGTTTCCTTAAATCAGTAGGTGTTAGTATCATGTGTATGAATGCTTTCTTTTGGGTTCAAAGTCAAGTACAACCTTACACAATTATTCAAGCAATTTGAGATCGTTCCAAGGCATTTCAAATCAGTATCTGAAAGCACTGGTTGGTGTTTTCTGTTCATTGCATATTTTTCTATTTTAACCAGTAGGTTCATTTGCTACTCTGTTACTCAAAACAGAGGAAATGAGAGTTTTGTTGTGCCAGTGATGATAAAATACTCCTGTCTGCAGGTAAAAATGTTTTTAGATGCTGGGTTTACTTAAAACTCTAATTTTCACTTCATTTAGGGCAATGCTTGTTTTTCACTTCTTTTAGAGCTTTTGGAATATAATGATCTTTACAAAATACAGCAGGATTTGACAAAAAGGTGTAAATTAGGGATATTGCTCAATGGAGTAAAATCCTGTATCTTATGGAATTAATGACAGAATCTGCCACAGAAAGTTTCATAAAAAATATTTCATTGCCTTAACTAAACATTAAACAGACATTGACTTAAAACTTTCCCTCAATGAGTTAAGCTGGAATTAATGTGAGTGGAGACAGGAACAAACTACTACTGAAAAGAAAGATTACTTCGGTGGGCAAATAATTGATGTGGTCTCATGCATTTTGTGTTATACTTATATAACAAGTTATTACTGGTAGAAATGGGGGTGGTGGAATGGCCACTGAAGTTATTAGAATGTTGCATGCTTTATTACTTTAAGTTGTTTAGTTGATTTCAGCATAACTAAAGTTAATGGGGCTGTTAGTGTAAAAATAGAGTAAGCACAATTCAACCCTTTATGAATATCTATTTATCTATTGTTCTGTGGGGCACTAGTTCAAGACATGGTTATTCCATTAAGCCTTTGCATTCATTCAATTTTTTCACGCGCTGCTTCTATTTAAAAAGCGTTATCCAGGCTTTGTGAGACCTAATGAATTTTTGATTCTGAACCAATGATACAGATTACTGTGAACACTCTGAATTCGTCCGTCATTAAATACATTTCACAAAACAATTTCCTTTTGCTTACCTGAATCTCATGTCTCTCTTGGTCATGTCATCACATCCTGGGTTTGGAATGCCCTTTCTATTATTGAAGTTTTGAGATTATATACACATTTTCACACAGTTAAAGCTCAGTTTGATTGTTACTGTGTTGTTTGTCTGGAAAAACTTTAGTGCCTCTACATTTTATTATTTTGGACTCGTTTTGATACAATTTCATTTAAAAAATGCTCAGATATTGTGTAATTAAGAAATGGCTTTATTTCTTTGCTTTGACTAATTTATAATGATAATCCAGTGATTTACACTGGTTTTACCATCTTAGTAAAAAGTATTTGGGTTTTTTGTCTTTGCATGAGAAAAATATTTGTGGAAACAGTGGTGTTAGGGATTACATTTGATGGTTTCTCTACCATAGCTCTCTTTTCTATTGCTTGAGTAGGATATTGTTGTATTGCATTTTATACCTCAGATTCTGAGCAGTCAATAGAAATACCAAAATAGCCCCTTTTGTACTTTGAAAAAAAAAAAAAAGAGCTATCCAAGTTTGGACTGCAGTTGCATTATTTGTGTTGGAAATTTGTGTTTGGGTTTATAAAGAGAATTTATGAGAAATATAGGAATCCTGAGATTTTTGCAAAATATTTGCAATCTTTTGGGTAGATTCTTTTAGCTGAATAAGTCAGTAAAACTGGTATTTTCTAGGAACATCATAATTTTCCAGGCAGAAAATCAAATCCACAGTGTATTTTCATAGTGCTAGTATCCCTAGAACCATCAAGTAACTATTCTATAGGTCTCAAGAATTATATATTTAATGTTGTTAAAACAATAGAAATGGTGATAAATTATGATTATCAACACTGAATTGAGTGCACTATAACATCTGAAACTGAATCTTTATTTTGTTTTATATCCAATATAAAATCTGGTGACAGGACAAGGGGCGATTGGTGCCAGCTGGAAGACCAGAGGTTCCATCTAAATGTCAGAAAGAACTTCTTCCCAGGGAGGGTGAGGGAGCACTGGAACAGACTGCCCAGGGGGCTTGTAGAGTCTCCTTCTCTGGAGACTTTGAAGACTCTCCTTGATCTGTTCCTGTGCAACTCAGTCTATGTGATCCTGCTGTGGCAGGGGGATGGGACTAGATGATCTTTTGTGGTCCCTTCTGATCCCTAATGAGTCTATGAAATCAAATTTATGTTACATAAGTTTAAACATGTGTTAGCATTTTGCAATAAAAGGTGTAATATTTACAGAAGAATAAGTGAGAGTGATGATGCCTTTTGTCCTCATAACCTTTTTAGTGGAATTTATATTGTGGGGTTCATCTAAGTGACAATTTTAGGGAGAAAAACACTGTGTTCATTAAATAGAAGAAAATTAAGTTAAATGTTTTAGACTGTGATACATAGTATAGTGAAAATTGTTACTGCTACCATGTAAAAAGTAAGGTAGCTTTAAAGGGGAAATTATGGCCTTTCTATATATTCAGTTGGTTGTGGAATTTATCTGTAGAACCCCTGCTCAAATGCTTGTTACATTCCTTAAGCCTTTTTCAAAAAGCAACTTTAAGAATAAAATTTAAGTATGCTAATCAGCTTTTCTAAATGAAAATGTAGGTCTGTGATTTCTTGGCATTGACTGAAAACAAAACACAGTAATTTTGTTCTTTCAAGATTATCAGAAACTTTCATAACTAAGAAGTGATAGAATTAGGAAAAGTATTTTTCTTTAGAAAAACTACTTAATGTTGAAGAGCCAAATTAGTATATACCAAACATTATTTAATGAAGCCTATTATTCGTAGTTTCTTAGAAAGATAATTTAAGGTCACAAGTTGTTTCAAGTACATTCTTATGTGAGTCATGATGTTAATATTTATAATCCATTGAAATGGGGACACAAAATCCTCTTTAAAAGCTAAAGTGCATGACTTAGTGCTCATAGTATTGACCAATATTTGGATCTTATAGAATGCATCATCATTTTTAACTTCCTTAATATTTGTAGATTGGTGTGAAATAAAAATTCCATGGATATTTCAGGAGCTAATTTCTGGGATAACATGATGTAGTATAGAAAGTAAATGTTGTATCCCATCTCAGAAATGTCTGATGCCTGAGCACTGCAAGTAGACACAATCCTATGACAAAGATGTGGGCCTACAAAATTTCAAAATCTTGCTCTGGGACACATTTCAGGAAAAGAGTAAGATAGCTGATCAGAGGACTACAATGTCATCAGGGACCTGTTTTTCCTGAGTACCTATTCAGAAATGACTATATTCCAAGGTTTTCTTTATATATGTTGTCAGTCTTCCAAAAGATAGACTCATAGAATCTATCTTAAGGTTGGAAGAGACAAGATCATCCAGTCCAAACATTAACCCAATGCCACCATACCCACTAAACCATGGCTCCTAGTGCCACATCTTCTTGTTTCTTGAACACCTCTAGGAACAATGACTTCACCACCTCCCACAAGACCCTGTTCCAATACTTGATCACTCTTTCAGTGCAGAAATGTTTTCCAATGTCTAATCTAAACTTCCCCGGCACATCTTGAAGCTGTTTCCTTCTGTTCTGTCACCAGTAATTTGGGACAAGAGACCAACCCCCTTCTACATGAAACCACTTTTCAGGTTGTTGTAAAGAGCAATATGGTCTCACCTCAACCTCTGGTTTTCCAGGCTAAACAACCTCTTCAGCTGCTCCTCATAATGCCTGTCCTCCAATCCTTTCACTAGCTTTGTTGCCCTTCTTTGGACCCACACCATCATCTCAATGTCCTTGTATTGAGGTGTCCAAAACTGAGCACGACATTCAAGATGAGGCCTCACTAGTGCAGGGAAATGATCACTTCACTAATCAATGAGAAATTTCACAGATGGATAGTATCTTTGACAGAAAAGGAAGGGTTAATATTAAATTACACATAAAATGTACTTGTTTATGAGGTACAAAAGATTCTTTCAAGATATCATAGAATCATCAAGGTTGGTGAAAAGGATAAGAACCACTTTCTTGCAAAAAAAAAAAAAAAGTGAGGAAAATTCTAATACCAAGAGAAATGAAGCAATAGCAGATCCATGGAAATTTAGCAGATGGAAATTCTAATATGCCAAACAATATTTTATCTTGCTTTCAGAACTCTCA
Organism: Upupa epops; assembly: GCA_013397515.1. Lineage (NCBI taxonomy): Eukaryota > Metazoa > Chordata > Aves > Bucerotiformes > Upupidae > Upupa > Upupa epops. The sequence goes on from VZRI01004987.1 coordinate 149,787, forward strand.
CACTCCTGGTAACTGATATTAATGTTATATTCCTGCATGCAAAAAATTTCTCTTTAGATGAATTCTCTAAAAATTTAGGTAGAATTCCTGTAATATTTACATTTTATATTTCTTTGATAGGGTCTGAATTTTTAAATGTACTGGTAGAATGTAGCGATGTCACATTGAAAGTAAAGATTTGTTGTTTCCATGTTATTTAACTTCAAATTAACTCTTCAAAGGCATAAAAATCTAAAATTCTCCAGATATTTAAATGCTGCAACAAAAAAAATACCTTGTTACTGGACAGAACTGGTGTATTAGATTCTTTAATGCAGTGAAATGTGGAGAACTTTGGGTAATTAATTTTCTTGCATATTAAATTACTAACTTGTTATCTAATTACTAAATCGTTAACTAGCATTTTCTGGATTTAGCATTTAATTTTTATAACACAGCATTATTGATAAATATCTTACACAAAATAAATGAATGCCTTTGCTTAATAGTCTGTACTGTTTAGCAAAGCTCTGTAAATCACAATTTTTCTTACATTTTTCTCTAGCTTGGATTTATAAAGTATAGTAATTGCTCATTTTTCTCAACAATTTTGCAGCTTTCTAGGATTGCACTCCTGCCATGCAGTTCCCCTTGAGCTTCAGTCTGTGACATATAAAGAGAACTATAGAGATACTGCTTGGGGAAAAGTTTCTAGATACATCTTTCTCTTCGCTCTTTCTCCAAGTAATTATAGCCAATCTTGTGAAATGCTGTTCATGTCTTAATTTTTGTGGGAATTCACAGTGCATAGCTGAATGTTAGCAGACACAAACGTGCCTCCTAAGACTATAGATGAGGAAAAATACATCAGACTAGTCCACAGCTCCTATGACTTGTGTATATTAGTCAAGTATATCAAAAGTAAAAAAGAAAAATACACAGCTTTACAGATAATACTAAGTTTTCCCCAGTTGCCTGTGTTGTCAAAGCTCCTTTTATCCACCTGTATTGTTTCCACTTACCTCAGTATGTCAGTACAGATAAACTATGCTTTTCTTTGTTTATAGCAGTGATTACATATTCCCAGTATTCCCTTAAAATGTTTAAAGTGGACTACATCTTTCCAATAAACAAGGAGAATTATCATGGATGCTTAATTTGCTGCTACTTGTTATCAGTATTGAATTAAAACAAAAGAAACACTTGAAAAATTCTGGGAATAATTTAAAAGATTAGAAGATTTATTTTAGTGATAACTGAAAAGCCACAAGGACCTCCATGAATCTGCTTAGCTTTCTGTTTTCCTGTATGTGTTTCACTGAAAAGGTGCACACTGTGTGCCAGGAGTGGAGAATAGATATATTTCTTACAGTTAATTTTAAAGCCCTGAAAACGTTGTTTGGGTATGTTTCTGTGCTGTTGTTTTTTTTCCAGGCATTTAGAAAATAAATAACTTTCTAAAGTCAGTCTGAGTAAAAGACTGAGTATAATCTTGGGACTGAAATTTAGTTTGGGTTATATATTCAGACAATTGTCATGTGACAAGCACAGTGATTGTTCAGCATTTGTTATAGTATAAAAAAAGGATCTACCTCAGCAGTGAACTGATGAACAGGACAATTCAAGGAAGAATTGACATTGCTTGAGGCCAAAAAGCAGAAATATTTTTCAATAGAATTGTAAGAACATGAGAGGATTTTGGAGAATGAATAAAGGTCATTTGGTCCACCAAGACATATTCTTTTTAGCAGTCTGTTTCCCCAAGGATAATACGTAATTTTTTCTTGATTGACATTGGTGCTTTTTGCCTTAACAACTTTGCCTCAGGCTATTCTAGGTATTTATTATTCTCTACATGAAAAGGTGCTGAGTTTATTTTTTAATTTCCAGTTATCTTCTCTTGTCCTATAATCTATATTGAAATGGAAATAATAATTTGAGTGACTGTCACAGTTAAGACTTCATATGCTTTCAAGAAGAAAATTCAACCCTGTTCTTAAAATTAGATGCCCAGATTTATGATGTAAGTAACTACACCTGCAATAAACTGGCAGCAGAGTTTTCCTTTAGAAGGTTTCACATCAAAATCAGTTTTTCTTCACTAAATGTGCTTTGTTGATGCTGCTTCTTCCCTGTCACACATTGGCCAAAAACTGTCCAACATAGACCATTTTATGACACCTGGTATCTTTTTAAATATTAGCCAAGAGGAAAACAAAAGTAAGAGGTAATTTTGTCAAGGGTTTTAACCCAAGACAAAATTAACCACTTAATTTAGTTAGTGTGCTAATTGGTCAAAAACAAAACAAGAAGGTTCAGAAACCACTTACAGACTGCAAACAGAAAATGACACTAACTCTATTTGGGGAAAAATCAACAAGACAATTTAATTCATCCTACATAAAAGAAATTCGTTCCACATAAAAAAAACCCAACCAACCAAACAAACAAAAAAAAACCAAAACAAAAACATATGGAGATTAATCACATGTTCTTACATAACTGGGCCAAACTGCAGCTTCAGACCCTCAAAATGAAGACTTCCAGCAGTTCTTTCTTTTTGTGGAAACATGGAGGCCATCATGTCCCTGCACACATCATTAGACATTTTAAAGTTTAGTTCTCTGTTCCGTATCCTTCTCTACCAGCATGTCTTTTCCAGAGCAGTGATTCCTATGTCCAGGAAGAACTCTGTCATTCCAGCAAACAATGATATTCAGGTGAAATCTTCCTTGAATTGATTTTTCAGGCACCACTCTCTCTGTCTATTCATCACATTCCCCAGGGCAAGGCAGATGCCAGGTTCAGCACTCAGTGGCATGTACTATCTCTGAAACACAGATGAGAAGTGAACTCAGGAAGAAGAACGAGGAGCCAGACACTCAAAACTGGAATCTCCAAACCATTTGTTCTTCAGCAGAGCCACATTTTCAGAGCTCCTTATTTCAGTTAAATGTAGTTTCTTACTTTCTTAAATGAATTTTTTTTCTAAAATTAAAAGGGAGATACAATTTCAAAATAAGAAGTTTTTTAAAATGTATTCAACAGTGTAAATTATGATTTTACTATGTTTGATTTCCACTTTGTTTTATTAAATAGATTTATGCTCAAAACTTCACAAGAATTTCTACCAGCTACCCAACTTCCCATTATGCCTTAATTTTGAGCCCTTTATATCCTGTTCAATTTAAACTAGTAACGCAGATTTCAGTTTGCCTGATAACCGTTTGTTTTTCTTTGCTGGATGGAGTTGCTTAATACAAGGTAATTTAAAACGTGTATAGAAATTAGGGAGAAGTTGTTTACCACAAATGTATTTTTTAACCCTGTGATAATTGCCTACAGTTCTGAAGATATAAATAAGCCATATTAATGCATGCATTAATTTCATCTAAGAATATCTCAGACTTGTCCTAATAATTAGCAACACATTTGCTAAAATTATTTTTTTCTTGTGAATAAATTACATGTTGGCTTCATACTTCTTCGTGCAGTCACTAGCATATCTCTAGCTGTTCCTTCTCTCTGCTTTTTCCATTTTGAGCAAACACATCTAACAGCTGTGGAAACAAACAGGGCATACTTGGCAAAACTAGGGACCAGATGCCAAACTCTGCAAAGCATGTTCTAGCAGCAGCATGTGGGTCTATTGCTAACTCCTTCCTGTCACCTCTGCTGACTCCTTTTTCTCTTTTGCTACTGGCAGGCAGCAGCAGTGCATCTGGAGGTGTTCTCAGGGTCATGCAGCTATGAGCCCATCTTGGTTTCTTTGTCTATATTTCTCATCTATATTTAAATACTATTTTTGCATGCATTAATGTTCATTTATTGAAAATAAATATTGTTTAATTAAAATTTCATTGAGATAGGAGACAAAAATAGCTTTTCTATACCAGTACATAGGTGCTTCCTGTGATTATTTATGGTCTTTGCTTTGGAGGAGGTTTGGTTCCTCTTTAATGGGGTGCAAAATGATCAGTTGGCAACTGGTTGGCACTTCTGACATGCTTTGAAAGTTTGAGGGATTTAATTTAGATTGTGTGGTCATGATACGAGATCAAATTGGTGTGTAGGGAAATGAAAAGATGGGTGTGGTAAGAGAGTTCTGCTGTGGCCTCATGTGACATTATTTTTCCTTGGAATTATAAATCATGCTAGAGAGATACAGAGGTCCCTAACATTATTAATAGTCTGTGAAACAAATCCCAGAGAAAGAAAGAGCAGAAAGGAGGAAGGTGAAGGAGGAATACTTTATCCCATATGAAACATGCTGAGAAATGTATTCTTGGCAAAAACTAGACTCTGAACTGGGATAATTTTGCTTTATACTTCCTCATTTATAGTCACATATAATTGGAAATTTAGACTTTATGGCTTCAGTCTCCTGCTATAATTTTCTACTATTATGTGAGTAATACCAGGCCTTATTTTGATGTTAATAATCCTTCTCTGGACAATGTTTATTTTCTGATTGGAAGTTTCTTCTTGTTCCAGAAGTTTTTTTTCTTTTCTTCAGGTTCAAGCTTTATGCAGCATTACTATTGTTTTCAAATTAACTTTTTACAGTTAATTCATGCCATCTTCTAGGTTTTTAACTTCCTGTCCGTATCTTCAAGCATCAGTGTCAGTCTAGAATTTACCAAGACTTCAGGGTCCCAAACTGTCATATCCACTACTAACACAGCAATAGGTAGAAAACCATATGCTTCTCCTGATTTGGGTTGGTAGTTGTAGGTTCTGCCTACTGTCACACAGGTCCTGGTGAACCCTGGAAACAAACATTTCCTCTAGTTTGGGATAAATTTGGAACAAACCATGGTGAGCGACTGAACATACAATGTGCATGATTAATAGAATCATGGAATCATTTAAGTTAGAAAAGACTTTTAAGGTCATTGAGTCCAACCATTACCATAACACTACCAAGTTCACCACTAAATCATGTCCCTAAACTCCACAACTGTATGACTTTTAAACACATCCAGAAATGATGATTCAACCACCTCCATGGGCAGCTTGTTCCAATTCCTTGACCCTTTCAACAAAAGCAGTTTTTCCTAACGTCTAACCTATTTAATGGCACAGCTTGAGACCACTTTCTTTTTCCTTACCACTTATTACTTGTGAGAAGAGCCAAGCATCCACCTTTCTAGAACCTCCTTTCAGTTAGTTGTAGACAGCAGTAAGGTCTCCCCCCCAGCCTCCTTCTCTTTAGACTAAATAGCCCCAGCTTCCTCAGCTGTACACCATAAGAGCTGCTCTCCAGTAATTCAACAACCTTGTTGTCCTTTGGATCTGCTCCAGCATGTCAATATTTTTCTTGTAGTGAGGTGACCAAAACAGAACACAGTACTTGAGGTGTGGCCTCACCAGTGCTGAGTACAGGGAAACAATCCCTTCCGTTCTTTGGAGGATGCTATTTGCCTTTTTGGCCATCTTGAGCTCACTGTTGGCTCACATTTAGACAATAATCAATCCATACCCACAGTTCTCTTTCTGTCAAACAGCTTTCCAACCATTCTTCCAGAAACCTATAATGCTGCACTGAGTGGTGTGATCCACGTGCAGGACCTGGCACTTGGACTAGTTGAATCTCATACAATTGATCTTTCACCACAGATCCAGCCTGTCCAGACTGGACAGTACCCCCTACTCTCAAGCAGATCAGCACACCTGCCCAACCTACTTACTAAGGGTACACTTGATCACCTCATGCAGATCAGCAATAAATATATTAAACTATAGTGGCCCTGATACTGAGCCCTGGGAAACACCATTTGTGACCAGTTTAACTCACTCAGCATTACTCTTTGAATCCAGCTGTTTTGCCAGCAACTGCAAAACCCAGCAGAGTGTACACCTGTCCAAGCCACGGGCATTCAGTTTTTCTCATGCAAATGTTGTGAAAAACAGTGTTAAAGGCTTTACTGAATTCCAGAAGACAATTTTCACAGCCCTTCCCTCTTTCATGAGGTCGGTCACTTTATAGAAGGAGATCAGGCTCCTGAATCCCTGCTGACTGAGCCTGATCACCCTGGTATCTTGTAAATGGTGCATGATGGCATTCATGTGGGTGAAGATATAAGTTTATGTTCTGGCCTTTAAGAAGGGTGAAAAAAGAATTGAGAAAATAAAGCATATAATTCTGGTTTTGTGGACATTGAATATATAGTGGGAAGATGGGTAATTGTCAACATAATGTTGCTGTTGCAGAGGAATCTATGTAACCCTAGTCTTCTCTTACCCTTCACACAGAAATCAGTAACCAGAACTTGGTGTGATTACTGGTACAGGAATATTCATCAGAAACCGAATGGGTTTGTGTGTTTCTCTTCACCACATTTTCAATATTGTAAACAATGCTTCTGTATTTAGTGAGAATCTGTTTTGTTCAAATGAAATTATTTGAATTGTCAAATTTATTAAAAAGCAGAACTTGTTAAAACCAGAAATAAAAATACTGTTGGTTCACAGATAACTTTGCTGTACAATAATGTTCTACCTTCCCCTTATGAAGCAGCCATAGTTAACATTAATCTTTTCAGTAAATATTTGTAGTAATTCCAATGACTTATTATGCCTAACATTTTTTCTTTTACCTGGATAGTATAATAGGAATTTACTTAGACAGCACAATTTTGTAAGGCATTACTGAAGGTTTTAGATCATTCTGAACATTTTTCCTATAAAGGAAAGGAACGCAATTCTCATATAGTGTTTATGACATCCATCACCAAGCTACTAAAAAGCAAAGAATTGAAATGTTGTATGAGTTAATATGTCCATTTGCTATTGTTTTAGTAGTATTAAAATAAGTGTTGATTTACAGTACAACCAGGTTAGATCTAAAATTTTTTTCTTACTCTAAATTAATGAAGTATTGAGTAATCTGGGAGACACAAACTTTTTCAAAACTGAGTGATTAAAAAGGAAACAAACAAAATATCACCTTTCATTTTTGTAAAGTCCAATTTTGTGAAAACAATATTCAAAATATATATGTTTATTTACTTTTCCTTAAAATTATTTCAGTTACAAAGACTGAAAGACCCTTTTAAGGCCTTATCTCACAACAGATAAGATAACCTATAATTAAAAGAGAAAAGTCCCCTACCTAAAATAACAGAGACAAAAGCTTGTAGACATCTCATGAGCTCCTGTCATCCATTTCAAAGTTGATGGATCAATTTATCATGGATGCTGTCCCTAGGAACATCAAGGACAAGAGTGTCATTAAGGACAGTCAGTATGGCTTCCGCAAGAGGAAGTCATGCTTGACCAACTTGATAGCCTTTTATGAGGACATGACCAGGTGGATAGATCATGGCAGAGCAGTGATGTGCTCTATCTTGACATCAGTAAGGCATTTGACACAGTCTCGCATAGCATCCTTGTGACCAAACTGAGGCAGTATGGACTTGGGTAGTGAGGTGGATTGTGAACTGGCTGCAGGATAGAAGCCAGACAGTAGTGGCCAATGGGAAAGAGTCTAGTTGGAGGCCTGCATCTAGTGGGGTCCCTCAAGGATCAGTACTGGGACCAGTCCTATTCAACCTATTCGTTGATGAATTGGATGAGGGATTAGGGTGCACTGTCAACAAGTGTGCCGATGACACAAAGCTGCGTGATGTTGCCAACACCCCAGTAGACTGTGCTGCCATTCAGCGAGACCTGGACAGGCTAGAGAGCTGGGCAGAAAGAAACTTCATGAGGTACAACTAGGGTCAATATAGAGTCTTGCATCTGGGCAAGAACAACCCCAGGGACCAATAGAGTTTGGGGACTGACCAGTTGGATAGCAGTGTAGGTGAAAGAGACCTGGGAGACCCAGTGGCCAGAAGGATGACTCTGAGCCAGCAGTGTGCTCTTGTGGCCAAGAGGGCCAACAGCACCCTGGGGTACATTAGAAGAGGGATTGTTAGGAGATTAATGGAGGTTCTTCTCCCCCCTACTCTACAGTAGTGAGACTGCATCTGGAGTATTGTGTCCAGTTCTGGGCCCCTCAGTTCAAGAAAGACACAGAGCTGCTGGAGGGTGTCCAGTGTAGATCAACGAAGATGAAGAAAGTAGAACAGCTCCCTTATGAGGCAAGGCTGAGGGAGCTGGGTCTCTTGAGCTTGGAGAAGAGGAGGCTGAGGGGTGATCTCATTGATGTCTATAAATATGATGAGGTGTGGGTGTCAGGAGGATTGAGCCAGGCTCTTTTCAAGGTCATCTAATGATAGGAAAAGGGACAATGGGTGCAAGCTGGAAAAGAGGAGGTTCCATATAAGTATCAGAAGAAACTTCTCAGTGAGGGTAATGGAACATTGGAAAAGGCTGCCCAGGGAGGTTGTAGAGTCTCCTTCTCTCCAGACTTTCAAGACCCACCTGGAGCTGTTCCTGTGTCACTTGGTCTAGGTGATCCTGCTGTGGCAGGGGCATTGGACTATATGATCTTTTGAAGTCCCTTTTGATCCCTAATGATTTTATGATTTCCCAATCCTGGCCCGTGTTCACCTATACCCAAATTGTTTAGGACTATAGAAATTTGTACATTCAGCATCTGTCTTCCTTATGGTCTTGCCTCAATGAAACAAGTAAGTCTTGATGTTGTTAATGCATTGATTATGATGAAAATTTTGGGACAGACACTAAAGAGTTTGAGAAAACTTTTCCTGGTTCTTACAAACTGAAGAGACATAAAGAGACATAATTGTCTAGACTGTCCAATTTTAACATGCTTTGGGGGAAAATATTTATGAAATATTATAAATGGAAAGTGATCAACAAGAGAAGAGTACTTGTGCTTATACAGATTGAAAAGAATCCACAAATCTGAGTCACTTCATTTTTTTGTATTCTTATTGATTGCTACATGACAAGTATTTGCCCTGGAACTTATGAAATGAAAACAGATGGCATACGTACTGAAGGCAAGGATGTTGTACTGCACACATAGTACAGTACACTACACAGAGCATGGCAATTTGGAGAGCAGAAATTGGATAAATAAGGAAGTCTGAAATTGGACAAAAAGAGAAATGAGAGAGTTAGGTGAATCTAAGATGAAAATGCTGTGTGGAAAATAGAATTTAAAAGGTTGAAGCCAGTCAGCAAAGAACTGAATCAAATCAAAACTATTTTAGCAAACATTATTTAAAAACTAATCACTGGTACTAAATAGCTTGCTGTGTAACTTAGATAAAAGTGCAAATCCATCACAACAGCTCATATGGTAGAAACATTTAAAAATAGGGAGAAATGCATCCCTAAACCCTACTTGAGAGTAATGTTCCTAAACACCAATTCAAAGTAACATTGATTCAAAGTACTTCTATGTTCTGCTTGCCCATATGAAGAATAGAAGAAAGAAGTCTGTTGCAATTATACAGTTTGTATTATGATTTCACTCAACTTGATGAATTGTTTTGATTAAATGCATTTATATGCGATATGAATTAATAGCACCTCTCTGAAACTGGTTTCTGTCAAGATAAACAGAAAATCACATAGTTGTATACTTCCCATTTATTTGTGTGATCTAGAACATTCTTTAAAAAATTATCATATTCATTTTAGTAAATAGCACTTCTGGCTTTCATAAATAATATATTATTTATGAAATTAATTTTAATAATCTTCATAAGAAAGATATTAAAGAATTGTTTCTGTCTGTTTGCAAATCGGCTACAAAGTGATCTCTTATCTGAGTGAGTTGAAGAATCAGCATGTAAAATCATAGAATGCATTGGGTTGGAAGGGATATCTTCAACTAGATCAGAGACTCTTCCAGTGCAACCTTGAATGTTCCAAGGGATGAGGCCTCCAACACTTCCCTGGGCAACCCGTTCAAATGCTTCAACACTCACATTGTACAAAATTTATTCCTTATATCTAATCTACATCTACCCTTTTCTAATTTAAAACCATAACTCCTTGTCCGGTCACCAGTACTGCTGAAAAATCCCTCCCCATCTTTCTTGCATCCTATCTTTATAAGAGAGGTATTTCAGCTTCTAATTATTTCTCTTGTCATACTCTGGATCCACTCAAAAACATTAATTTCCCCAGGATGTGATTGGTTTTCTGGGCTGTGAGGGCATATTGTTGGCTCGTGTCTAGCCTTTCATATACCAGTACTCCCAAGTCCTTCTCCATAGGGCTGCTCTCAATCACATCATCTCGCAGCCTGCATTGATATTGCTGATTGCCCTGATCCAGGTGTAGTACTTTACACTTGGCTTTGTTGAACCTTATGGTTCTCAAACTTTAGCACTTCTCTTGCTTTTCCACATCCTTCTAGATGATATCCTGTCCATTTGGCTTATCCACCATACCACTCAGCTTGGAGTCATCTGTAAACATGACAAAGGTGAACTGTGATCAGTACGGACCCCTGATGGACACCATTTGATATCTGGATATCAGCCTATTAACCACTTTTCTCTGGAGGTGACCATCCAATGAATTTCTTATCCACTGAATGCCCCACCCATCAAATCCATATCTCTCCAACTTAGAAAGATGGATGTTGTGGGACACTGTGTCCAGATAGATGATGTCCGTAGCTCTTCTCTTGTCTACTGGTGTAGTCACTTCATCATAGAAAGCCATTACATTGGTCAGGCACAATCTGCCCTTGGCAAAGCCATGCTGGGTGTCTCTAAGTGCCTCCTTGTCTTCTATGTACCTTAGCACATCTAGGAGGATCTACCCTATGACATTCTCTGGCACAGGGGTGAAGTTCTTCACATTAGTACTTTACAGTACTGTGGCATATGCACTAGAAAAAATGATTTTAGTTATAATCGCCCTAAACATATACGCAGATTTTAATTCAGCTTTGGAAATACCTTTTAATCGTTTGAGAATTAAATGCTTGTATTCAGCTTTTTATAATTGTAGTTGTAACAGAGAACATAAGGATTTGTACATCATAAATAATTTTCATAATTCAAAAAAGTGCATGAAGAATTACTGATAAGCACATATTTACACATAAGGAACAGAATTTACACACAATTTAGGGAATGAATTTTTTTTCTAAATATGAAATGTGCTGAAACTGCAGTCTTATGTTTCCTATGTGCATTCCTATGCACACAGAGGGATCATTGGTATAGAAACGTATAAAGGCTTTCAAAACATTGAAAATTGTTTGTCAGCAAACATTTTGAAGATGGATCAAAATAAAGAAATAGTGTAAAGTGCTTGGAATTATTTGGTATCCTGACAATAAATCTGTATGCCATGGCAAATGGTCGTGTAAAAATTTGCAAATAGGAATGACTACAAGTTACTTAATGATTAAGAATTGTGCAGTTTGGATGAAGAGCACATGGGTTGGATGGGCAGTAAGTCATATTTAAGAACTGAGACCAATTTTAAAATTATTTCTGCAACTGTGTAAAAACAATGTAGAAATTAAGAGCAAAACTATTAAAAATGATAAGGCTGACAATTCTGTGGCTATGAATGGAAAGAAGTAAAAGTCTGCAATTTAATATTATTAAGAATTTTTTGCCACTAGGTCAGTGAAATAAAGTTTCTGGTTCTGAAGTCAAGATTTGTGCCTGTGGGGAATCATAGAATCATTAGGGATCAGAAGGGACCTCAAAAGATCATCTAGTCCAAGTCAAACAGGAACACATCCAGGTGAGTCTTGAATGTCTCCAGAGGAGGAGACTCTACAACCTCCCTGGGCAGCCTGTTCCAATGCTCCATTACCCTCACTGGGAAGAAGTTCCTTCTGATATTTACATGGAACCTCCTATGTTCCAGCTTGCACCCATTGCTCCTTTTCCTATCATTAGATGAAAATGGACAGCAGTTGAACAAAGTTAATTCTGTGTGATTGCTCTGTGTTTGGTGTCCTCTCTGCAAAAATGGTCAGCAAGCAAATACATTAGGTTATTACCTAAATTACTGTGCTTGTTTGTTATAAGTGGAACTACATCTGAAGGAAGAAGACTGTAGTGTAATATCTATACATTCAATCTTGTGTACTCTTGAAGTAGATTACTATAGCACCCTGTATCACAGTCGCAGACCTATTCAAGTTAAGACTTTGGGACCAGTGCATCACATTCCAGTGACAGTTCTTCCAGCTACTCATGTCCCCTTGTCATGCATTATCTCCCTTGGACATTTTTTTTTTTTCCTCTGTAATCTGTTTACTAGCCTTTCTTCCATATGATTTCAATAGAAGCAAAATGTAATGCATTCATACAAATACTGTTTTTAAATTTCAGAGCAGGCTTTTTCATGCTCATGTGATGGTAATATGGTTGAAAAAGAGTGGTAAAAATATTTATTTCATTTACATTATTTATCATTTGAAAAATAACCAGGAGTTTCTGGGATTTTACAGAAACTGTACTTGTGATCTCACAGTATCATCTGCAGTCAACATATAAAACAAACAGCACCAATATCTGATTTTCTATGTGTTTTGTCTCATGATTATATTATTTTCTGCCTGGAAAACTATCATTCCATTTAGGTTGGTTTTCGGGGTTGTTTTGTTTTTTTTTTTTTGGTAGGGGAAAGTAAAGGCATTCTTCATCTTACACTTGGATCTTGGATCTTTTTATCAAGTTGGAAACTAGCGTGTTCTGCATTAATTGTTTTTTCAGAAGGCATTAACCTTTTTACTTCCTTATGTTTAGTGAAAACAGTGGATCTGGTTGCTTTGTCATCCTATCTCAATTTTGTTTACAATTACCCAACAAACTCCAAGTTTAGAGTCAAGGAACAAGGGGCAGGCTTTTGTGTATCCCAGAGAGAGAGAAACAAACCATCAAACAAATCCTGTTTTCTTACAAACTCTTGTTAAAACCTTGTTCATTCAGTGGTGCAATCATTTGCTCAATTCTGTAGAGATTTTTAAAATGTCATTTTGCTCAGTTTGAAGTAAATCACACCCTAGTCTTTCAGTTTTACAAAGTGAGGGCAATTAACTACCGAAGAAATTAGTAAACTGATGGTTGATGGTAGGTATCTGGGATTGGGTAATTAAATACAATTAGTTCAAAGTAGTTCAAAGAGACACTTCTGGAAAATTACGTAACTTCTGTTATCCAAAAAAAACCAGCTTCGTGAGCAGTAGCCTGTACTGGTCATTATAGTGAACAGCTAGCTGTAACCCATGTCACTTATCATTTGGGGGCCATTATTTTTCATTTAGTGGTTTGATCTGACACAGGTGTTGTGCTAAATGCTGTTTCTCATTCAGAGTCTCTCAGTGATTATGTTTGTTCTGCTACATGTGAAAGTGATGTGCTAGAAAATGGCAAGGGAAATTTTAGTCTTTGCAATACCATCCAGATTTAGAACAGCAAATATATTCAACCTGAATGTATTCAATGAAAGAATTTTACTGTTTTACTTACTAATTTTGTATTCACCACAGTGAGATAAGTGGGTAGAGACATACAGTGTCCTCTATGTAAGACTATGAAGTAATGTGGTACTATTCTCATGTCCATTTTCTGCCTTACTTTTATTAGCATTGTTTGTATTAATTACCAGCTGGAATTTCACATGAGTGCAATAACTGCTTCTCCTAGAGAACTACAAGGAATTCTACAAGGAGGACAGAAACTGTGATATAACAAGTTAGAATTTTAATAACTCTTGGGCAATGTGAAAGTGCTTAACAGAGAATCAGAGATTTCTAAGAGACTTCATAAAGTAAGAGAGAAATTATTAAGACAGTATTATCATGTGCTCAGATGATAAGGGAAGGAAGAACAGCAAGTGGAGATTACCATTACAAGCCATACTCTGTGATTTCTATGACTTTTATGTTGGGTTTATAGCTCACATTTGGGTTTAAGTTCCAGTGCACATGTTTCAAACTAGCGTTTAAAAGTAGGCCTATGTGGTAAGCAGTAATAAACCAGTCAGTACTGTACTGAAGATGACTAGACAGCAGTAGTAACATTTATGACAGATTGGTTGATTTCCAACAAATAGAAAGAAGCAGATGTCAAGTCTTCTTTTGGGTACATTTACAATATTGGCCAAACTTCTGTCATAGGATTGATGAGGAAAGTACAAAATTTAGTAATTTGAAAACAAATATCATATAAAACATTACTGAACACAGTGTTGTCTGACTTACTGGTTGCTATTATTTGTCAGAGGGTATAAATATATGCATTTTTGGACATCTTCTGTGAAATTCATTCTTGTCCAAAGACATAGTGAAGCTGAATAGAAGTAACTAAGAACCTTACTAAAAATTAACAGGTTTGGAGCATTCAAAGTCATATATTAATATAGACATTTCCAGAAGCAGATTTTCTTTAGTATCATATTTTTAAGCCACCTATTGAAGACTGCTAGTGCACTGAAAATTTTTTAAATCAGGAATTTTCCCTGAGTTTCTTGCCATCTATATGATTATATATACTATACACTGCTTGAACTGGTGAGATGTTATCGGGATTTGGTTTTGATTTTTTAATGAGATGTTTGATGATTTGCAAAGATTATCATTATCATTAAACTAGAAATGATCTTTTCATTTTTAGCACATAGCTTCTACAGCATCTTGAAGCTGGTGGCTGTATGCAGCCTTTCTCCTGTGCAGTATGAAAGACAAATGAGAATAAGTGAAGATGTGAGCTGAACAAAAGGTTGCAAGGCTTTTTAAAGACCAACCTAAAACATTGCAATAGAGGTTTTAATTTCTTTTTGAATTTTCTAGGGGGCTTTATCCTTTTTCTGTTTCAACAGATATGGAAACAGCAAACATTAAAAAATATTATGTTTATTGTTAAAAATTATGTGCCACTTTCAGCTTATCCATCTTATGATTTCTCTGTCGCAGTGTTTCAGAGTATGTGTTTGGACCTCAGATTTTCAAATTGCAAAATTCAGTGAAAGGTGAATGATGTTGCTGGAACTAGAGAGGACAGTTGTAACTCTTTGCACTTCATTTTGGAGGAATAATTCAATAACCAGAGTTTTCAGTTGCATTTGCCTACCTTTCTGCTTATGATGAGAAACCCCAGAATGTAGTGTTGAAGCTTTTTATAGAAAATTAACTGTTGCAATGAAATGATTTCCACAGAGAAAAATAGAAGTGAAACAGATATGTGTGTAAACCATTTTATTTTTATGTGTGTCTGCTCACTGTGTCCCTAGAGGACTGAAACATTCTCTCAGGTCACAGCAGGTTTTTGTAACATCACTCACCAGCCACCTAACAGAAGGGTTTCTTCCTTCCCTTAGCTCTGAGTTCTGGCTCGTGGGCCTATTCCCAGCTCCTCTCTGTAGACTCCTACCCTCCATCTCTGCCACTAACTCTATGCTTTGAAACCTCTCTTTCCTCCAGAATCACAGAATGATTTCTGTTGGAAAGGACTTTCAAGACCATTGAGTCTTTAAGCCCTGCATGATCAGTTGCTCCCAATAAAAGAAAGAGAAAATACTTCTATCTCCAAGGGCTCTCATCCTCTAGCAATGATTTACCTTTTTGCTTTCAGCCTCGTTTTTATCCAAGGAAAAAAGTAGCTTATTGTGCTAAGAGCAAACAAAACCTAGGGCTCTCTTGTTGTGGACACAAAGTGAGCAGCCTTTTAGCTCAGGAAAACGACATTGGTGCCTGGCCTTGCTGCTCATGAACAAGAGTGAAGTACTGTCTCATCCTATGAGAAGCCGTGTATGTACTATTCAGGCGCTAGGCAGGTCTGAGCTAAAAATTATTCCTTTAAATATTGAACTGCAAAGAAGAAAAACAGTAAAATCTTGTAGTTCTGGAAATAACGAAAATACTGACAGGTGATTGATAGAAGAAATCACTTTTGCTTCTTGTCTTAAATAATAACGTTCACGTTTAGATTATATGTATATAAGAAAAAACAGGCAAGTTCTGCATATCTGATTGGTATCAAATCAGCTGCTTTTTCCTTTTTCAAACTTTATTAAAAATACCTTGTACTTGCAAAGTAATGGGACACAATCATAGCATTGGCAACAGATTGCCTCACTCTTCCCATCTCAAAAAGAACTGGAAATCAACTGCACAAATCAAGAACCTATGGTCCCACCTTCAGTTTTGCCTAGCAAGTTAGTGGCTGCCTAAAGTAGTTTTAAGTAAGATTTTAACTGTATTAGTGTGGAATAACTTGCATGTGCTGTGTTTTTTTCCAGTTCTTTTTTTAGATATATATATACTAAGTATAAATAGTGTCAGAGAAGAAGGGTGAGATTGAAAATATTTATAAATCTTAATTTTGCCTGGGTTTGATGTTCAAAAACTTACAAGTAATGTTTAGTAAAATTAAAGAGATGCCAAGAAATCAGGAAACATAACTACATATAGATCAAAAATATTTAGAGATAAAAATATGGCCTAAATCTTCACAATGAAACAATGAAAGTTTGTCATCTATTAAGAGTTCCTAGCAACTCTTTAAAAGCCTATAGTCCTTCAAAGGACTTGTATTCTTGGATATTTTCCACTTCCATTTTACGCATTCTGTTCTTCTGAGCACCTTGAAGTACCTTATGAGTAATAAATTAAAAGCTTTACAGAAAATTCCATCTTGCATAGACAGTATCGCAACAAATTTGCTCAGGAATGAAATGAAACATAGACAGAACACTAGCTACTTTTCAAAAAGACAGAAAGGGAAGTTAAGAATAGAAACATGATAATACAAGAGCAACTAGTATTCATTACCTTTTACCAACCAAATAATAGCATTAACACCCTTTTTCCACTAAAAAATCCTTAGCTAGATTTGCTATGTACACATTCACATCCAAATACATATTTTGATCAGTGAATTTACCTGGAAAAGTAAAGTATTTTTGGAACATTCATTTACAATATTAAATGCTGTTCTTGTCTGAAATGTTTGTGGTATTACTCATTAAAACTGATTTATCAATGGATTGATCACTGTGTTTGGGAGTGAACAAGTGTTCTTTACTATTGTTTTTTCTACTCTTACTTCACTGAAGAGAGAGCAAAAATGGGAGCCTGTTCATAGAACATCTCCCTTATGAGGAAAGACTGAGGGAGCTGGGTCTCTTGAGCTTGGAGAAGAGGAGGCTGAGGGGTGACCTCATTAATGTCTATAAATATGTGAGGGGTGGGTGTCAAGAGGATGGAGCCAGGCTCCTCTCAAGGTCATCTGGCAATAGGACAAGGGGCAATGGCTGCAAGCTGGAACAGAGAAGGTTCCATAGAAATATCACTTCTTCACAGTCAGGGTAATGGAGCATTGGAACAGGCTGCCCAAGGGGGTTGTGGAGTCTCCTTCTGGAGAAATTCAAGACCCACCTGGATATGTTCCTGTGTGACTTGGCCTAGGTCATCCTGCTGTGTCAGGGGGATTGGACTAGATGATGTTTGGAGGTCCCTTCTGATGCCTATTGATTCTATGATTTCAGGTCAGCTGTCCTGGCCATGATCCCTCCCAACTTCTTATGCACCTCCTCCCTGTCAGATCATGGTATACAGAAGAATCCTTGTCTCAGGAAAAGTGCTACTTAAAACAACTAAAATATCAGTGTGATATCAATCCAAAACACAGCAATGCAACAGCTTCTGGGATGAAAATTAACCCAGATGAAACCAGAACAATGTTACTGCATGGCTCCTAATCAAAGAGGCAGGGTATGAAGCTGCATGCAAACAATGCCCACTCCATGGATTACTGAACATTCAGGATTTCTAAGCCCCGCATGCATGCTTATAGCATACAGGTATTTTGTACTGTGTCCCCTGTGGGATTTAGCTTTGTGTTTGTCAGTTTAGCAAATAGCTAACTCATCACAGCACTCTGATGTGTGTCATTATAAGCAGGAGCTAACATACTCTTTCCTATACCTTACTGTGCCCAAATTCTGAAAGACAAATAATCAGTCCCCAGTTAGTGTAGAAGAGATGTAGACTACCACAGTATCACAGTAATGATAAGGTTGGAAAAGACCTCAAAGACCATCCAGTCCAACTTAAACCCACATAAACCAAGTAAACCTAACATCTAACATCTAGATCATGCCACTCAGCACTTCATCCAGACTAACCCTGAACACCTCCAGGGACAGTGACTTGACTACCTCCATGGGCAGCCTGTTCCGAAACCGGATCACTCTTTCAGTGAAAAACCTTTTCCTAATGTCAAGTCTAAACCTCTCCTGATGGAGCTTAAGACTATGACTCCTTGTCCTATCTCCAGTGTCTAGGGGGAAAAGACCAATCCCTGACTGACTACAACCACATTTTAGAGAGTTATAGACAGTGATAAGGTCACCCCTGCACCTCCTCTTTTCCAGGCTAAACAGACCTAGTTCCATCAGCCTCTCTTCATAGGGCTTACCTTCCAGCCCTGATGCAGATTACTGAGTGGAGTTTATGCTCTTAAGTTTAAAAGGTCCATATCTAGGTCCTTGGAATTTTTTAAAATATTCTAGATTTTTTTTTAATTCCTCTGTTGTTTTAAGGCAAGTCATTCCCTCGGCATCTATTCATAGGAGATGTAGTCCAGTCATGCCTCTTGGTCTGCCTCTGTCCTTGGTCCAGTATGATCCACAGGAGGATCACAAGATGATGATAGGGCTGGAGTACCTCTCCTATGAAGACAGGATGAGGGAACTGGGGCTGTTGAGTGTGGAGAAGGATCTGGGAAGACTTTGTAGCAGCCTTCCAGACTCTGAAGAGATCTACAGGAAAACCAGGTACACTCTTTCTATGTGGACATCTAGTGATAGGACCAGAGGAAACAGTTTCAAACTAAAAGAGGGTAGATATACATTAGATCTAAGGGTGAAAATTAGATGTAAGGATGAAAATCCTTACTGTGAGGGTGGTGAGCCACTGGAATAGATTGCCCAGGAAAGTTATGGATGCACTCTCTCTGGAAGTGCTCAAGGCCAGGTTGGATGGGGCTATGGACAACCTGTTCTAGTGAGACATGTGGCTGCTCATGGCAGGGGTGTTGAAACTAGATGGTCTCTAAGGTCTCTTCCAACTTAAATGATTCTATGACTCAAAGATCTTATAATTCTAAATCAATTTTTTAATGATAACCCAAAAGCCTTTAAAACCCTAAAATCCTTTCTTCATACTATTTAAGCAATGTTAAAAGCTAATATTTCAAACAGATAAAATTAGCCTATTTCTATTAGAAAACTCGTGATTTCCCTTTTCTATTCTCCATTTCTACCCTGACAGGTCAAAGGTATCACTCTTATAGCTGACACAGGTGACAAACAACATATTTCCATTTCTAGGCTTGAGGCCAGTGTAAATTTTAATGCAGAGGGAAAAGTGAACGCTTTTCCAACAGTCTGAATGTTTCGGTTCTTGTATTGTTTGCTCTCTAATTTTATTAATTCTTGTCTCTTTTGTTATTCACATGGCTGTTGGAGATAATTCTGAAAGACTTAAGGTATAATATGAAAATGTATGTAATAAAATGTGGTTTATCCCTTGGCATTGATTTATAAATGATTGATAGCAGGATCACAGAGTTGATAAATTCTATCTTCATGCACATAAGTGATTAAAACCAACTAATACTATTGTTCAGTTTCATATATTTCCTGCATTGTTTGATCTATGCCAATACTCATTAAAAATCTTGTGTTTATTTCCTCTCTGCTTTACCTAACAGGTGGATACTAATGTTACCTCATCTTTTACCACTTTTTGTTCAAATATACTTATTTTTGTTGTGAGTGTGTGTATCTATGCTTTTGTTATGCTTTGTTGTATAGATTGGGGTTATCCAGGAGAGTTTATCACTCTTCCTTTGTGCATAATATTTGAAATGTGGCAAACTCAAAAAAAAAAACCCCATATTTCTGTCTAGATTATTTTTATTCAAAATATCTTATTTTCAACTCCAATATCTTGTAACTGGATAAAAGAAATCAGAGTTTGAAAACATTTTTACAGAGATTTAAGGACAGGGAGACGACAGGGTTATCATAACTATTAGAACAGACTGCTGAATGGACTGGGAGGAAAATTTTGTGAGGAGAGTCTGAGGGAGCTGGGTTGTTTAGCCTGGAGAAGAGGAGACTCAGGGGGGACCTTATCCCTGTCTGTAACTACCTGAAGGGAAGTTCTAGTCAGTGGGGGTTGGGCTCTTCCCCCAGGCAGGGAGAGGATGAGAGGTCAAGGCCTGAAGTTGCACCAAGGGAGGTTTAGATTGGATATTAGGAAGCACTTCCTCATGGAAAGAGTGGTTATGGACTGTCCAGGGTTGTGTTGGTGTCCCTATCCCTGGAGGTATAATTTTCTTGCAAGAGATTAATGATTTTATGAACCAAGTACAATGTAATAAAGGTTTCTTTGCACTTCAGGTCAAGCTCATAGCAAATTGTCAACAACTAAATTTTTGCAAATATGGCTGTGCATCTTTCTGTGTACATTTCTGTTTTCAATGTCTTACATTGCAGTTTTCTGTCTCTAAGATATAAAATAAAGGTCCCATGAGGCAGATTCCATTTGTTACACTTGTACATGTTGTCCTTCAACCAGTTGGCATCCAGTGCACCAGAGCCAATGAGCACACAGACTCCAGATACATCTTATAATCTTTAATGCAGACGGGAGTGTTAGGTGATGGTACATAGAGTGAGCATACCTCCTCAAAGGAGTTGCAGATTTTTATACAGTATACAACAAAGAGAAGTCACACAATACTTGTTCATTGGTCACCTTTTTGTTGTCTAACTAATGTCCTGCTGCAGGTCCTCCAATTACTGATTTGTTCATTATACAGAACATCATAATGATCTGCAATCCAAAACTGAATATTCTGCTTTTCATAAGTAAAAATATACATAACTTTTTCTTAATTTCTATGGTCAAACTGCTTTTCCTTATTAAAGTTATAAAGAAGATGTAATGAGAAAGACTAAAATTAATTCATTGCTATTATTCATTGTATATTTCTTTCTCAAGATCTCCATATTGTTTGTCTCAGACACATTTCTGTGATAGCAATTTTGTAATCAGAAAAATATTTCTTCTTCACTTATTTAAAAAGCATATCAGATATTAGGTAGCTTGCGTCATGTCAGGGAGGGGTGATGTAATGATCCTCCCCTGTAGCTACTTTTAAATATGAGCAATTCTTATTTCACATATCACTGTAAGGAATCTAACAGCCCTTCTGTGTGTTGAGACCAGTACCTCTGATGGTGCAGAATATTCATAGAAAAGTGTCACCTTTCCCTTCTTTTCCCTTGAAACATGAAAGAAAATCACATCAAAATAACACAACAGTAGAAGGACAATTTATTGTTTAAAATGTAACTTCAAACATTATCTTGCTTGGTGCATTTGTGTTGTCTTCCTGTATCTCTGTTATTCAGCCATGTAGCCAGAATTTAGCTCTCCTAATATATTGATCACCATTTACGTTTAATTAGGTGTAAATGTTGCCAGACTACAAAGAAGACACCTCTCTCCTTTCCCTGTGAATACAAAATTTAGTTGAACTTTGACATGAGTGTCTTCTGGTTACATTAGAGAATTCCACTTTCTCCCCTGGGATCATCTGTGGGAAAAATTCTGTCAGCACAGAAGGTGATCAGCACTCAACTTGAATTTCTTACTTACATTTCCACTGAAACCCTGAGACTTTAGTCAACACTTAATGTTCTGGCTCCTCCCCTTAGCATGCTCTATTTTAAAGAGTGGGATGGTGTTATTCTGAAAGCTTAGATACTGGGGCATGCTCAGGGTTTGTGCTGATTCAGGAGCAGCTGAAATACTTATCCTAGCTTCCAGCTGAGATATCTGCTGGTGCAAGGGAAACCTCTAAGTGACATCAAAGCAACTGAAGATTTACTCAGCTTATTTAAGATAGGTGAGTAAGAGCATGGCAAGAGCCCCATGCTCATTAGCACATGTGAAGTGTGTCAAATAGACAGGGTTTCTGAGTAGCCAAAACTTCTCAGCCTAACCTTCCCCTTACCCTCCTTAGCCTTTCAGAACTCTGCATTTACTTCTGAGTTCTTCCTTTTTTTTGCTCATAATTGTTAACAAGAGACCCATTTAAATTTCTAGAGTCCTATAACCCTGACCCATAATTTCTCTTGATGTCACAGGCAATTAGAAAGTGTCATTAGGCATTTTAGCCTTACTACACTTCATAATTTGCTCTCTGAGAACAAGCCATTCTCAGACAATAGAATCAACGCTTAATTTGTCTCTTACCTACCTAAAAGTCTTAAAAAAAAGAAATAACAGAAGAAATCAGGTGGAAATAGTGTGTTTTATGCGTAGTTTATATAGTTACACATTCTATTTTTTATGTGTGCACACATGTGCTCATGCATGTATTGGTATTTCTGTCTCTTCATGCAAGAAAACCTACCAATCCAGGCTCACAAACCCAACAAGCCCTTACATCAGCTTGAGCCCATTAAGTCTTTTTTCTCAGGAGAACCTGATGATATGTATATGTCTGTCCCTGCAGCACTTTGGTTAAGCAAGTAGAGGTGTGCTGGTCCCAGCAGTGTTCTGTGCAAACTGAGGTACAACCTCCTGGCTGGTCAGCTACTGCATCTCCTATCAACAATCATTCAGTGGCCTATTTGACTTTTTGGTTGTGAAAAGTGCACTGTATCACCATTTGTACCTCTTTGACAATAACCTTGCATGGAATCCATTTCTTAAGAGACCAGTCATGCCATGCTGAGTCATTCTTTACCTCATTCAACAAACAATGCTTTGTCTTTAATATTTTTTTCCTTTTTCAATCAGTAAACAGTTCTTGAAAGGACACCTACTCTAGAGCTTCCAGTTCCAACTGCTTATCAGTGAAGTCTCCTGGCTGTGTATGCGAAAGGTTCACCTCTGTGTCCTAGCCACAGAAGGACTTTTATTCATATTCAAGTTCTTTTATTCATAAATTGCTATAATTGTATGTCTTACAGCTGTGGTATTTTCATGCTAATGATGTAATTTTCTCCTTTCTTTTTCGTTTGGTTTGCTGAATTGGTTTCAAGACCCTGTGAAGTGTTTCTATTGAATAAACAGGTACATGTGTTAGGAGGGGAGTTGGTTGGGGTTGTTTTAAATTTTTTTTTTTCTTCAAGTACTGATATCAAGTGACAACTGAAACAACTTTGGTGATACATCTCTGCTGAGGAGTCACATCCAACAGACTGTTAATGGGAACCTGGTGTTTAAATGACCATTACATAGTAAGAAACTAAAAGGAATTATAGAATCACTGGGGATTGGAAGGATCATTTAGTCCAATCCCCCTGCCACAACAGGATCACCCAGACCAAGTCCAAGTTCCCCAGAAAAGGAGACTCCACAAATCCCCCAGGCAGTCCCCCCTCAGTACCCTGTCACTGTCCCCAGGAAGAAGTTATAGATTTGGTCAGGGTTGGAAGGGACCACAGGATCATCCAGTTCCAAACCCCCTGCCATGGGCAGGGACACCCCACTCTAGATCAGACTGGCCAGAGCCTCATCCAGCCTGGCCTTAAACACCTCCAGGGACAGGGCCCCAAACAGCTCTCTGGGCAACCCATTCCAGGCTCTCACCACTCTCATGGTGAAGAACTTCTTCCTCACATCAAGCCTAAATCTACCCATATCCAGCTTTGCTCCATTCCCCCTAGTCCTATCTCTAGCTGAGATTGCAAAAAGCCCCTTCTCAGATTTTTGTAGCCCCTTTCAGATGCTGGAAGGCCACATGGGAGACAGGACAAGGGGTCACAGTCTTACGCTCCATAGGGGGAGGTTTAGACTTGACATTAGGAAAAGGTTTTTTTACTGAAAGAGTGATCAGATTTTGGAACAGGCTGCCCACCTAGGTGATTGAGTCACTGTGTCTGGAAGTGTTTAAAGTTAGGCTGGATGAAGTGCTGGGTGGCATGATCTAGATGTCAGATGTTTAGGTTTACTTGGTTGGTTTTAAGTTGGACTGGATGATCTTTAAGGTCTTTTCCAGCCTCATCATTACTGTAATAAGGTCACGTCGCAGCCTCCTCTTCTCCAGACTGAACATCCCCAACTGTCTCAGTCTGGCCTCATAGGAGAGGTGCTCCAGCCCTCTGATCATCCTTGTGGCCCTCCTCTGGGCACGGTCCAGCATGTCCACATCCTTCTTGTAATAAGGGTTCCAGAACTGGGTGTAGTACTCCAGGTGGGCATCTCACCAGAGCAGAGTAGAGGGGGAGAATCACCTCCCTCAACCTACTGGGTACACTACTCCTGATGCAGCCCAGGAATTCTTTTCAGTTTGTGAACTTTGAGGTAAGCTGGTTTCTCCTTAACTTCCACAACTAATACAATTGTATTTTTTAGTTTTATTAACTTTTTTGAGACTGAGTGAAATTATTTAGATTGTTTTTTGAACATATATAAGATTCAGGCTCTTGCATAGATACTTGCTTAGTAAAAATTAGGTAATGGTGTTGAACTCATCTGTACTGTTAGTACAGATAGGGTTAGGTTACTGTTAGTACTCATCTGTACTTTTTTTGAAAAAAAAACAATAGAAAAATACTGTGATGTTTTCAGACTTGGCCCAGGTACAGCAGAAATATTTTCATTTTGTATCCAGCTTCTTAGAGAGATTACTTAACTTAAATTCAGCAGTGGGAAAATCTCTCATAATAATTCATTACATAATAAGATTACTGTAAAAGAGAGCTAGATGGCACAGTTGGCCAATACAGTAGGATATAATTTTGGAGGTCTAGGCTTAAATCTGACCTGGGACACAAATGTTTGCTGATCTAACTCTAAGTCCAAGTAGATGTTTGCTGTACAATCTGGCACTATTTGATGCAGCTGGCAGTTTGTTCATTAAAGACCCAGGACTCAACTAGCAGTTTTGGACAGAGAAACACTGGCACAGCTGTTTGGAGAACCTGATTTAGCACGTTTGTACTGTTCCTGGCTCTAGCCAATGGGGGTAGTTTTTCACTTCCTTGACTGCTAAAATTTATCAAATTTACACAATAAATTAGTAGAAAACAAAGAAGAATAATGCCACAGGAATTCATCTGGGCTACTGCATCTAGTTGTTACTCCTAATTATAATTGGAATGGAAAAAGTGGTTTTAATAGAATTTAGTAATAAACCCCTGTGTTGCGATATTCAGGTAGCATAGTTATCTGTCAAAACTAGCAAACATGAAAGAATAAATTTCCAAAACCAAATATCAGTTCTGAGTTTTTAGGATATGGTCTATAATTAGATAAATCAGTTAGTAAAATCTATGTAACTCTGTGTTGCATACATAGTCTTATTATACTTTACTTATTCATAATGTAGCTTTATCTGAATTATATGTATATTAAAACAAGTCATATGATCTAGAATATAATTATTCTAGAAATAAAGAAAATAATTGTGACAAAGAATAATAAAATATTTTTTCTGTTAAAATATAAAATATTTTTAATTTTCTAAACTTTATACAAATGAAAAATTGTGTGTAGTAACAGCATTTATACAATGACATTTCATTGCTTTAGTCTGAAACTGTGCTGAATCTTCTACAGGCTGATTGGGAGCACTCTTTTCAGCAGATGCAGATTTGATGTCAAATGACTAAAACGTTGATTCTTTATTCTATGTAAGTTCAAAATACCTACCCTTCTTTTCTAAAAATAAAAAGGGCTGGATTATTATTTCTTACAATCAATTCTAGTTTGTATTTCCTTCACAAAAACAAAGCCAGTGTATGGAAGGAAAGCAAGAAATCTCAATTTCTTAATACTTTAGGAAATAAATTACTAGAACAGTTTACGTAATACAGTAATTAAGTGAGTAAAGGGAATGGAAAAAAAACAATAGGACTAATCTAATATAATACATCTGGTTTCTGAATGTCTGTGGGCAATAAATCAAAATTCAGAGCTTCTTTCAGCATGGAATAATAAATATTTATTGTGTTAGAAGAAGAGTACGAGATCAGGTGTTCCCCTAAGGTAAGAACACTTATCAGGAGCATAGGAAACACTCCACCACACTCTCAAAGCAGAATGCTGAGCTCTTCTTGCCAACCTTCATCCCTGCTCAGGCATTGAAAAGGACTTGCCTTATCCATGATCTAGGGAAGAAGCCATGAGTGCTGGCTGATGCCTCCCAAAATGTAGAAAGAAAAAGAACACAAAATCTTTTGGCCTGTTTCCAGTACATTCTACTTTTAGTTGATTTGTTTTTCTTTCCATCTTCTGCTTTATGGGCTGCTCTTCTGAAATGCTGTCTTCATGCAATTTTAAAGGTCTGTTGATGTATAACTTATGTACTAAGTCATTAATCCATAAAAACTGAAATGTGAAGTGCTTTTAACACTTCCACCATGGATACCTTTTTAAAATATTTTCACGGGCAGGCATTTTCATTTTCAAGCAAGACATCTGTGTTTTCATAAAGTGTTCTGAGTAAGATGCTCTGGCTTGTAACATGTAGGTGAGATTATAGAGCTCTCTTCTTAAGAAAAGATAAATCTGCAAGTATTGAAATATTTGATAGACAATGATTGGAATATGTGATGCCTAATGATGTATATGTCACATGTATGATGTATGCATTGAAGAAATCTAAGTTTGTTGTTTTATAAAAATTTGAAATACAAGTACTAATCTCTGTAGTGTCATTAGCTTTCACATATTCCACCACTTCAGCTACTGTTAAGTAGAAAATATGGTGCATTACATTAATTGTTTTAAGTACAAATTTTGAGCTACATCTGACAGATCTTGTAGCCTTACTTCTGAAGGTTACCACAAGGCAGGTGAAAAGTTATGTGTGTGTGTATATATATATGTGTGTGTGTGTGTGTACAAATATATTGTATGAGATTGTAGATTTTTATATATCTGACTTTCCTCTTACTCTGTAACCTAATGCAGTGTGATATATAATGACCTTAGTTGCTATGGAAACAGAACTCATTACCTGTACCTAGGTGTCATTCAAACTTACCCTTTGAAATCTTCAAATTCTCAAGTATCAGTGAGAGTAAACTTATAAAGCAGCATGCCAAGACAGCCTAAGTAATTTAAATTCTGTCAATATTAAGAAAAGAAATAATGCAAAACTAAGCAGATTAAATTGTTTCTTATTATGGGGTGGTTCAAAGTGAATTGACTTTTCTAATGATTTGTAAACATAATTTTAATGGAAACAGACCTATTGTTCCTATTAAGTGTTTACAACTAGACCATATATTTCAGGATTTTTTACCTAGAATGCTGCTCTTGGCATCCTTATAAGGTAAAAAATGTCCTGTAGATAAATTGAATATTCATTATTATCACTGAATCTTTGAATTGTAAATGGTTCAGACTGGAAGGGACCATTAAAAGTCATCTAATCCAACTCTGCTTGCAATAAGTTGTAGATATAGGAAAATCTACAACTAGATTAAGTTGTCCAGGGCCCCATCCAGCCTGATCTTTAATATTTCTAGTTCTAGGGCATTTACCATCTCTCTGGGCTACTTGTTCGTGTTTCACAAAACTTATATTAAAGAATTTCTTCATTATATCTAGTGTAAATCTACACTCTTATAGTTTAAAACCATTACTCCTTGTCCTGACACCACAGGCCTTGCTAAAAATCCTTATCTCCTCAATTTACAGAGAAGGATGTTGTTGGGGAATGTTTCAAGGGCACTACAGAACTCCAGATAGATGACAGACATATGTCTTCCCCTGTGCACTGATTTTCACTAGGCTATTCTAGAAGCCAACTAGGTTGGTCAGGCAGGGTCTGACCTTTATGATTATGAAAGATTGTGTTTTACAAAAATCTTTGTGTAATGTTTATTTCTATTACCAGATGAAGATTTACTGATTAATTAATCAGAAGATAATTTATTGTTTGAAAATTCACTTTATTCTGGATGACATAAAATGCAAATTGAACATGAAAATGTTCCTGAAATGCCACAAATAAATGTTGTGATACTACAGATTTTAGTTAAAGTAATAGAGAAAAATTAATACTGGATATTTCCTATTATATATTACACATTTCTTACTAGGTCTTGGTTGTACCATTTAAGAGAGAGATGAGTGGACATAATAATTGATTCAGAGCCATTCTTAGGTAAAAAACAGACTGCAAATGTGTTCCTGTAACATTCCTTGTTAACATCATTTATACATTCAGTAAAAGAGTGCCTGTTTCTGACTTCATTTTTAATGATTTTTTGAGAGACATTGAGAAGTGTTCAAAAAGCATGTATTTTTTTATTGCTTTAGAAAAATCACATGGATGTGAATTCCTGGCCTGATGGATGCTCCTGACCATTGGTGAATGGAAAACATAAAATAAAAATATGGTGGACATCTTGGAAAATATTACATCCAAGGTACAAAATTTCAACTTTTAAAAGGAGTGTTGATATTCTAACTTTAAATAAACAGAAATTTCAAAATATGTAATTATTTGTGAAATAATTTTCTTGTTTCTCTGGATTGTACCACAAAGCAATGTAGTGTAACTGGATTTGTATTCTGTTTTCTTTTCCTGAATATCTCTTTTTATAAGCAAGAGCACAATTTTTGGGAGCCACAGAAATCCCATTATTTTCTCTAGTGTAGAAATTCTCCCAGGGTGTCTGGAAAAGTACAAACACATGCAAAGGGTGTCATCCTTAAAACTTCATGCATTTGATTTCAGATGAAAGTTACAGAAATAGAAGAAAAGCAACTTTCCCCACCTCGGAAATCTATGAACATTGAAGTATAGCAACTATAATTTTATATACTGCTATCTTTGAGCTTGTGCTGGAACACATATTTATTTGTTAATCCCAAAGTGTTTGTCTTCCATGTATATCACTGAAGTGCTTGCATAGCATAGGAACATAGGAAAAATGACTGAATTATATTCAGAAGTTTGAAGATTTAGGAAGCAATTTGGGCTTCTTTGGGTTTCGGGGTGGTTTTTGTGGTTTCTTTCTTTATTTTTTCTTCACTAAAAGAAATAATGAAATACTATTTAATGCTTTAGTTGGCATATGATATTATCTAGTAGAACCACCCATGAAAGTAGAGATGTTCCATTGACTGTACAATTTGTAATGTGTAGGCAGTGTAAAATTGCAATAATTAAAACCAGTTCAAATACCAGGAAGGTTACAGTAGCAGCAGTTGTGCTTTAGAAAATGTCTTCTTAATTATTTCAAATGCAATTGTTACTGCTGCTGAATTGTATGCCTTTGTTATTTTTTTCAAAACAGCCTAAAAATATTACCTAATTAGTGGCTTACGTAGGAAGCAGTTCTTTTGGGAACATGGGAAAATAGGGGTATGGTGCTGATCATAGCCTGTATGTCTGTGAGGCCTCTTCGTGTGCCAGAGAGCATGTACTGCATTAGGAAATGCTAATAGACAATGACATTCCCCCATCCTATTAAGCCTGAAGGAGTGTCAGGATTTGCCATCTGGCTCTCCATGCACACCACTTGTGTCAAATTCGCTCTTTCCCCTCTGTTTCTCATACTCCTTTTTTTGTTTGTTTTTTGTTGCTACCAGTTCTCTCATCCTCCTTCCCTTTAGAGAAAGAAATCTTCATTTTAGCTAGAGATGCTTTTCTCTTCTGCTTCTGCCTGCCCACAGATGCTAATAACAGCTCCTCCTTAGGCTGATGACTAGTCTCTACAGCAATCAGGCAGCAGAAAGCACTGAAAAAAAACAAGCAGACTTGGTAGCAGCCTCCAATGTTTTTTCTTGCCTTTCTCTGCAGCAGTCAGTGCCTGGCTTCACCTCCGCAAAACTGTAGAGATGCCAGTATTCATCCAATGGAATGGACCAAACAGCAACTTATGGGTTAGTTTCCTAAAGTACTAAACTGAATTAAAAGTCAGCTGATTTTAAAACATTTTATGAAACTAGGAAAGCAACTGCAATGTAGGTAAATAATCTACTGCTCTTCAGTGTAGCTAAAATGCCTGAGACACATAAAAAGACTGACTGCTGTCAAGTTAAACGTAGAATACTCAAATACTGAATAAAATGCTATCCTATGTATTTTATCTGAAAATGTAATAAATATTCTAATTCATAAGTGAATACGTTCTGTGACTGAGTGAAGATGAAAATATTTAATATTCTATGCTTGGATGTCTATGTAATATTACAAAGAAAAAGGTGAATAAGTAGTTTGTTTTTATTGTGAAGGCAAGATTTGGATACTGTATGCTGTTCAGGAAAATCAAATAAGATGTTCTGTCAGGAAGATAAAAAATAGCATTAGTTCTCTAGGCTGATTCTAAGCTATCAAAAATGTGTCCAGTCTAACATAGATGGCATTTAGTTATAGCACAGATGAATATTTAGTAATATTCTACAGAGACTGAAAGGATAGCTTTTGTTTTACTAAACACTTGAAGACATGATATTCAAAATGTTTCCTTTGTTTGGCATCAAAAAGTATTATGAACAGTCTGACAAATACCATGCAAACAAAACTATCAGGGGATGTGCGGTACTGACAGGCTTTGAGTTAGAAGATTAGTTTTGAATGAATAAAACTTCAAGTAATTTGCTAGGTCTTTCAGTCAAATATAGGACAGATGTTTTATAAATAGTGTAATACATAACATAGTAAGTGGCTTTAAAGATTTTTCTATAAGGTCAGAGCCAAACCTGTTTTGGAGGCAATTGGCAGGTGGCAGGTACACAAATAAAATAAAAATTAAACCCCAAAGCTGTTTCTCAAGACAAAACCAAATGTGATTTATATTTGGTAATGAATGAACACTCTCCATGAATTAGATGATTTAAATAGCTGTACCAAATGCATGTTTTCATAAGTAAGAGAGTGCAACTTTAATCATTCTATCACAGAGTCTTTGTCAGACTTGCCAAGAGGTAACATAGGGATAGAATAGACAATACTGTCCTTTATGAATTGGTACTTAGTATACTGGCATTACCTACTTGTGGGAATATGAGGGAAACTCTGTATAAGCCTACCAGAATAACTTATATGTCATCTTTTAAGGTATCATTTGATCCACTTAAAGATTGTTCTGTTTGCATCTACACTGGAGGAATAATTTACTGTGTAGAACTTCATGTTTGGTACAGTGGTCTTCAGGTACAACAGAGCTACTGTGTTAAGCATACTTCTAACAGACTCCTTGGTGTGACAGATTAACAAATAATGTAGGTTTTGCTATAACTGATGGTATCAACTTAGTTAAAGTGAAGTGACTTTCCAAAACAGGCAAGCCCTCAGATTACACTTGACTGTACAGTTGATGTTGCAGTGATATCTCTCCTCTAACTGCTTTACCTCACTGCATGTTATGAACACATGATAACAGACTGTCTTCTTCTGTTGAAAAGAATATTACTCTAGTCTCTGTTGAATAAAAGCTTACATGATAGAATTGAGACCAGTATGAAAATTATTTGTCTTTACACTACTTTTATTCATTTGCTTGCAATGTAAGCAATATTAAAAGAAATACTGACAAAACAATGGAAGAAAATGTTATTGAAAAATGCCAGCAAGGCATCAGCAGGAGGAAATATGCACTAGGAACTAAAAGATTATTTCCTTAAGTCAGACAAACTGTGCATCAGATGCTCAACATTCATTTAATGGGAAAATAACTTTCTGAAAATATGAACCAGATTGTGACTGATGTAATCTGTAGGGCTTCAGCATTTAATAACACATTCATTTCCATGTTGCATTCATCTACCTACCAAACAATGACAGCAAAAAATGTACATCACTGGTACATCACTCAGCAACATGTAAAAGCTGAAGGATGGTTGATTACAGTAGAAAGAGAGTATATTCCCTGTAGATAGTTCCTTTCTTGTCACACAGGACATGACACGAGGTCTGGCAATTAGAAAAGACAGAACACTGATTTTAATCCCGAGTCAAGGAGAAACAAGGCCAAAGGTTCTCAGTAGGATGTAGGAAACACACAAGCTAGTGTTGAAGAATGTTCAGTCTAAACTGTCAGAAAATACAAATGATACTACTTTTAACATACATATATGTGAGCTCTACTCATTAGAGCTACAGCATGGAACTACAAGTCAACTTTGCTGGCAGAGCATCCTTTTGCATTTTTTCCAGTCCACGCTTCACGATTAATATGCAGTAATATTTCCTTCAGCAACTATTTTCTTTCTGTCACCCATTATAATACCTGTTGTTTACAAGCTACTAAACAGTTATCTGTGTGTACAGATTGTTTGTCCTGCTGTGAACTTGCAGAGCAAGTATAAAATACAATGAGGTAGGGAGATGTTTGAATTAATAATCTTTTATTGCAAAGTCACACTGATTCATACCTTGATTTGTGTCTGGATAAAGCAATCTTTAAGAGCTGCAGAGAGGTACCAGTAATTTTATAATACGTAGAGCTTAGTTCTATACCCTAATTTTTCTCTAACTTCAAGCATTATTGAATTTAATAGAGCTTGATTCAGTCGATTGCTTGCAAGCTTGGTTGTTGTTGTTCTTTCTTCTCTCTCATTTTTTGTAGTAGAATTTGGGATCTCATGTTTTAAACTCTCATTCTTAATCTTTAAGACTTCCAGATCAATTTGTTGTTATGAATTGCTGCTGCTTGTTTTTGAATGTGCAAAGTTGCCTCTCTTTAATAATATTCTTCAAAAAAATACATTCTATTTATGAACTGGTGATTTTATCAATAAGCATTCCTTTTATCTTAGGGACTACCATGTGGAATATGTGGAATATAATAACTGATCTTTACTGAGTTCATAAGCCCACCTGAATACAAATTGTTTTGTGTCAGTGTAAGTCAATAATTTTCAGGATATTGGAGGAAATTTACACATGTCTTCTGGGCATTTTAATACAAATATAAAATTAAATTAATGAGGGGAGGTAGGGGAGGTAGCCCAGCAAGTGCTATAGTTGATTGTTTTTATTCACCTTCTGATTATGTGGTTGCACACCTGTTCATTCATTTTTTTGATTTAGTATATTTTAATGCATTTTTTTCAAAAATAAAATTATTTCAAGGAACACACAGCTATCTGAAATATTTAGGAAAGTATTTGACTAAGTAGAAGATTACATTCTATTCCATAATTATGAAGAAGGTAAAAGAAGAACAAAACAATTCATATGAATATCCTACCCACAGCACTCATATAAAGTGATAGGCAGAAAACTGAACAGCAAGGAGATTGAAGTAGTTTAACTCCAGCTAAACACCACACATCTGCTTGCTCACTCCTCCTCCTCCCAATGAGATCCGGAGGAGAACTAGAAAAACAAACAAAAATAATGCCTGTGGTTCAGGTAAGAACATTTTAATAACTAAACTAAAATATAATATATAACAGAGAAATACAAATAAAATGCAAGAAAGACAAGTGATGCACAAATGCAATCACTACCACCCAATGACTGGTACCCAAGGCCTCCCCCAGTCTCTAGTTTATACACTGAGCATGATGTTCTGTGGAATATCTCCTGTTCAGGTCAACCATACTGGCTATGCTTCATTACCTTTCTTATGCTCTTCCACACTAGCAAAAGAGTAAGGTGGAAAGTCTTTGATTCTTTATCAAATATAAACATCTGTATATTATCAGCATTCATTGCTGATTCCAAATCACAGCACTATTATCTATGCTAAGAAGTGCTCCACTAAGAAATTCAGATCAATCCCAACCAAAACCAGGAAAAGATGCAAGTAGGAGAACCTATCACTTTAATATTGCCTCAGTACTTGTTATAAAATTTGAATTTTCTGTTGAAACAAACTTAAATAAACTATTCTAACCCTTCTGTGTGGTTGTTTTCAGCTGAAGATATTTGGATTTGACATAATTATCAACTAATTTTTTAGCAAAAAATATTAGTCAAAGCCTAATTTATCAGTCTATTCTAGATTAATGCAAAGTGCCTAATATTTATATCACAGTACCACAGTAATGAGGAGGCTGCAAAAGACCTTAAAGATGATCCAGTCCAACCTAAATCCAACCAAGTAAACCTAAACATCTGCACTCAGTACTTCATCCAGCCTAACCTTAAACACCTCCAGAGACGGTGACTCAACCACCTCCGAAGGCAGCCCATTCCAAAATCTGATCACGCTTTCAGTGAAAAACCCTTTCCTAATGTCAAGTCTAAACTTCCCTCCATGGAGTTTAAGACTGTGACTGCTTGTCCTATCTCCGGTGTCCAGGGAGAAAAGACCAATCCCTGCCTGACTATAACCATCTTTTAGGTAGTTATAGACAGTGACAAGGTCACCCCTGAGACTTCTCTTTTCCAGGCTAAACAGACCCAGCTCCATCAGCCTCTCCTCGTAGGGCTTACCTTCCAGCCCCTTTACCATTCTAGTTGCTCTTCTCTGGATTCGTTCCACCATCTCGACATTCTTCCCGAACTGAGGGGCCCAGAACTGAACACAATACTCCAGATGTGGTCTAACCAGTGCCGAATACAGGGGGAGGATAACCTCTCTCTCCCTGCTGGCCACACCATCCCTGATACAGGCCAGGATGCCATTAGCCCTCTTGGCCACCTGGGCACATTGCTGACTCATGCTAAGTTTACTGTCCAGCAATACCCCAAGTCTCTTTCTACCTCAGTACTCTCTAAGAACTCCATTCCCAGCCTATAGTTCTGCTTGGATTGTTATAACCAAAATGCAGAAGCCAACACTTTGACTTATTAAAACTCATCCTATTACAGTCTGCCCATCTCTCCAGCTGTCCAAGTCCCTATCTATTCATATTGCTATATAAATGCTTAAAATTAACTGGGAATTTGTCAGAAGTATGACACAAGTTGCACATTTCATAACTATTTCATTATAAAACAAATGAAACATTCTCATATATGTGTGTGTGTATATGTATATGGGGGAGAGAACTGCATATCCATTTGCTAGGCCACACTCATATAGCAAACATTGTACGTCATAAAAGCAGTTCAGTTATGTCTGCAGTGTTTTCTTTATAACTAGAAATCAATTCGTTTCGAATACAGTTGAAAGTACAAGCTCGATGTTGCGTTGCTTTATGATCTTTGCTCTATGTAATACATTTCTGACATTTCAAGGAACAGCTTTCTTCTTTCACATGTAGTTTCTTTTTTTTATGAGTCTAGATATCTATGGGTCAAGGGGGAAAGCAATGACATATTGTAGTAAATTGACCAACATACAGCAATGCCACTGTCCCTGCAATTGAATCAGAGTTGTGCAACATATGCCTTGTACTAAAATACCCGAAGACCATTCAGTGCTTTGCTTCGAGTGGTAAGAACCTGGATTTCCACAGACAGAAGGTTAATTTCTGGCTGTTATTTTTCCAAGTGTACATCATGACAACAGCAAGTCCTGAAACACACATCGGATTTGTTTTACTACAGAACTTCTTCTATTGTCTTTAAAGCAGACTCCCAACAGAAGCAGTTTCTCTATGGATGCATAAATGAAAATGCAAGATGATTTGGTAAAGTTTTTCAGCATTTTCTTCACTTGTTTTTATAGAAAAGTGAAACAGTTTTGCACACAGAAATAAAAGACTATAAGGAGGATGATAATGGCTGTTAATGAAATAACTGTCAGTTTTCAGAAAGAAAGAGGAGAATCACTACTTCAATTATCTGGTAGTGCTGCTTTGGCTTAGGGTAGCTCATTAGTAAATAAGGATTAATATTCAGATACTGCTTCAGTATTTTATTTGTCAGTCTGTGCAGTTCACTAAGTCTTGTAATCTTGTAAAAACTCTCAAATTAGTTTTTTCATGGATGTATGTGTTAAGAATTTAACAGAACTTTTGAATAAAAACTGGGAGAAAACATTCTGGCTAGGAAAATGCGACTCTTGAAGATACAAACAGCCTTTTCTTTTTCTCTATGCAGAAGGACTGGAGTTTAGCTTTTGCCTGTGATGCTGAATTACTCTGACTGACGGAAGTCTGGACTAACATTAGAAAAGTTAGCCAGTTAAGCATTTATTATTTGCCTATTATTTGCTCAGTGATGATGTTGAGATATCATTATATTAATTATAAGGTCCTAAACTTAGTTTAGGCTATTAACCCTTCATTCCTTCCTCTCTTATTTTGTTACTTTCTCAGAGCTATACGATACACATGACTAAACATGTATTGTATGTGATGGTGTTGTTTTCCAGGTGAAAACACAGCACTAAGGACAACTGAGAGAATAAGAATCCTCATCCAGTGTCATTTCATAGAATCATAGAATCCTTAGGGATTGTAAGGGACCTCAAAAGATCATCTAGTCCAATCCCCCTGCCACTGCAGGATCACCTAGACCAAATTTCACAGGAACATAGCCAAGCAGGTCTGGAACGTCTCCGGAGAAGGAGAATCCACAACTCCCCTGGGCAGCCTTTTCCAATGTTCTGTTACCTTCCCTGGGAAGAGGTTCCTGCTGATGTTGATACGGAACCTCCTGTCTTCCAGCTTGCACCCATTGCCCCTTGTCCTATCACCAGATGACCTTGAGAAGCTGCTTTGGTTTTCTTCACTACCTAGCCCCATCAATTTTAAATGCAATTTACCATATAGGCAATAAAGGCAAGGAAACACAGAGCAAAATAAAAGAGAAAGTAATGCTGATTCTTTGTGATTTTTATTTTTTTATATATTGCAATAAAATAATGAGGCCTTACGCACTTGTAATATCTACACTCTATTAGGAAAAGAGGCTAGTATTTAGTTGCTAATGTTAATATCAAAAGACAAAAAAAAAGGTGTTACATCAATATTACAGGATCACAGAATGATAGAGGTTGGAAGGGACCTCTGAAGATCAACTAGTTGAACTCTTCTCTTGTGAGAGCAGAGTCACCTAAAAAAGATTATAAAGGACCTTGTCTAGGCAGGTTTTAAATATCTCTGGAGAAGGAGATTCCACAACCTTTCTGGGCAGCCTGTTCCAGTGCTCTGCCACTGACAAAGTGCCACTGGCAAATTAAAGTTTCTCTGCATGTTCAGATGGAATTTCCCATGGAATTTCACTGCCCCTTGTGCCCCTGGGTGCCACTGAAAAGAGCCTGGCCCAATTCTCCTGACATTTGCTGTTTAGATATTTATAAGCATTGATAAGACCCCTAGGTGTTCCCTCCAGGCTAAACAGACCCAGATCTCAGTCTTTCTGTAAAAGTGAGAAGGTCCAGTCCCATTATCATCTTTGTAACCCTCCACTGAGTATTTTTGGTAGTACCTTGACTGTCTTGAAATATGAAACCCAGAAATGAACACAGTGTTCCAGATGCGGTCTCGCTAGTGCAGAGTGAAAGGAGAGGAGAACCTGCCTTGACCACATTCAATCACACTCTTCTTAATGTGTGTCAGGATACCACTGAGCACACTGAGGACTAATGGTTAACTTGTCCACCAGAGCTCCCAGGTTCTTTTCTGTGGAGCTGTTTTCCAGCAGGCCAGACCCTAACCTGTAATTGTGCATGGTGTTGGACCTTCCCAGATCCATGACTGGCTCATATACAGTTATTTAAGGCATCTACACAGCTATATCCTATAAAGGAAGGTATGTAATCTGTATTGTTACAACCTACCTTCGCAAAGCTTAAATTCACATTAACAGTTGTGCTAGCACAGATGGTTTAGAGAATAATTGTATTGTGTACACAATTTCAGAGCACAAAAAAAAAAAATCACACCAGGTTGTGTGAATCAATGCAGTCATTGGAACACAGCAATATTTTCCTGCTTGTATAAGCTGAATGGTAGGTCTTTCTTTCCATCTTCCTGAGAAGCTCTGTCCCACTAAGAGTATTTATCCCAATCTACATTCCCTCACATGTCATAGGACAGTTTAACAAACTGGCATACAGAAGAAAGGGGGAAAAAAATTGATCTCATGACAATAGATTAAGCAATTTGATTAAAAGTAAGAGCTGCCAGAGGGAAGGAAGGCATATTCTGAAACATTCTAAAATCACATGCATAGATTGACTGTTCTCATTCTGAACATCACTTTCATTTTGGCTCTTCAAGGGCTCTTATGTTGGATAAAATCCAGAACTAGTGTCATGTCAGGGGACTGATTTTTGCTGTTTCCTTTTAGATTCATTTGTCACAGTATGTCCAGCTGAATCATTCAAATTTTTTTTTATGCCCACCAGACTGGTGATTTGATGTTTATGAGCCTAGGGGAGACTAGCACTAGCAATTCATAAGCTTGCTGTACCTTCAGGTCACATTATTTATTGATTTTATTTAAAATGCTGCTTCACAGAAATAATCCTGCAAGGTGCACAATGGAATTTCTTAGGTCTTGAACTGGCATTAAGTATGATACCAAAAAAAGAGGGTGGAACAGCAGTCTGTCATCATCCTGCAAAGTTACCAATATAAACAAATGCTTTTAAAGAAACTTAAAAGTTGCAATTTTTGAAAGTCAAACAGTAGATGAATTATTGGTTTTAATTCTACATAGGAGAAAGACAGAGTACCACTGAACAGCCTGGAAAGCAGGTAAGGAGATGGAAAGATAAAATCTCTGTAAAAATATGGAGATACTGAGCATAGGTGTCAGCTTCCAAAAGCACTGAGATCCCTCCCTTATGGATAGATGACTGATCTCTTAAAAGAGGTCATTTCCAACCTTTTATTCTCATACTTTGTGGGAGTTACCTACTGTGTAGTAAAACTGTAGTAAAGTTGACAGAAGTGGAAGTTTGCCTGTATTTTTGCTGCTTTTTCATGTGGCTCAGTGAAGGCGTTAGGCTTTGAACTGGAATGGCTGAGACACATTAAGTGGTCCTTTCTAACAAGTCTCACACAGGTAGTAGCTTCAAGCAAAGGGGTGAGAATTAAGGAGCTGGAGAAACACTAGTTTTTTAATTCTCATGGTTGTGGGCTTCAGGGACAAACGTCAATGCCATAAACTATAAAATTAATAAACTCTGCTTTCGATCTGGCAGATTCACTGGGTCCTCTAGTGCAAGGTACGCCAGAGGGTGCGGGCACTTCACTATGCTGTGGCTTTAGATTGATAGGAAAACAAAATAACCACTGACTGACTAAAAATCAGATTGAGCTGTATTCTTGAAATGCAGCTTGAGGAATGCATATGTTGCAGTTGTGCCCTCTTAGATTTAGAATGGTAATGAATTAACATAGACATTAAATTTCTCCTCATGTCAATCCAGAGAGAAGTACTCTGAATCAGCTGCACCAACAACAGTACTTGTTTGTAAACGAGTACCATAACAGTAGGCCTAAATGTTAATACTGCACTGTGAAAGTGTTACTAGAAATTATTCATTCTTGTTTGGTTATCCACTTTTCTGTCATTCTGTAACAGGTTGAGCCTGTTGGGCAATGAGATTTACTTGTTTTTCTCTGCCTTCTCTTAATAATTTTCTTGTATTAACAAAGGAAAAACACATCAAAATCATCAGTACCAATATAATTATCAATATAAATAATACCTGTATTAATAGATACAGCATGTTGCTGTCAGAACTGTAATCAGTCATTGATAATTGCAGTGGTAGTCTTAGAACTGAGGAAAAGACTCATTCAAATCTGTTTTTTGTAAACTGCATACACGATACATTGAAGTATATGTTTATACATGAACATGTATTTGAGATGTTTGTACAGGTGGTATAGTTCAAGAAAAAAAACAGAAATACAGGTTAAATGTGCACCTAACAATGAGGTTTTAAAAACTTGATTTTCCTATATACAAATTCAGATATTTTAAGAAGTCAAATAGGATTCAGTTTTTTGAGGATTACTTTGTGTACGGCTTGGATTCAAATCACAGGACATTGTAGATCAGCCACTGGGTTCAAAGCAGCTGCTGTTGGAGGATTTATACACCATAAATCCAAGCAGGTCTTCCTCTAGCTGAATTAGAAGAGGAATGTAGATTCTATGCTGCTCTTGACTGAAGTGTACCTTTTGAGCAATCTTGGTCTCCTGTGTAAAGGTATTAACTGGCTCAAAATTATTAACTTTTTTTAGAGGTTTTAAATAGAGAAACATAGAGTTGAACTGTGTAAAAACACTCTCTAGAGTGAAACAAGTACTTAGATTCATCCATTCATTTCTTTCGATCCTAAAGAAATCTGCAGATGATACTTCAGTGAGGGTAATGTTAATGTCTCAGATTATCATTATTTAGAATTTCTCCAACTGGATGAAAAGAACATAGAGTATTTATAGGAGAAAAGAGAAGATTTTGGTAAGCTTTTTAAGCAGAGTCAAAAGAAAATGAAATATGCCTGCAGTATTTCACCCACAAACAGATGGCCAAACATAACAAATCAATAGTATGTAAATAACAGTGTTAAGACGATCTGTTGCAATGCATGAAAAATGACTGATTTCTTGGCTGCTACCTTCATACAGACTAAACCTTCACACAGTAGAGTAGGATGTATGTGTTTTTTTTCAGAGAGACAGATGTAATGGCTCAAAGTTCCCATCTTCATTTACAATTCCATTTGTTTTTTAGAAGTCCAATGCAGAATCAACAGATGCCCTTTAGAACTTGTAAAGACAGGGTACCTAATACACAGTGCTGGAAGGTCTAAAGGGCAAAGGCATCAGAATGAAAAAAATGTTGTTCTCTTTCATCAGGGCTGTGACTTCTCCACCTACATATGCCTACAACAGACAATTTGTGCTGGGAACTCTTGAAAATTTGAGCAGAATTGTTAGAGGCAGCAGATTGTGAAAGAGTGAACTGCTTGTTCTGTGGCACACAGTCACTAGAACATTGGTAAAAATGTGCCCCTTTCTACTAAAATTAGCAAGAAAACATTGGTCCAGCTCATAATGTTACACTCTGGAAGTACAATTTATTCAGTACTTTGAAGAACTACAGCTGTTTTTCAGATGTGTTGTAAATAATGTCTCTAGTATTTTAAGATATATTTTGTCCTTAAAATATGCTTATTTTCTCATTCAAATTGCAATAAAGGTGGATTTGGTCATAACTTTAAAAATAATTGTGGAATTGACTTGATTTTCTAAATCTCTCTCTGACTGTGGCTTCTCTTCTATGAAATATGAAAAATGATGTTTTAATTCTCTGATTTATTAACACATTTTGAATTTGTTGAATTAAGAACTTGTATTTGGACTTGGTTCTGTGCTACATAGTCCAAGCAGAAGTCACAGAGACCCTAGGTTTACACAGGTATTATACTGCTTAATATTTTAGATTCATTGGGAAAATCACTATAGTTTTCTGAAAATAATAAGTATTAATAATTTAAAAGCTTACTAATTAGCCAGGAATTAGAAACATTTAAGATATGCCTTGAGAAATCTTTGAGATGAAGATGATTACTTTTTGTGCAATTGAAAAAGATTTATGTTCTGTAAAATCAAACTTACTGGAATAGTATGCATTTCTAACATAAAGAATGTTTTGATTTCCCCCCTATTTTTCATTGCTACAAATATAATGAGATTTTCTGAAAATCTTGATTACTATTCCTGACATGGGATTTCCATAAGGAACTGCTTGCAATATGCTTTCTCAAAGTAGAGTAAAATAGCCTGGTATCTGTGCATTTCACCATTTATTTAATGTATTTTTTCTGATATTGCAAATATTCAAATAATGAAAAATAATACGTGGCAATACGCTTTGGGGAATTTCCTGTTGACTATGGCTGCGTCTTTCTAAAAGTCAATTTTCTAACTTTGTTAGCAGTCACACAGTTATGTCAGTTATTTAAATAATTTCAGGAATATTGAAACCAACAAAAATCCAAACACACCTGAACCTGAACATTCAGAAAATGGATCTGAAAGTAATCTGTTTAGATGTTCAAACATACTCTGTCTTTGCTCTATAGTTATATGATGTAGATTAGTGTAGAAGCCACTTCCATAGGCTGCAGGATCCAGGTAGGTCCCCAGTTGGTGCATCAATAGCCAGGTCTCCAGACAGTGTTCCCAGTTGTCTGGCTTGTCCTCCAGTGCCCCAGCATCTTAATAGCCATGTCATCAGAGGTTCTTTCTTCTCCTTGCTAGAATCCTTTCTGATGTTCATCAGATCACTGTGACGCCAGGAGCCATCTCTCCGTCAGCATTGTCAATGTTGAAAACAGAAGGTGTGTGCCAACTTAACTGGCACTCATTGCAGAGTTTAGATTCTTCCTCTTCTTCAATTTCATTAGTGAGAGGTCCGTGGCTTTCTTTTCCCTTCTTTTTGTCTATCAGTATTCTTAGACCGATAAAGGATGGGTGCCATTTCTTTTACCTTTCCCTTTCCTCCTGCTCTACATCTACCTCTTCCATTATTACCCTGTCATCCTGAGAGACCTTGCCCTTGCCCTTAGTCCTTCTCTCTGAAACTGGATCTAACTGTACTTCTTTGGAGGAGGATTTAAGCTGAATTATACCCCACTTCTCATTACATACTATACACAGGTGCATGTAACTCACAAAGGTAAGCACCTTTAGGTAATTTAAGTCTCCCCAACTATTTTCAGGGATAGGGGTAGAGTCTTCAGAGCTGCTAGGATGAATGTAGGTGTTAGTTGTATTAATGTTATCTACACTTGGATTTGTGTTAATAGGGTGGCTACAAAGGTCCAAGTCAGGCACAGGATAACAAGCAAGCAGGATTGACACTCCATCTATCAAAACTCTAAACCTCTCATGCCAACCATCCATGTCCTGTCTCAGGTGTACTTCCCACACCGTTATATTACCCACAGACATAGCCAGAAACCATAATAGTGTACAGCAACACCAAATTAAGGAAAAGATTAACACATGACTTAGAGAACACAAGAAAAAGAAAGAGAGATAAAGATCAATGTTCCAGTTCCAGATCATGAGCTCCATTTTCTGGGTGGAAATGATTTGTCTCATTCCCCATTGTTCTGTTATGGTTTAGCACTGGTCACTTAATTGTACAGAAGTTAAACCCTTGCCTTTCTTAAACCCTTAAGGAAGAGAATAAACACAATTGCAGAAAGTGGAACTGCAAATATTAAGACCTTACTGTGAGCTAAAGAAAAGGAAAAGAAAAATAAAAGACAAGGAGAGTGGGATAAAAAAAAAAATAAAAAGAGGACAAGGCCCCAGTCACCCCCTTGAAACCAGCAACTATTCCCTGCCTTTTGTTTGGCAATGACCTCAACAAAACCCAATTATGTTTAGGCCAATTCTTAACCCAAACACCACACCTCAAAAAGAAACTAATCCCTGGAGCCAACATGCTAGAGCCCGAGGAAAAAAAAAGAAAAAGGGAAGGGAAGAGAAGAAGAAAAGAAAAGAAAAGAAAAGAAAAGAAAAGAAAAGAAAAGAAAAGAAAAGAAAAGAAAAGAAAAGAAAAGAAAAGAAAAGAAAAGAAAAGAAAAGAAAAGAAAAGAAAAGAAAAGAAAAGAAAAGAAAAGAAAAGAAAAGAAAAGAAAAGAAAAGAAACAGCTACATACTACAGGGAAAACATGAGTGGTGGGGACTGGTGCAAAATCTGTATCAGCAGCCCCAATAATTGCTGTCCTACGCAAACCTCTGAAAAAACAGGGAGGGAAAAAAGAGGTACTAGAGGAAGAAGGTGGTGACACCCCTCCCCAAGGTACCCATGCAAAAACCTTCTTTACTCTATTTTACTGAGATTACTTGCAGTTATAGACTTTTTCCTGGA
The DNA here is from genome assembly GCA_013397515.1 of Upupa epops. Taxonomy (NCBI): domain Eukaryota; kingdom Metazoa; phylum Chordata; class Aves; order Bucerotiformes; family Upupidae; genus Upupa; species Upupa epops. The sequence goes on from VZRI01004987.1 coordinate 193,355, forward strand.
TGCTGCTACATCCTGCTTCTCCCAGACCGTCCTCCTCTTGCCTGGGTGAACTCCACTCCACAATGACTGGGCAAGGTGTAACACCTTGTGTGCTGTTAGAGAATTTGATGCAGGAATACTATAGACAAAGGGGATTTTCCAAACCCATGACAATTAGAAGAGATGGAGGCATTTTAACTATTTAGGAAAAAACCCCAAACAACAAATCAAAAGGAAAAATAACTTGTCTTTGCACTTTCACACATGTTATCATTCAGAATTTTATTGTATAGGTGCTGTCCAAGTTAAGATAGCTTAGGTATATAATATAAACTTAATACACAGGAAGAGTATATGAAAGATAACAGGTTTTTTGGGGCAGATCACAAAAGAAGGATTACCTGTATAGTGTGCCAAAGTGGCTCTCTTCCAAGGAGAATGGGTTCCTGAAATTGCAACTAAATGTTCTTGTTTCCCTCTTCCTTTAGGAACTCCCTTAGGAATTACACTGTCTTCTCAAGAATGTAATATCTCCTGAAATTGCTGCACTGTCAGTGCTCCCTGTCCTAATTAAAAAAAACTCAATTTTGTCTAGTATGGAAGTACCATGGAGGCACAGAGGTCAGTAGCCACTGAAAGTGTAACTGAGTTTGCAATGTAATGGGAATGCTAATACAATGAATTAGAATATTCTTTTGCAACAGGCACTGAAATGTTCGTTCAAATTTGTCAGCATTAGTATATCAGAAAAAATTGTGAATCCACAACAATTACATTTATACTCTGGTCTTGATTTTGATACCTTATAGCTTCATCACTAAATTTAGTTCAATCTTTCTTTAATTCCCTCAGCTCTGTTCCAGCTTCGGGTGAGACTTTCCCTTATCTCTATTCTCTTTTAATATTTTGCCAGCCTTCCCTGTAGAGAGTTGAAAATGTGTTACAGAACATTAGTATGACTAATCTCAAAGTACTTGTACAATAGAAATTACTAGCTCTAGCAAGATAGACCATTTCCCCCTGTATGTTCTAGAACTGTAATAACAAACTGAATGCTGCTGCTGTCAAACGCTCTCCTACTAACTGTGTAAAACCTAGAGTGTAATCACCTGTGGTCATGAATAGGGTGCTGGAAGTTCACTTCCAGAAAAAAGAGCAAAGCTGGTGTTAGGAAAATCAAATTAACAGCGAAATATCAGCAGTTTTGTAATGAAAAAAATCCTATAATATTTGTATTTAAAGTGCAAAGTCTAGCAAATATAATGTCAGTGTGGATACATTAATGTTATATGAAGAGAAGCAGAGAAATATTATATAATGATAATTTATCATATGGACAATTTAATAAAGAATATTTTCTTGTGACAAGCTGGTTAATAAGAACAGGCAGCCAGAACTGAATATCGCTTAGAGAGAAAATGACTGGTTTTCTCTGACTGGTTTCAAACTCTCCTGGATTGGTATGAACAAGAAATTGAGAAACATCCATTTGCAATTGTGAAACATTCACTTTTGCTGTCTTCTTTTTATGATTTGATGCTTTTTTTATTGAGGAACCAACTTACAGTTTGCTCAGTTTTATTTAGATAAGCAATTATTTAGTTTTTCTTAAGTTTTGGGATTATAGCTTGTCATTTTGCACTGCTGACTTTTTATATCCAACTTTTTTTCCCATTATTTTTAAAATTCTTTGTTAGTAACATTTCCATTGTTATACTCCTGTTCTACTTCCTCCCTGTTTGGCGTCCCAGTACATGATTCTTCATGAGATACCCAGTGAAAGATGAAATACCTACACTAATAGATAGTTGACCTCAGAAAATACCATTTGACATCAAACTCTATAGATTAATGAAAAGGGATTTATGGTGTTCTATTACCAATTAACACTCCCATGGAATGAAAAATGTCATAGGAAACTCTCAGTGCTAAACTTACTAGAAATTGTTGTCATAATACTCCGTAGGTTGTTTATTTTTTATCAGGTATTTCAGTTTAGGCTTCTCTTTACTTAGACCCTGTTCCCTGTTTTCTCTGAAAGACTCAGTTTTCAGCTATTAGCAGGTTTTATACAGATGAATTCACACCCACAATGTGAGTAGCACATTTTGAGTATAAATTTGTAGGTCTATTGCTCAGTGGGTTTATAATCTGTATTATTAAATCAATGGAGTTTTGCCAGGTTATTCCACATAAAGGTTTGACTTTCAGCAGTACACAAAATTCCATTTTCAAGAACTGTTACTCAAAAAGAATATTGTAATCATGCTAAAGGCCAAACATCTACTCTGACAAAAAAAGGAATTTCTTTAATTATTGTGACAGAAAAACAAAGTGCAGGTAGATGAGAAGTACAACATTTGTATGGTTGATCATTTTCTCATTTTTACAATGTTCTGTGGAAGTAAGATTTGATTTCTTAAATGCCTGTGTGAAATAGGTTAATCCCTGACCCCTTGACATGATTCATGTGAGAGCCACAGTACTATAAATGGCATGAGAGAGGGCTCAACTGCCCCTCCTTTCTACTGAATGCCATGCTAAGATGGCTGGTTCTCTCTGCTCTCCTGCCACATAGACCCAGTGAAAGATAATCCCCCTCTATCTTCTTTACTGAAAGCTTCCAACTTTCCTTCTCTGCACTTGTATTCATTGTTCTATCATTCCTGATCTTTTCTTTCCTTCCTTCCTTCCTTCCTTCATTCCTTCCTTCCTTCCTTCCTTCCTTCCTTCCTTCCTTCCTTCCTTCCTTCCTTCCCTCCTTCCTTCTTCTTCTCTCTTTCTTTTCCCTTTTTCCTATTTCCCTTCCTTTCCCCATTTAAACTACCACCATTGAAAAAAAACGGGGGAGTGGGTGTGGGAAAAGCATTTCTCTTTTTATTTTTTTTCTTCACTGTGGGAAGATACAGAGACTGCCTTTGTTAACTTTTCACATGACATGGCTGTCACGTGTGCAGTGGGGCAGGGCTGAATCTGTTTTGTCAGCACTTTACTGGGCTTTTTCTTTACCTTTTTATTCTGTTACTTGTTCTTTGTTAATAAAGCTTTTTCTTTGCTATATTTTCCTTGGGTTTATTGTGTTTTGAAGACCCTGGAAAATCAAACTGGGACAAAATTGGCACCTGAATGAAGTCACACAACTGAGGAGTGCTGCGGTTCCTGACATGTTGGAACTCGAGTACAAGCTGATGTCCACAGCAGCAGAATGATAAGCTATGGCTGATACTGCTTTTATTTTTATCTCCATTCCTCTAACAAAAGAATGCAGGCAGCAGTTTGCTTTCATCTGTAGGGACATACATTACACCTGGAACCAACTGCCCCAGGGGTGGATGCGCAGCCGAGCTGTGTGCCATAGGTGATCCAGGGTACGCTGCAGAAAGGCAGAGGTCTGGAACATCTGCAGTGTATTGATTACATCACTGTACGTGGTGATGCAGCATAGGAGTCCTTTGAGACACAGATATATTCTATTGGAAGCCAGATTTGCCCTCAACAGAAAAAAGGTCAAGGGAGCTGCCCAAAACATCTAGTTCCTGGGAGTTAAAGAGCAAGATAGGCCACATCCCTGTGGATGTGGTGAACAGAACCTCAGCAATGTCTCCACAGACTAACAAGGAACTGGCCTTGCCCGAAGTAGTCAGGTTCAGGAGGATACATAACCCATTTTACAGTGAGATCATCAAGTCTCTTTACACCATGACCATAAAGAGGAATGGTTTTGAGTGGAACCCTGAACAATCATCCAACATTGATCATTCAACCAAATTAAAAGGGACACTATGCATTTCATGGCCCTGAAACCAGTTCCAACAGGCTTGAAGGTAAAAATCACTGCAGCTGTGATTAACACCTGGATTCTCTGGCAGAAATTTCCAGAGGAAACACAAGAGCATTTCTTTTGGTTCTGGAGTTGAGGGTATGAATGCTCAGAGGCAAATTACACTCCCACTGAGCAGGAGATACAGCCTGCTTACAAGGAGGAAGGTTCATGGTGCTTCAGAAATGATTGGCACTGAGGCAGAGCACCTTCTGGTGCCCAGACTTTCAGTCCAAAGCTGGAGTTACAAAGGGAAGCAGCATCTACTCACTACTGCAGTAAGTGGGCTGCCCTAATAACTCAGAGAGTGCATATGGGCAACTTAGACCATGGAATTGATCACCAATTGTCCAGAGGATCTAAGATGCCACCAACGGATGTAATGACCCATGCCAAAGAAGCCTGTCCATGTAACACCTCACAAACAGACCCAGACAAACGCTCTTTTCTCAGCTATACCCTGCTATGTTGTAGGCAACCAGCAAAGATGGAAAGCCACAGTTTGGAGTCCTACTTGATGGATCATTGAAGTAAATGAAAGTGAAGATGAATTGAGCCAGCTATCAAAGGCATCCAGCTGGCCCTTGATAACACTGAACAAGAGAGGTAGCTATTGCTGTACCTATGTACAGATTCCTAGATGGTGATAAATGCTTTATGAGGGTTGTTTAAGAAGTGGTATGAGGAGACTAGGCAATAGATCTGGGCAGCTACCCTGTGGTAAGATACTGCCACCCAGCTGACAAAGTCTGTAGTAAAGGTGTAGTGCATAGATGCCCATGTACACAAAATGCATGCCACTGAGGCGCATTATCATAAAGGGAAAGAGTATCAGACAGGCAGCGTGTCCCAGGCAGACTATTTTTGAGACCAAAAGGATAAGCTGTTTTTAACTCAGTGGGCCCATAATTCTGGTCGTCAAGGGAGAGATGCTACTTATAGGTGGGCTGGGGACCAAGGGGTGGATTTAACCATAGGTATAATCCCTTGGGTCATCCATGACTGTAATATGTGCGCTGTTATAAAAAGGTAGAGAGGTTGAAGCCTTTTCAGTACAGGGGGTGATGGACAAAATAGAAGTGTGGAGAGACCTGGCAAATAGATTACATCATCCTTCCCCAGACTCCACAAGATAAGTGCTAACAATGGCCTCATTATTCAGTATCTAATTGGGCTAAAGGGGACTGTATAGAGTGGATTTATTATGTCCCTTATCATACACCAGACTCTGGGAAAACTGAAAGGTGCAATAGTTTTTTAAAAACTACCCTGAAAGCGCTGGCTGGGGGAACCTTTAGGAATTGAGAAAAGCACTGTGCAGAAGTCACCTGGCTATTTAACACCTGGGATCAATCAATTGAGCTGGTCCTTCCCACCCAGGCATTTTACAAAGAGTGAAAGTAGTTGAGATTCCCGTTGCGTGTGAAAGGTAAGACTACTATGTAAGTCTCCATGGCTTTCTACACTCTTTTCCAAAGAAAAAGCTATCTGTAGGGTCATCACTGCCCAAGGCCCTAGAGACATCTGGTAGATTATGCAAGAAGACAGTGTGTACCACAGGGAAACCTGACACTGGCTGAATCCATTTTCCATCAGTTGGGAAATCTTTGTCAGGTTATCATGTGATACGGCTGTTGCATCTGCGAACCAGTTTTGCTGGTGGTTTAGAGGTGTTTTTTCTTCATAATTTTTCCCAGCTGTTTCTTTGTCTCTGGTAATAGATCTTGTTATTTTTCTTTAATATAATCCTCAGTTTTATTGTGTTTTGAAGATCCTGGAAAATGAAATTGGGACACAACATCAAAATTTCTGATTTTAATAGTGGCCATTTGGGTGCTGTTTCTAAATACACCAATGGCTACATGCTAATTGGCCAGACTGCAAGCAGCCAGGAAACTCTGTCTCCTGAAGTCTCCCTATTGTCTGCACAGTGGTAGATGCACAGGTCAGACCATACAGTAGACTTACTGTTAATATTTCATCATTTATATCTTAAACATTAGTAGAAAGCAATACATAAAGATAAGAGGGAGGAATGGAGGAGTACTTAGAGCAAAACAGAGTCTTTATGAACTGCATAAACAATTGATAAGTCAAAACAAAGCAGAAAGATTTCTTCAGTTTCTCTTTATACTCCATTAATGCAAAGCAATAGAAGTATAAATGAAGTACTTTTTTATTACAACATCGCACAGATACCTTTGAGCAAAGATTTGTGGATAAAAAAAGAGTTTTTGGGGGTTTTACAATGAACGAAACGTGTTACGCTTGATAGCTATGTAGATTAGCTGAAAGTATAATGTGAATACACTTCCATTGAATCTATGGATAAAAATAGCTTGGAATATAAAGGATTATTACTTATATAGAGATTATTATAACCACTATGCATTCAGAAAGTTAAAGTGACCTAAAATCCCAGTTTTAGTGATAACCTCAAAAAACCTGCTGTTTCTGCAATAGAGGGTTAGTGGTGGCAATCTTTCTAAATCACAGGGAGGACTCAAATGGCCTTTCTTTTCCATCTAATCCAAAAGTACTAATGCTTTGTGCAAGAAACATCTTCAAGTTGTTACACCTCTATGTCTGAGTCATTTCATTGTCTCATGCCAGTCCATATTGCTGCAACTTTGAAAGTTAATTATAGCTAACTCCCAGAGTTACAATCTGCCTTGCTTTAAGAGCTACCAGAACCCTAGTGTCACCATTTACAGAAAGGCTGGCAACTTTGTGGACCCAGGAGAATGGACCTTTCAGGATGTGCATGTTAGAGAGTACTCTTTTTCTTGTGGAGTATTGTATTGGGAGGGAGATGTTCTTTGAGATTGTCAGAGTAATAATAAGTTGATCAAATGTTGGCAAATTCATTTACATTGTGCATTTAAGATACATTAGTAGATGGCATTTAAGACTAATTTCATTTCAAGATATCTTTCATTTTACTTGTTAAAATGTGTACTAGTCATGTTACCTAAATGAGTGGCTAAGAATGTACTGAATACCAGAATCTCATTTTAAATCCATTTGATACTCTGATAACTTACAAAGCTTAAAATGGTTCAGGATGATAAGAAATAAAATGGGCCCTTTTAGGGGAATTTAACCAAACTGGCAATACACTGGGATGGAGTTAAGTTGTATCTCCTATCACACTCTGTTGCAGAGCTGTCAGCTGGTTAAAGCACGAAACGAGAATATAGTTCCCTGATACCACAATGACAGTTTAAGTAGTTTCTTTGCCTGACCATATCTTCTATTGCCAAGTCCCTGAAAATTGCTTGTGAGGGTGTGAAGTGTATCAAATCAGATCAGGGAACCGATTTAGATTTAAAACTAATCCTCCTTCTCACCTTTATTTTTTCATCGTCTTTCATTCCCCAGCCTGAACCAACAGCTATGCCGATGGATGTGTTAGCATAGCACAGTGAAGAGTAGGAGCAGGAAGGAGGTAGCAGCAAGGGGCAGGAGGTGTATGATCCTAGACAGAATTGATACTGAAAGACAATTCTTGTTGATCTTTGGCCTGCTTACTGGTACACTAGATTTCTAAGCTCATTATTACCATCAGAATATTATAAGTTTCTGGAGAATTTAATAGACTTGCAGGAGTAATTAGAAGGACCAGTAAGGAATAGGGACCAGTCATAATTTGGTAAAGTATTGGAAACCTATTGTATGAATTTCTTTTTAAAGTAATCCTTCTAGGAAATTTAAGACTTGTTTTAAGTAGGAAGTAGCACTGAATTAGGCATGAATGTTCTAATTTTGTGTTTCCCAACTAATTAGAAGTTATGATGTACTTCCTTTTGTTGCAAGAGCCCCTCAAGCATACACAAAGTAGATCTTCAGGGAGCTAAAGCTTCCACTGATTTTCAAGTGATTCTTTTCCTGCAGCAGGGTGCAACTTTCTTTGATTTGATAAACTTGACCCAATTGTTTACAATTTTATATCACTACAAATATATTTTTATAAAGCCTTGTATTAATGCATAATTTATTTCTAATAAACTTATCTAAATAATTCATAAATCTATAATTGACTACTTCAGAAGAACTAAAAACTATCTGATAGTTCAGGTAAAAAGTTTCAGGATTAATTCAGACAGCATGCAAGTCATGGTACTTGATGAAGTTCTCACTGGCTAGAGAAAAGGAAATGTAAGCTCCATTTTTAAAAACAGATAAAAAGCAAGTCCCAGGAAATACAGACTGGTAAATCTCACCTCTGTGCCTGGCAACATCATGATGCAGGTCCTGCTAAAGGCTTTGCTAGGGCATATGGAAAATGAGGAGGCGATTGATAGCAACCTACATGCCAATGGCAAATTCTGCCTGACAAATCTGGTGGCTATTTAGGATGGATTTACAGAAGCAGTGAATAAAAAAAGAACAACCAATGTCAGCTAGCTGGACTCGTGTATTTGACACTGTCCCACATGACATCCTGACTGTGACTCAATTGGACTGTAGTGTTGTAAATCCTGACTGCGATTTTGAAAGTTTCAGCTGTTTGTTATCTGACTATGAAGTACTAGGTTCCAACTGTGATGTCATCTGATTGTGACATCATCTGTCTGGGGTGTCCTAAGTCCCACTGTGTTGTCATCTGACTGAAACCAAATCAGTCTGTGATGTCATAATTATGGAATTTGCTGTCATCAGTCCTGACTGTAATATCATAATTCTGGACTGTGATGTCACCTGAGTATGACATCATCTGTCTGTGGTGTCATAATTATAGACTGTGATGCTGTAAATCCTAAAACACCAGCAGCATGGTGGCTATGTCAAGTCCCATTAGCTCCATCTCAGTGATCCCACCTTAGGTGTTTAGGTTAAAGAAGGCAGTGCCCTGCTTTTGGAGGCATGTTGGCTGTGAAACATTTTGGGTGTAGAACAGGAGAAGGTTGCCTTCCTAGGTCAGGAATGATCTGGCATAGAGCTGATGTCTGTCTACACTTGAGAATTACTATGTATCTTGGGAAAGTTTGAAGGCTTTCCCTAGGCTGTACCCTTGGAGATTTCCAAGCAGTGGAAGGACATTTTTCATCACAAACCTTAACCCTATGTAAGAAGAGGTGGTCACAGGGGAGTTTTCTTCCCTTGAGGCATTAAGGAGATGCAGTTCTTAGTTTAATGCTGCCTGTGACTGGGCAGTCAGAGCTGAGCAGTGTTGGCAAAAGCTGGAAAATTCAACGTGGTATAACAAGCCCAACCTAAGTCCCAAACACAGGTTTTTTTCCCTCCTGCAAGTTCAGAGTGTTTGAAGCTTTGTATCCCTTCTTCCTTTGGTCACAATTACCAGTCTTGTATTCAGATTTGTGTTTTTAGGAGAAAAAGCAGTGATGATATGTTTTCTGCCAGGGCTGTATATTCCATTTTGTGTTTCCACAAGGCAGAAGTTTTAGCTGGTGACTGTAAGGTTCCATCTAAACCTAGGGATGGAAAATGGAAGTTATTTGGGTTTCCAGGGTTGCCCCAAGACCAGGTTGGATGGTGTTTTGGGCAACCTGGCCTAGTGGAAGGTGCCCCTGCTATGTTCATTAAGGTTGGAACTAGTTGATTTCTGAAGTCCTTACCAGCCTAAGCCATTCTCTGATTCTGAGAGCAACCTCAGTACATTTGCAGATGACACCATGCTGGAGAGAAGGAATGCTATTCAAAGGGACCTTGATAGGCTTGAGAGGTAGGTCCACGCAAACCTCATGACGTTCAACAAGTCTAAGTGCAACGTGATGTGCATGGGTCTGGGAATCTCAATCATAAAATGCAGGCTGGGTGGAATGTGGTTTCAGAGCAGGAAAGGACTTGGAGGTACTGCTTGGTGAAAAGCTGGACATAACCAACAATGTGTGAGTGCAGGCCAGAAAGCCAATCACAGTCTCTGATGCATCAGAAGTTGTGTGGCCAGCATGTCAAGGAAGTTGATTCTCTTTCTCCAACTCCACTCTTGTAAGACTCCACCTGGAGTACTGTGTCCAGCTCTGAAGCCCCCAACACAAGTAGCACAAGAACATATCAAAGATAGTCCTCCATGAGGACAACCTGAGGGAGGTGTATATTTTCACAAAATAGAAGAAAAGGCTTGTAGTGATAGGACAAGAAGTTATGGCTTCAAAGTGAAGGAGGGAAGATTTAGTTTACAAATTATGAAGACATTCCTCAATACAAGCGTCTTGAGGCACTAAAACAGGTTGTCCAGGGAAGTCTGTGATGCTCTACCACCAGTATTGTTAAAGGCCTGGTTGGATGTGGCTTTGAGCAATATTTTCTAGGGGAAGGTGTCCCTTCCATGGCAGGGGGTTTTGAAATAGATGGTCTTTAAGGTCCCTTTCAGCCCAAACCAATTTGTGTTTCTATGATTCTAAATTAATTTTATTAAAGATACCACAAAAACCTTTTAAACTAAAATAATTTCTTCATACTCTTGTAGTACCAACATTCTTATAAATGATTGTTGGAAATCTGAGTCATTAGTATTTTTTTCCCCCCTAGTATTTCACTACCACTGCAAACTGTGTTCCAGATTACTTATGTGAAATTATTTATCTGTAAATTGGGAAAATTTTGTGCATTTATGCATTTACATGTATCCACACATATATGTACAAGGTACATATACACCATTGTTATACTTCTGTCTGTGAGTGGAAAGAGGCTTTTGGAAGATGCGTTTCAGATTATTCCTTAAACTTTGCATGTCTGAAAACATTTTGAGCCAAATAGCTGTGCCTTATTTGTCAGCTTCTATCCATTGCACTGTTGCACTGTGTGGCTACTATTCCGTTAAACACTTAACTCCCTACTCACTGATCCCATGTACTTATACAGAGTTGTGCTCATTTTTAAAATCCATTTCCTCAGGAAAAATGCTAATATTTTATTTTTTTAGCCATATGTTCAAAACCCACTAATACTTTCCTCTTTCAACTTTTTTTTCTTTTTTTGCCTTTTTATGCCTTCACAGCTTTCCAGAAATTCAGTAGCACAGTCTAAACAGAGCACTGTAAATATGCCACTAAAAAAAAGTTTCTTGTACCCTGTAATTTTATCGTGAAGTCAGATTTATTTAGTTTTATCCTAATATTCCCTGTTGCTCAGTTAATTTTGAAAATACATCCTGATTTACATATGTTTTGTGAGTCAGCTTTTACAAATGCGTTGCTGTTCATTCCTTTCATCTTAGCTTCAACATTGTGAGTTTGTTAAAGAGCAATATAACGTTGGCTTTTTGTTGGCTTCTTTTCCAAGGGTTCCTGGCCACAAGAACATAGTATAAACATTTTCACTGAACGCTGGCTTTCTTTTCTTGATGAAATATCCAGTCTGACTGTTTTTTGGTCATGTACCCACCTCTATGACTGATTCCTGTTCTTCTGTTTGGTTATGACAGGGAAGTAGAGCCTCTGGAGATTAAAGTAAGACCAAGTGAGACCACAGGAGCAAATAGACAGGAGATTCCAGTAATAGCTAAAATGATGCAATCGGATGAGGTGACAGTTTAAGCCTGCTAGCAGAGAAGGAAGGCTGCAATGTGTTCTTCAGTGAAAACACAGCAAAGAGGTGAAAGTGTCCTCATTTCATAAAAGAGACGAAATTAAACCTACAGGCAGAGAAACAAGAAGAGAAACAAAATCTATCTGTCTTGATTTTACTTTGAGTGTATTTGTCCCATGTTTACTAAATCCCAGTAAATTCATCCTAGGAAATAACCAAAATTACATAATTGCTACTTCAGGTTTTGTCATCTGCAGATTTTCATTGATGCTGAAGTATCAGAACAAGATGTCCAGTAATCATTTGGAATAGTAAGATACATAAATCCACTTTCCCTAGAGACTCAAAAGATGCATGAACTAGTGAGACTTAAAAGTTCAGCAAAACACTTAATGATTTTTTTGTACTTAGAGCAGCACTGCAAGTCCAGTGATGTAAACCCTTTGCAGGATCAAATTATTCTGTGATGCCTCTCCGTTGCTGTATAAATTACGTTTCTGTAACCACCTATATGAGATATTGATGGCTTACAACATTGATGGGTTGAGCATGTGTTTGTTTTAACTGATCCTTCCCATGACATCTCTTCCAGTTCTGTGTTTGTGGTGGTAGCTGGAGGGGTGTTGATAACACAATAGTGTTTTGGCTAATGCTGGGCAGTGCTTGTACAGCACCAACCGTGGCTTATTTTCTTTTCTAAAATTATCTCCACAGTAGGCTGAGCAATGTGCTGGGCCAGCTAACCCAAACTGACCAAAGGGATATTCCAGATCATATGACATCAGCCCAGATATAAAAGCAAGGGGAAAGAAGTGGGGCAGGAAGCATTCATTGTTGGTGTTTTCTTCGAGATCAATTGCTACGCATTATCAGGGCCCTGCTACCTAGAACACCAGCTAACATCATCTGCTGATGGGAAGTAGAGAAAAATATTTATTATTTACTTTTGCTTCCACATGCAACTTTTGCTTTATTAAACTATTAGACTGTCACAGTCCCTTTGGTGCCAAAATCCAGGAACAACAGTTCTGTTCAAAGCTTGCTATAACTAGAGCTATTTAGTGGCAAGCTCCTGTGTGGGTCATAAAGAGTGGTGACAGCATTGCCTATGTCTTGCTTACTCTGTTTGGGAACACACTAACACAAATAATAGCTAAGCACTGTGCCTTGATGTTACTAGCTCTACTGTGTTGCAGGAGTTACCTAAGGGAAATTATAGTGAGGGAATACAGCCCATCCTGGTTTAGATTATTTTGTTCCAGTTTGTATTTCTCATGGTCATAAAAACACAACAGAAAACAAGGGACAATGTTGCAGTAAGAAAAAACCCGAACATTTTATTAACAGAGGGTACAGAAATGAATAAGTGAGTTAAAAAACCTCATAAGGCCCCACATGCAAAATCACCAAAGTTGCTGCTAACACCATGAAACTGATTCCACTTTTCTAGGAGAGGGAGAGAGAAAGATGGAAGAGGAATTATCTTCCACAAGCTTTGCGTAGCAGGAAAGCAGGGAAAGACTGTTAGATTAGTCACTCTGTATGGAGTTAGATGTCAGAAAGACAATATCTTCTGCATTCCAAGTGTCTTACAAGGTTATGGAAAGGGATATGTGGCTGTTGCATGTTGCGTGCAAAAAGAGTCAGGGGTCAACCCACATGAACCCACCTCTACCCACTTTAAAGTTTTATTATACAAGCTCCAAAGGTTCTTGTTCACCTTTACATGAACTCTCTAATACTACTAATTAATATTATTGGTGTGCTATCAACTTTGTGGAATTTGGTCTTGCCTGCGTATTAAGAGATGGTAACTTCTTGGAGAGGGAGTATCAAAATGTGCCATGAGGCAGCTGGTGCCTGGGTGGCAGGATTTGGGAAGATCCGCAGGAACGTTACCACCTCCCATAGCCTGGGATTTTACCTCTGAACAGACAAGCAACCTGTGCAAACTGATATGCCATTCAATAGGCAAGGCACGTATCCCAGTGGAGATCAACAGTTCCTAGCTTCCTAGCACTGTACTGGGGCCTGGCCAGTGCCTATGGAGTTACAGTTTAGTATTCTCAAAGGATTGTGGTTGAGGCAAGTACCCAAAGTTCATTGGAGGATACCATGATTGAGGCAGGGATCCAAACAACAAGTGGAGTAGTTTCCCCAGTCTTGAAGAAGAAATGATGGACAAGAAGGTCAACAGGTCCATATCATTGATTAATAGGGAAAGAGGAAGGAGAGGAAGAGAGTGGTCAAGAATCTGGTCCTTCGACTAAGAAATCAGAAGTGAGAGATGGAAACGGCAATTAAACAGGAAGCAGAAATTATTCGGTCTCTGACCTTCTCAGAACTTATCCAAGATACGAGGAAAGTTTGCAGCTACCAGCCATGTGAGCAGATTCCTTCTGGGATGCTGATATAACAGGTCTGACAATCAGAAACTAGAAGGCAGAGAAGCCCAACTGGGATCGCTTGCCAAAACCTGGAAAATAGAGAAAGAAATTGGAAAAGGATCTTCCATTTGCAGTCTTTGGGGACAGTACCTCTCAAATGTGAACCCAAAATACCTTGTCAAAGATCTCATGAACTTCTCAGGGAAGTGGACTACTGTAGGTGAAGGCATCCAATAGCTTGGGGAAATAGCACTGTAAGTAATCTAAAGTGATCTGGAAAATGCTGAGGTCCCCAAAGACTCACATATATCCTGCATACATAGGCCATGTGAAGGAAGGTGATTCAAGCTGTTCTGGCATCATAAACTAACCATTTAACAGTAATGTATCTGGACTAGGATTTCACACAAACTGTGGATAGAATGACTACTTGGCTCCAAAGTCAATCTCTGCACCTCCCTATCCCTGTGAGCCAGTGCCACAGTTGCCAGGAGTGGCCCATGGAATCAGTCCTCTCCTGTCCCAGTCATGTGACACATAGAGCCATAGGCACATGACACATGGAGAGCTTTGTTTTCTTATTGCATGACCAGGTCATGAAGAAGTGGGGTGGTCAACCCACCTGTAAGTTGGAAGCTCACATGTGTGAACTGGGAGAGAAAACAGTCATTAAGAATCAGCCACCCAAGTAATTGCTGTGGAAACTCAGGGAACCAATGATGATCTCCTGGAAAAAGAAAAACAACCTCTGATCCTGGTGAGGGGACTTCTGGTCTGATACCACAAAGTTCAGACAGTGAATATATTCTGATGAGAATCAGCAATAGAGGCTTCCTGCCTCCACCCAGGAGGAGGAGAGGGATTAGTCTGGCATATCAGACTCACAGAAGTATAAAGCATTGGACACACAACTGCTGGAGGGTGTCCAGTGTAGAGCAATGAAGATGAAGGAAGTAGAACAGCTCCTTTATGAGGAAAGACTGAGGGAGCTGGGTCTCTTTAGCTTGGAAAAGAGGAGGCTGAGGGGTGACTTCATTCATGTCTATAAATATGTGAGAAGTAGGTGCCAGGAGGATGAAGCCAGGCTCTTCTCAAGGCCATCTGGTGATAGGACAAGGGGCAATGGGTGCAAGCTGGAATATAGGAGGTTCCATATATATAGCAGAAGGAACTTCACAGTGAGAGTAACGCAGAATTGGAACAGGCTGCCCAGGGCAGTTGTGAAGTCTCCTTCTCAGGAGATGTTCCAGACTTGCCTGGATGTGCTCCTGTGCAGCTTGGTCTGGGTGATCCTGCTGTGGCAGGGGGATTGAACTAGATGATCTTTTGAGGTCCCTTCCAATCCCTAATGATTCTGTCATTCTGTGGTGCTAGTAGCAGCAACATAGTTTTATTTGCAAACAGTAATTTGCCTTATCATTGTTTTTGGTAATTCGTGTACTGTAATTCTGTAACCTCCATTTTCACCCCACTCCTGACCTCCCATCCTCCAATTACTTTATATTTTAAGTCTTGTAGATTTTTTACATCTATTATTACTCTGAATTTTAATCTTAAGCTTCCATGATATATTACATATGAATAAATGCTGATACTGATGTTTTGGCCAACTCCTAGGTACAAAATTTTCGAATTACTGGCTTTTGTTTTGATTCGCAATAAATGTTGTCTTAAAAATTTGAGAGTTATTTAAAAAGTGCTGTGGTTTGTATTCCATAAAGCAGTTGCATCAGTTGCACACAGTATTCTTTTCTTTTCTGGTTTTTCTTATTAGCATCTCTCTGTTCTTTGGAGAAGATGATTACTCATCATCATCACAACTAGTTGATAGCCCATGCTATCAGACTGCCTATGGAAGTGGTCATTTAAAAGACATACAGATTTGGAATTTAGGGACACAGCTTAGTGGTGGATGTACAGTGTTCGATTTGAGGTTGTACTCAATAGTTTTTTTCCAACTTCAATTACTCTATGAGTCTGTAAGCAATCGTGGCAGATGGAAGTGTGGCTGATTTTGTTCTGTTGGAGAATGGGTGTTAAATTCTATGTATGAATATAATTGAAGGAGCCAGGGATTATCCTGCTGTCCTTAGAATGAAGATTTAATTCCAGATCTTACTCTGAAGAAAGAAAATAAAAGTCTGTGAAAACTTGAATATCTATCCAATATCTACTGCTGTGAATGCTAAAGGAAAAAAAAAAAGCAGAGTAGAGTGTGACCCCTATAACCAACAGTTAATTCCGTTCTACCTAATACTGGAGAAAAGAATGCTTAACGTTCAAAAGCAAACAAAGAACAATCCCGCCTTCATCAGCAAAACACCAAAGCTCCCAACAAAGCAAAGCAAACAAAACAATCCCTCTCTCCTACTTTTTGTTTTTCCCTTCTACATTTTGTGGAATCTTTGCTGCTTCTCTCTTATAAAAAAATCATTACAAAATAATTAGATAAAAACTTATTAAAAAAATAGATAAAAATCATTAGAAACACCTATATTTTGTCACTCTTGAGAATGTGGCAATAATAAGTAAATTCTCAATTATCCATGGCAAAGAATTAATGTTGATATGGTTTATTTTTCCCTTGAGTCCATTCTCTCCTTCCTGGGATGCAAGGTTTACATCTTAATTCTTTTGCATCAGGTCCTTGTTCTGAATTTGTTTTCTCCCTCTCTCACAGTTAAGTATCCTTTTACTTTAATCTGTACTTTATTTTCAAGTCTCCTAAACACTACTGCTGTACTATGCACTTTGGAGGCTTAGTAAACATAAAAATAATAATTGCATTCCATCTGGAGCATGGAGGCATGAACAAAAAAACCCTTGGCCAATTGCATTATCATCTTTGTTTAATGAACTTAAGTTTTTGTTCTTAAAAAACACATTTCATAATGGAAGTTTGAAGCTAGGTAATACCTATGACAAATTAGAACACACCAAAAACACAAGATCAGGGGTAGTGAAGTGGATTGTGAACTGGCTGCAGGATAGAAGCCAGAGAGTAGTGGTTAATGGGACAGAGTCTAGGTGGAGGCCTGTATGTAGTGGGGTCCCACAAGGATCAGTACTGAGACCAGTCCTCTTCAATCTATTCGTTAATGACTTGGATTAGGGGGCACTGTCAGCAAGTTTCCTGATGACACAAAGCTGGATGGTGTTGCCAACACCCCAGCAGACTGTGCTGCCAATCAAAGAGGTCTGGACAGGCTAGAGAGCTGAGCAGGGGGAAACTTAATGAGGTACAGCAAGGGTAAGTGTAGAGCCTTGCATCTGGACAAGAATAATGGCAGGAACCAGGATAGG
>VZRI01004987.1:210846-229526 GCA_013397515.1 Upupa epops
TTCTAGGGCTTTGGTATAAAAGTAATCTGAAACTTTTGAAGACGTCTGCAAGTGAGTAGCAAAATTATTCTGAAATAATAATAAGGCTGAGATTAACTGTGGCATAAAAGACTATTTATTTTATATCTAATAGTCAAATAATTGTACCATTGAATTGAATAGGGAAATTCATTAGATAATTAGAGGTATAATGTTGACATTAATAGATATTAAATACAATCAAATAT
The DNA here is from genome assembly GCA_013397515.1 of Upupa epops. Lineage (NCBI taxonomy): Eukaryota > Metazoa > Chordata > Aves > Bucerotiformes > Upupidae > Upupa > Upupa epops. The sequence continues at coordinate 211,074 of VZRI01004987.1, forward strand.
GTTACCTCTGCTCAAAAATATAGTACTCTGTGGTGGACTACTTCAACTCCCTTGTGCCTACAGCTTTTCAGCTGCTAGATATCATGTGCTGATATTCTTTCCTGCTCATTTGTATTATTTCCATGCATGAGTATTGATTTTTGGGTTTGTATTCTTAAAAACTAGATAGCCTCCAGTTTACTTATTGTTTTTATATTCATGTACAAAACTGCATGGCTGTAGGTCTGGTTACACGTGGATTAACATTTTAGAACACGATTTGAGCTTTTCAGACATCACAGAGAAGGTCACAGAGTTATTTGAAGGCAACAGGCCATGTAGACTCTCAGTCCCTCAGCAAATCAAAATCTTAATTATCCTCAGCTCCTTTGTGCACTTAACTTTGCTTAAAAATGGAGTTAGAGTGCTAATGCCAACAGAAAAAATGTAGTCTGGTTAAATAAGTGTAAATTTTAAGAAGTGTAAATTTTAAGAATGGATAGTTCCTCATTTTTAATCTACATTTCTATAGTTTTCTTTCTTTTCATATCAGAATATATAGCTATTTCTTTTTTACTTAGTTATAGCTTACAAAATAAAATTGTTAACATTAAAACCAGAAATTTCTTCCATCAAAAATAGAGCAGTGACAACATTTTAAAATAATGCTGCTCCTGAGAATTGATATTCAACAAGCTATAGTATTATTGTTCTAAACCCCTGTATTTTCTTTAATTCATGAATGAATCATTGTGTACTGCTTTAGACACTCACTTTCCCAGCTAACTGTGTTCCCAAAGAATCAGCAGTGTGTTCAGTTTGCTGCCTATGAAGAACGTATGATGTAATGACTTGAAATGTCTCTCTTGTGTGCTAGGTTAGTATCTGATAATTGCTTTTATAATCAGAAACCTAATTTTCTTGAAAAAAAAATCTTTATATTAATTCAATAAAGCCTAATGGGCATGTAAAAATTAGTTGCATTTCTAAGAATGTGTTTACTGCCATAAGCATCCCTGCTTTATCCAGAAGCAGGGAAAAGCTCAGGGTCTACAAAACTGTTCACATTGCACACACAACAACCTAGGCATATTCTGTGGAACTATATAAAATCATTCACATTATTTCAATTTATGGTGTAACTGGTTGCCAAAGCCTTTGAGCTTTGACTCTGTGTGTGCACAATACAGGTTATGAAAGGGCAGTATAAATGAAAAATGCCTGACTATTACATAAAGGGTAGAGAGAGTGTTGTTCTGTACATAGCTGTTTACTATGCAGTAGCATGGAAAGTCTATTATCTTAGTTTTATAGTTACAGATGCTGTTTCAGGACATTTATCACATGGTCATGAACAAACATGGGGAAATAACCAGTTGCTTGTTATAACTTAGCTTCTCTAGACAGCAGCCCATTTCCTGTCTAGAAGATCACATTTTGAAAGCAATATTGATTCTTCTATCGTTCTTCTCTCTCCACTGTCTTCTTAAGAACCCAGTTTTAGAATTATCTTTGGTCCTTAAACAGGTTTGTTCTTTAAACCATGAATGTGTTTAGTATCCTGTGGTCCCTTCCAACCTGGATTAATTCTGTGATTCTGTAGCTTCTGCCCAGTGAGGGTGACAGGGCACTGGAGGGGCTGCCCAGGGGATTTATGGAGTCTCCTTCTCTCGGGACATTTGAAATCCACCTGAACTTGGTCTAGGTGATCCTGCTGTGGCAGAGGGATTGGACTAGATGATCTTTTGAGGTCCCTCCTGATCCTTAATGATTCTATGATAAAGAATGACATAATGATCACCAAAGAATCTCAGATAGCCGAGTCAATGTGCTCTTTCTGGTCCTGAGTAACTGTAAGACATTTTTTAAAGGAGTGTATAAAGAAGATACATGCAATGGGTGCAAGCTGGAACAGAGGAGGTTCCATTTAAATATCAGAAGAAATTCTTTCCAGTGAGGGTAACAGAGCATTGGAACAGGCTGCCCAGAGGGGTTGTGGAGTCTCCTTCTCTGGAGATGTTGAAGACCTGCCTGGATGTGTTCCTGTGTGACTTGATATAGGTGATACAGCAGTGGCAGGGGGATTGGACTAGGTGATCTTTCGGGGTCCCTTCCGATCCCTAATGATTCTATGATCTCTTTTTCTTAAAAGAAACGTGTGTTTTGTTGAAGGTGTGTATAAATGGAATGCTGGCCTAAGGACACAGGCAGTAATTTTGTGGGGCAGGACTCGTGCCATTTATGGTCTCTGCTGTCAGACATCTGAAGGAATCTGTTAAAAGATGTGATTTGTTTCAGATGTTACCTAAAAGCTGTTAATCAGACAGAAGCCGCTTTCTTGGTTTGGTTTTGTTTGCTGTCACTGATGCACCTCAGAAAATTATCATTAAAAGTCAACAAAGGCTTCCAGAATGAAATTGCAAGGCTTATTAACAATATTATTTACAACTGTAAGACAAAGAATAAGAAAACTGGATCTGTAAAGCTCCTTGCCTCTCTTTTGATCATAACTGACATGGATTCCCCATGAATTATATAATAACAAACGCAGAAATTCAAGGGAACTTTACATCCTACACTCAGCTGCTTTTCCTGCAAACAGACCTTTGACCAAAGTATTGAACACTAGTCCCTTTGAAAATGTTTTGATATAACTGTGGCCTTTGCTAGGTAAAGGTACAGGCTGTTGCACAGCACTGCTGTAAACATGCAAATGCAGAGTTTTGAGCACATGTTTGACAGGTAGTAATTCATGTTAGGCCTGCTATTTATGTATTTGCAATGTCTCATCCTCTTTCAAGTTCTTTTATTTTAAATTCAGAAGAGGTCATACCAAGATATTCCCAACAGGAAAAATCATAGAATCATTAGGGATCAGAAGGGACCTCGAAAAATCGTCTAGTCCAATCCCCCTGCCACAGCAGTATCACCCAGACCAAGTCACACAGGAACAAATCCAGGCAAGTTTTGAATGTCTCCAGAAAAGGAGACTCCATAACACCCCTGGGCAGCCTGTTCCATGCTCCATTACCCTCACTGTGAAGTAGTTCTTGCTGATATTTATATGGAACCTCCTATGTTCCACTGGCACCACATTGCCCCTTGCCCTATCACTAGATGTCCTTGAGAAGAGCCTGACTCTATCCTCCTGTCACCCACCCCTCACATTTATATAGACGTTCATGAGGTCATCCCTCAGCCTCCTCTTCTCCAGGCTAAAGAGACCCAGCTCCCTCAGCTTTTCCTCATAAGGGAGGTGCTCTGCTTCCTTCATCATCTTTGTTACTCTACACTGGGCATTCTCCAGCAACTCTGTGTCCTTCTAGAACTGAGGGGCCCATAACTGAGCAAATACTCCAGATGTGGCCTCATCAGTGCAGAGTAGAGGGGAAGAAGAATCTTTCTCAGTCTGCTAACCACCCCCCTTCTGATGCATCCCAGGATGCTGTTGGCCCTCTTGGCCACAAGAGCACACTGCTGGCTCAGAGTCATCCTTCTGGCCACAGGGACTCCCAGGTCCCTTTCTCCTACACTGCTCTCCAACAGGTCAGTCCCCTGTCCTGGTCCCTGCCGTTTTTCTTGTCCAGATGCAAGACTATAAACTTGCCCTTGTTGTACCTCATTAAGTTTCTCCCTGCCCAGCTCTCTAGCCTCTCCAGGTCTTGCTGAATGACAGCACAGTCTGCTGGTGTGCTGGCAATACCATCCTGCTTTGTGTCATCAGGAAACTTGCTGACAGTGTCTCCTAATCCCCCATCCAAGTCATTAACGAATAGATTGAAGAGGACTGGTCCCAGTATTGATTTTTGGGGGACACCACTAGATATAGGCCTCCAACTAGAATCTGCTGCACTGGCCACAACTCTTTGGCTTCTATCCTGCAGCCAGTTCAAAATCTATAATCTTTGTTTTCCTCAAAGTGGATTCTCATCAATTTCAGTTTTCCATGATAACAATCTGTGTAGATGAAGAGGTGTCTAATAGAATGGAGAAAACAATGCATACATCTAAGTCTTAGTTCGTTTCTTTCGTGTTTTCTTGTTCTTTGAGTGGTTGTCATAAATCCCATGAGTTAAAATGTTACCTTCCAAACATTTTACAAATTACGTGTACTTATCTATATATATATGTATATGTATATATGTATGTATATATCATAGGATCATAGGATGTTAGGGGTTGGAAGGGACCCAAGAGATCATCGAGACCAACCCCCCTGCCGGAGCAGGACAAAACTATCTAACACAGATCACAGAGGAAAGCATCCAGGCGGGCCTTGAAAGTCCCCAGAGAAGGAGACTCCACGACCTCCCTGGGGAGTCTGTTCCAGTGCTCTGTGACCCTCACAGCAAAGAAGTTCCCCCTTGTGTTGAGGCGGAACCTCCTCTGCTGCAACTTACACCCATTGCTCCTTGTCCTATCACAGGGAGCAAGTGAAAAGAGCCTGTCCCCTCCCTCCTGGCCAGCCTTCAGGTACTTATAAACATTTATCAAATCTCCCCTAAGTCTTCTCTTCTCCAGACTAAAAAGCCCCAAGTCCCTCAGCCTCTCTTCATAAGCCATGCCCTCCTGTCCCCTAATCATCCTCGTAGCCCTCCGCTGGACCCAACATATATAGCACATTCCAGGGGTAAGTTTAAGTTAAAAAAAATCCTATATGAATTCACCATTAGATATACACATATCTTGCTTCTTATTTTTAGAAGCTAGTTTCACTATGTGTTTTGAAAACAATATTTTGACCTCTACATCAACAGAATAATAAAAAAAGAACTGTTCTGGAAGCTTCATATGGGTATTCATGGGACAACCTATAATGAGTAACTTACTTTTAATCACAGTCTTTTTAATTAGAAACATATTGCTTCTGTTTAACATCAGAATTGTTTTGTTGCAAAAGATTTTCTGTATCAATTAATCTAGTAATATCCCTAAGCAAGCTGAAATTGTTGAAGAAGATGGAAATTGGCTGATGAATACATTGGTCACTTCAGAGGCATGTTCAAATCTATCTTCTTGCTGTCCTAATGAATATGGAAGCCTGCCCAGTGTGTGATTGGATTTTAATGACTACAAGGTCAGGGACTTTGCAAGGTGTGAATCTGCTTGCAAGGTCACTAGTGGCAAACAGTGCATGGATCTGAAAATAAACAAGAATCTGTCAGGGATATTAGCTTTTTGTAGAAAAACCCTTGGGATGAAAAGGTTAACAGGTGATTGCATTGTAACTTGTTTTGAAACTCAAAATGAGCTCTAAAGCTATGTGCATTATCTTTCATTATATATTGCATAAGAAATAGTAGTAATTTAAAATGCAGGCAATGTTTGGTTATAATAGTACCCTAGCTTATCAAAAGCCTTGAGGCAAAAATCAGCTTCACTAGAGTATAAAGGAATCCTGTCAATTCTGGGTTACTTTGCTGTTGGTTTTATTCACAAAAAGTATATATACATATCTGTGCATGTTTATAAATATATATATATATATGGATACAGTTCTTCATTTGTCTTTTATTCCCTGTCTGTGGTTGTGATGTCTATGCACTAACTGCTCACAGGACTTCAGGATGCACAAATCAGTCATGATTTCATAATTATGCTGGATAGCAGTTACCTCACTACTTAATATCACATAACGTCTTTTGGTGGAAGAAATCTTTAACATCATCAAGTTCAACCTTTGACCCAACACTGCCAGGTCTCTCCTAAACTATGTTCCTTGCTTTCCAACTACATATCCCTAAGTCTGTAGCCTACCATGGGTGTGTTTTGGCCCAAGTGAAGGAGCCAGCAGTTGGCCTTGTTTAAACTTGTGCTGTTAACCTTGGCTCACTGATCCAACCGGTCTAGATCCCTCAGTAGAGCCTCCATTCCTTGCAGCAGATTAACACACCTGCCCAGCTTGATGTCATCTGCAAACTTACTGAAGGTGCAGTAAATCCCCTCATCTAGACCATTAATTTATGTTTTAAAGGGAGCAGGCCCCAGTACTGAACCCTGGGGATCCCCACTTGTGATCAGATGATAGCTAGATTTAACTCCATTCATCACTTTTTGGGCTTGGCCATCCAGCCAGTTTTTTATTCAGTGCAACATGAACGTATCCAAAGTATTTTACCTAAAACACTAGGGCTTTACAGTGCTCAGCTTCTGATTTTCTCTGTCATTCATACCCCCACAAAATAGTAACAAGGAGTAGAAGCCTGTGGTTTTTATCAGTTGTGGCACCCTCCCAGTAATGTCTCTGATCTTAGTACCTGGGAAGCAGCAGACCTCTCAAGATTCTCTGTTGTGTCTGCAGATGGGTTTCTCAGTGCTCTTTAACAGTCACCCACCACTAGTACTCTTCTTTTTACAATATTCCTTATGTTGTGCTGTTGTGGTTACTTCTTGCAGCCCTTGCTTTTGGGTGTCTGTGGTAGCTAAACTATCATATCTACTTATGATTGTAATTGTGGAGGGTGAACTGAAGGGGAGACCAGCTTTTGTGGGTCACCAGTGTCCAAGGTGCCTCATTCACAGGAGTGCACTTGAAAGGAATACAATAACAAAGTCACCTAGCTATCTCTGTCTCAGCATTACAATTATTGTGCAGCTTGCAACTGCCACCTGGAGCAACAGGTCACTAACGTGTGCACACCTTGGGCACATACTTACAAATATTCCAGGAGGGGTAGCTGGGTAGCCACAACAGCCTGCCACTTGTATTGCAGTTTCCTTTTTTACTGCTTACTAGTATAGCCAGTACACAATGTCACCGAATAAACACAGAAGAACTCTGTCAAGTCGGAAGATTACCTGGTTTGAATTCACACTAGATGCAGTAACTGTAATTTTTATGGTATGCCACTATTTCATTGCACCAACTTATGTATTTATAACTATTTCTGACCATTTCTGAAGTATGAGGGACAAGGAGAAAGGTGTTTTGCTTTCACTTGCTTAGGTGCCAAGTATCCCTTTTGCGTACTGCATACTACATGGCTGCAGGAAAGATGTCATCAGATTTTTTTTATCATTTTGTAATAACCATAGTTTTAAATAAAAAGATATTCTCATTTTCCTTTCTTTAAGGTAAATTGAAAATATTAACAGTGAATATTCTTCAAGGATAAGTTTGAAAGTAACAGTCTGCTGCAGTTTTATGGAAAATCAGTAAAGCTAGTTAATAGGATGAGTTTTAACTTTGGAAGTTCCTTTGTTTAATGTATCATTTTAATGATTAGAATGGTTGAATATTTATTCTTAGCCTTAGTATTGACAAGCATTCCTGGTTTGTGTAAAAAACCATACCTTTGTGGGAATCTGGAGGGAGCCTATAATTTTGCAGTGACTAGATGCAGAGCTGCTGTAGGTGTACCTGTATGGTTCTGAGAAGCATTTGTTAGGGAAAATCCCAAATATACTGATGACTGTTGGTTGTTCTGCAATGTCAATTTTCAAATAATTTATTACATGTTGGTAGCAATGCATGTATGAACTTGTTATCATCCTGGTCCTTCCCTTTTGCTGCTGTTTTTAATGTTTAAGGTTCCAGCTACAGGCAAGTTTAATACCTTCTTCCATACTGACAGGTTCTGGTTTTGGCCTCTGTATTATCTCTTACACAAATGCACTGAGAGTACATTTGGAATCCATGTCTCCTTCTGTTCTGCACTTCTTAGACACTTATTAAATTTTCTCAGATTTTAGATAAGTTTGATTGTAGCTTTAAATTTCACTTATTTAAGCAACTGATCAGTCAAGGCTTCTACATTTAGTATTTTTCCACTGATCATTTGTACCCATAAAGTTAAATATCTGAAATTCCAGACATTTGGTCAGATCAAGTAAAGAAAAAGGTTGAGAGTTAAAAACTTATAACTGTTATGCTTTTGAGTAATTATCTGTTTCAAGTTCTCTGATATTGATTTATTCAATCATTCTTATTTCAGTTCTATGTTGTAGAGACACACGTCAATGCTCAGTGAATGATGTAATTGCAGTGCAATGTAATGTAGTATCTTGGAGTTTTGTACCAATATATCTGCATTATGTAAAATGGCAATCTTAAACACAAACTACATTTCTTAATAGAAATACATATACCGGTTTTCTACAAATTGCACCTAATTGATCATTCAACAGTAGGAAGGCACACAGATCTGATTATGAGGAAGATATCATCTTTAACAGAATTCTGATCTTTATGAAACACACTGCAGACTACAGAGCTAGAAACAGTGCCAATGAATAAAAGTAACCACTGGCCTCTTTTATTTATATTTAGCATCCTTCCTATTGCTAGCACATCTTTGCTGTGGACACATAGTTTGATTTTTCTGAAAATATGATGACTAATTATTTTTAAAACATAACCAATAAGGGAAATAATCTAAGGGCATCAGGTCAAGAGTCTGTTGCATTAGATAATTAGCAAGTCAGCATCATATATTTCTGCTTACATGAGTATTAAACCCTTATGCCAAAGACAAAAGATTGAACTCTCTCCACTCAAATGTGAGATTAAGAGGCCACCATCTTTTCTATCTAGAAAAGGTCCAGAATATTACAGTACCCCATAGGAAACAGAACTGGAAGGAAAGATGAAAAGCAGCTCAGCTGTACAAAGAACTTTTGTTCCTGTTTTAATTTTTTCCTTGAAAAATATCTGAGCTTTCTTAAAAGCATTGATTGGTGAAGATGTGAGAAAGTTGGATGCAGTGGGGAGGGGCGAGGTTATTCACAGGAATTGAATTATGATGCAGAGGCAGGGAAGAGTGACACGTTAAGGACTGTGGAAAACAGAATGCACAGCTGCTAAACTGCCTGAGAAGAAAGGCTATAAAGTGTAAAAGCATCTATGAGAACAATAGAGGAATGGGATCAGTTCTGAAGGAGTATGTGGCTGAAGCATTCAGAGTCCTCACAAAAATTCTTCAGTTTCTGCAGTCAAGTCCTTCTCACCTCATACTCCTGATGTGGCCCTACCTTGTGCTGTTCTGTAGGCAATGAAGGCTTCTGTCAGTTTCTGATATCCTGAAAGAAAAGGAGTTTTATTTTTATTTTGGCTGTACTAAGTCAGTGGTACTTGGTTCAGTTGCTGACTTTTATAACTATCTAAAAACAAAAGAAATAAATAACTGCTTTGTGTAAATGAGTGGCAAAACAGTGGTGATAGAAAAAGACTGAAGAGTCTGTACTTACTGGATTTTCCACCACTGTTTGTCTGACTTGCTTATTTAGGTTTGTAAGCTCTGGAGAAAAAATAGTGTGTTATATATATGTATCAACCACTATGTTGTAGAACTTCAAACATGTTTGGTGTTCGAACAAGCTGGGAACGCAAACTCAAAATAAAAAAAGTCATACGACAGGCAACCCTGCAGGCAGAACACTGTGTGAAGAAACATTTTCTTTGGTAGTGTGGTCTTTCCTAGAAGAAGTAGAAGATTTCTCCCTGTATCACTAATAATTTGGTGTCTGAATTAGCACTACCATATTGGAGGTCTGGGCTCTGTTTGCAGCCATTGCAACAATCATCTACTTGGATTGTAAAATTCCCAGTGGCAGGTGGATGTTACTAGAGATATTTTTGGAACATGGTCCACTATATAATGAGAGAAGGCTTTTATTTTCCTTTACTTTTCTACTTGTCTCCACAAGGTTTTCTCTGGAAAATAAACCTTGGTCCAGAGGGGGATTCCGTTTGTCCTCTGACAGGTTTGGCAACCAATGTTTGAAGGATTTTGTCTTTACTAGGGCAAGAAAAAGAAGAACAAGAAATTTTAGAGTTTTTGGACACATAAAAGCAGGCTTTCTGCTGCTTAACTGACTGTCCCATCAGTTGCACCATGATAAGAAGGCTTAGTATATCTCACTGAGCAAGGTTATGCTTTGAGAACAGTGTTCAACTTTTACTCCATTTCCCCACTGAACAAGTGTAATTTGCTGAATGACAAGGGACATCAGGACAATTTTTAAATTTGCCAGTCCTTTCTGGTGCTTCTGGCTGGTGCCACTGAGCTTGTCTAATCAAAGACAGAGAACAAAGATTTATGAGAACTACTCCCTCTGTCAGACATTCTTCATTGTTTAACAGAAATTCTCTGATGCTTGATGTCAAAGGTTAAAAACATGAAGAAAGCTGGGCTTGGTTCATCTTGACTCCCTTTGTTGTCAGTGGGGAGAACTAGACACTTTCAGGCTTGAGCTATGCCTATCTTGGTTCTTTAGCTTTGGATGAAATATTTGCTCTCTATGGGCCTGTTTAATCTCCATGTATTCCTCTCTAGTTCAGATGTATTCAGTGTAACGAAACCCATCCTGAATCTTGAGCCTTAGAAATGCTCACAGCTTGGAATATTTTTTGAACATGGGAACTTCTCTGATATGAAAAATACATATCTTTGCATCAAACTATCACCCCAAATTAGATTTCCTAAATGTTATATTTATATATGACTCAGTTTCCCATCTGTGAAATATTCACAGAGAGCTTCCTCACTTCAATGACATGTTGTAGATTTTTAGAAAACAGCAAGAGAAGCCCTTTAAGGTGATAAAATATTCTATATAGAGATACAAAATGCTGTTGAAATCATGTTTCAACAAAGTATATAAGGAATTAGGCTAGGAATAAAGAAATAGAAGAAAATAAACTGACAAAAAATGCCATCCTCAGAGTATCACTTATTCTCTTTATTAAATGTGGCAAAATTACTGAACATGTTAGAATATTTAAACTCTACTGTGGACATGGTTAGAAATGAGGTTGCATAAACAACATAAGTATGGGATTTTGGTCATATTTTAGTCTGTGAATTTGCTGTCTTAATGCTCCTTTTAATGAAGCACTCTATTTAATTTTGCAGTTTATTTGAATAATTGGCAAATACTTCTGAATACAATTTCAAAATTTTATTATTGTTAGATTTATGCATAAATATGTTTTCAATGATTTTTTGTGAGCATAGGAGCAATCTTTTTCTGAATCTGAAAGAATACTGGTGCTCACACAAATATTTATTTTCTTGGGCAAACAATAGAATTAATCAGCAAAAAAAGAATGCTCAGTGTTTGATATTTGATTAATTAATAATTGCTGTATATTTGACTAATTTTTCTTATTAACAACAGTATGATCCCCCTAGCATATAAAAGTATCCTCTGTAGTAACATGCAGTGCTTCTCAAAGTCTTGCCTTTGGATGTCTATCCCCATGTTTATTCATTTAAGAACCTAGCAAGATAGTTTCCATGGACTTTCTGTTCAGGCCTAAATTGCATACAATAAAAAAAACCTTTTCTCCCTTCCAAGGCTTTTGCAGCTGTCACTCATTTGTTAGGGGGCTATTAAAGTCCTGTCAGAGTTGGAAGACTAATGTAATATATGCCACGGTATTCAACTCAATGCAGTGCATTGAGCAAGGTAAACTGAGGTATTTAAGATGAAGCAGTGGATGCTGCAGATGAAGTGAATGAGGAATGTTCCAATAGTCTGTTCTGCCAGCAGCACTATGGATCTGGTAAAGAACAGTTTGATAACTTCCTTCAGCCAGTTTTGCACTGCATCAGTGTGTTCATCCTTTAGCTGAGTGGTGCATACATACACACAACTGTTTTGGACTCAGTTTGCAATGATCTAAATCTCTAGTTTGTGCAAACAAATTTTTTCATTAACACAGAAATAAAATAAACAGCAGAAAATTCTACTGACTTGGGGTAAACAGCTGGAGTACAATAAACCAAACATTTCTCAGGCTTAAAGGGAGTGTATGCAACTTTCTGCCCAGGTATAACTTACTGCCATTGGAAAGTTGGAGTGTTTAATGCATAATTTTTCCTCATAGGACTACAGCATATAAAATAGAGGACCTCTTGGGCTGTCAGTCCAGATGAGTCAAGTCATATTTTTATCGTGTGTTTCAAAGATGGAAAATAATATTTTTTTCCTGTGTTTCTAATACAGAGTAGTCTTAAGAGTCTCACTTCCACAATGTTTTGAAGCCTTCTTTCAATATCCAGCCTCGATTTATTCTTGGCCAGTTCACAAGTATTTGTTCCAATGCCAGTGTTGTTAATGCTGTTGGTGGGATGAAACAGCTAATTTTCCTCTCTGGTATTTAGGAAGAACAACTGTATGCCTTCTGGCTTTTCGTTTTGTTTAGGTAAATACTTCAAGCCTTTTGACTTCTCTTTTGTAAAACAAGTGTTTTGCTTTTCAGCTCGTGCAAGGCTAGCACTAAAAGACTTGTTTCATGACTTGAGGCAAAACTAGTATGTCAATAGCATACATTTCTGCTTCCAGAAACTTCTGTAGCTGTTATACCGGGTTGGAGAGCATGCCATGAGGTGAATATATTTGGGGTCAAACGGAACATGGTTACTTAACTCTCTGAAATACTGCATCTTCATCTCTGAATCTAGAAAAGACTGCTTCCAGCACCATCTCTAGAGTACTGTTGATAGTCATCCCCTTGTGTCAATACAAGCTTGCCAGTTTAGAGAAGCTGACAATTAATCTGAGATATTTATTTTCCCAAGTTTCTCTGAGTTTACCCTTTCACTTCATGTACATCACATAAGCATCCAGAGTGCTGCTCTCTCTAACAGAAAATAGAAGAACAGCTATGGGTAAAATGCATTTGGAACTATTTTTAAAGGTCTACTGTTTTGCTGGATACAGGCTCAGTGCGTTTGAAACCCTAAATCTGACATCTTTGCTGAAAAAAAAAAAGAAAGAAAAATGTTCTGACACTTTCTATATGTTCTTATCGAAATTAATCAAGAAAGGCTTCTAATACACAGGAGAGCAGTTTTATGTATTATGACTAAAACTTCACTCTATATCTGGCACTTCTAGATGCATGGTTTCTTTCTCCTATTTTCTGCTACTGAATTTTGGAGTCTGAGTTCCATAAGAGTACTTCACTTTCAAGGATGATATGAATTTGTGTTTTGGGGGGCTTTTTTTGTTTGCTTGTTTGTTTGCTTGTTTTTTTTCCATGGGTAGGGTAGTTTGTTTTTTTTTTTTTAAAGTGCAGTGATTTAATTTTTGTTAATTGAAATTTTCTTTGAAGTTTTTTTCTGTGATGTATAGCATCTTCAGACCTCTCAGAAGTAACAACAATGTAAAATATTTTCTTAAACCAAGCTTACAAAGTGGCTTTTTTCTAAACCCTGATAATTTCATTTGTTTGCTTTAATGATTACAGAAAACTAAGGATGTAGTTCTGAGTTTTCAGAGTTGTCAATATCCCTATTGGAACTTTTGCTTATCCAAGTGACTTCACAGAGAAAGGACATGTAAGAAATGATACAAGTTGAGGATCATTGTGGTGTGGGTTATTCTACTCTAAAGCTTACAAACTAAAATTTGGAGAGGGTGTTTTAAATAATACTCTCCTAAGTTCCTTCATCTTTCTTGAGAAGGTTAATGTTTGTGATTGTAATTAATAATATTTGAATTATTAACTTTAGTTAATATCTATTATGAAAACTAATTAAAAGATATAAAAGTGGTTACTGGCAATGAGGTTGTACTGCTTCATAAAAATAGCATTTGATGTTACACCTTAGAGGCATGTTGCTTTTAGAAAATGTATCCTATAAATAATAAGGCAAGTATAATTATTGCTGTCTAAGAATTTGCAAATCCACTATTTATTTTTTAAAAAAATCGAAGTGTTTTCTGGTTTTGGGAAAATATGGATTCTCTTTTTGTGTAAATCTCACTGCACTAGTAAAAAATGTAATCTAAAAAAAGATTTATAATGGCATCTTATTAATTCCTTTTCCAAATGTTATTGAGTGAGATTCATCTTTGTTCCTTCCCAGGCATCCGTCTCATCATCCTTCCCAGAATATTTTGGGAAGACACATAGACTGATAATAAATAAATGACCTTTTAGAAGATAAGATGCTATGAATCCCTGAATCTAGGAACTGAATTCTTGCTATTACAGCCAATCTGATTATGAAAGTCATCAAGTTTCACCTCAGCAATAGGTAGATTGTTGTCTTCATTATTATTTCACAGGAGAATGCTTCAACTTTTACTTTTCTTATAACTGGAAACACTCACATTTCCAGTCTAAATTAATTAATTGCTAGTTCATGCTCATTTTCTTTGAAAAGCTCTTTATTTGATCTCAGACTGTGACTTGATGACTAATTTTGAGAGCTATGATGGGAATTCATTATCAACTGTTCAGAGAAATGCGCTCAATGAATTGCCTAATTTCCACTATGTGAAATACAGTGTCATAGTTTCTATTCTCTGTACAGTTGAGGTTGCTGAAAGGAAAAGAACCAAAAGAAATATTTAAAGAATAAGGTTTTAGATGTTTCAGCTTAAGCCTAGAGCAGTGATTTTACCAGGATGAATGCTAGGGACTGTAAGAGAAGAATTTAATAGTTGAAGATGTCCTAAGATGCATTTTCTTGTATTTCTGTAGGGAAACAATGCAGACAAGAATAAATAAGACATTCTTTAGAAAATTAGCCACTCAATCTCTTCATTTGAAATTTTTCTATTGAGTTTGTTTTTAAAAATTTGGAATTTTGTCTAGGTAATTCTTTTTCCAGAAGTATTTTGTGTTTCCTGAAGCTCTTAAATTGTTGTTTTTCCTTTGAAATTGGTGAAACTGATGACAGATGGTAGTTGATTTACATTTTATATCCATACTCAGAGTAAATTCCTCCAAGTAAAACACAGGAAGAGTTTAAGACAGTGTTGGATATACCTGTGTTACACACCCAGGCTGAAATGTCTGAAGAACTTTGACAAGAGTCCTGTTATTGTTACTAAGGGAGTATTAGTTAAGATCTCAGAATCTTTATGCAAACATGAATTTAAGAGCCTTTGAAATTAGTCATGTGCTTATTTGCATGATTTTTTTAAAGACCAGATATGCTTCCAGTAGAATAGCTTTCAGTCTGTAGAATTTTCTTGTCACCCATATATCTCACATGCATTTTTTCCCTCTATATTGTATGAGTTAAAATGAAAACAGTTCCTAAGCGGTGAAGAACACTGACCCACATTTTCAAAGCATGAAAAAGAACATTCTCAAGATAGCTGCTCTTCAAAAAATGAGTCCCATGGTAAAGATTTGTCCCAGAACATTTTCTGCTAGGGTCCACAGAGAGCTGATCTGTCAGTGTCAAAATGACAAGCATATTTGTATCAGAAAAAAAACATAGGTTAGTGTCAGGTAGACACTTCCTAGGCAGGAAAAGAAAGGACACAGTGGAAGAAACAGCTTTTATCTATAGATAATTCTGTGTACAAGACCTAAGATATTAATAAGTATGGCTCATCTTTTCATTAACAGAGGGAAGACTCCCTACTGAACTCCAGTGGTGTCAAAGAACATTTTATTGAACTGTGAATATCAAAAAATCCCTAACAGAAAGGCCTCAAAACATGTGTCTTTGTTTGTATTTTTTGAGGAAAGTTACAGTGATCCAGAATTCTGAAAATCAGTATGATTCTCATTCTGGAAAGCCTAGAGGTAAGAGATATTTTTGCTTCTATGCCTCTGCTGCATGGTAACAAGAATAGTCTATGGTTTTACTTTTCCTTCAACAGTTTGTTGTTGATGCAGCAACATTCCAAAAGGACTGCAACAAATGGAGAACCCAGAAGTTTTTATATCAAAAAGAAGTAAATTTTCATGTACCTAGAAGTAAACTGTCTTTGTCACTTAAGTTCCTTATGTGGCACCACTCTCCTTATAAGTAACTGTTGTGTTGCCACTGATTAAAATTATAAGTGTAAGCAATTGAATTCTTCAGTAAGTTACACTTTTGTAACTAATGTTTTCATTTACTTGCAGGGAGTTATAGCATGAGGTTTTAATTTCTAATGTACCTACAGTAATTATCCATGTTCTGATGATGATTATTTATTGTTTAATTAACAGTATGCAGGGGATAAAAAACCATTAGGAGAAAGTGTTATATCAAAACCAAAAAGTCGCAATAAAGTTTGAGCATGGAAATGCCTACTGCTGGCTTCTGCATATTTATTGCCAAGCTCTTGCAGCAAGTTTCAGAGTAGCAGAAGATTATGTTACTCTAAAGTGATCATCTGTTTGTATAAAATTAAAAAAGAGCTTGGATTATTTATCCAACAAGCCTAACCAGAACAAAGTACGTATGTGGACTTGTATGCTGTGACACTGGGTATCACACTTTCATTAAGGAGCAGTTTTCTTTCAAGCCCTGATTCAATATGAGTGGAGAAGAACTAGTTAGAAATGGCAAAAGATTTTTTGGGAAAGGTATCAATTCATGCGTACACCTAATAAATTAACCTATCTTTGTAGAGAAAACCATAAATGCATTTTATTCAAAGGTGCACTGCTAGTTTTCAATTTTTGTGAGTTTTTACACTTGTCTAATACAGTTTGAAATGCTTGCTTAGCATCAGCTAAGCACAATCACCTATTTGAATTTATGAGGAACATTATCAATGTGACTTGGGAATTCGCATCTGTAAATAAAGAATACTAGGAAGAGTTAAAACTCTAAATTCCCATCTATTGGGATGTGTTAGTGACAGCATTCTGGTTTAATTCATTCATTCATTTTAAATAAAGATGGATCCATTAAATTCCAGTATATTACTTATCTCACGGTTTCTGCACATGGAAATTTTTTAACCTTTCCAGCATAACCAGTCCATTCAGTTTATATGTCTTTGGAAGGTTCAGGGATTTCTCAAAAGGAAAATCCTTTTACTTACTGATTTCTAGATTTATCTGTGTCTAAAATCAGAGATTTTTACATTCTCTCTGAATTATGTCCTTTCCAGAAAGAGATATTTATGGGAAAGGTGGTTTTCACATCTCTGGTAATCCTTGGATGAAGGTTCTTGGACAAATTAGAACAGCAAAATCACGTCTCTAAATTATGCTTAACTGTGGTGGAGCCTGGAGGGAAGTCTCCACAGCCAAGAGCTACTGGAGAGCAGCATGCACTGATTAGGCCCTGCTTGTTCCCTGGCAAAGCATGCATGGTGGCACATGTTATGTATGTGTATGGTCTTCCTGTCAGTTGGAGCTGGGCTTTCCTTACCAAAGATATATTTCTGCTAGATATCCAGGTGTTCCTGCTGTTAGAGTAGCACAGAGGGAGTAGATTGAGATAAGACCGTTTCCTGGTCTCTTTAGGTAACTATTAGAAAATTTCATGAAAATGTATTCTGGATGCTGCTTTACTCTTAAAAGCATTTTACTGTACTGCAATAATTCTTTAGAAGACTGGTATATCTGCAAATGCATTGACACATCTAGAACACAGGTCAAATTCGTGTCACCAGAGCAGAGTTTTCTGATTCAGGAGTATGGGCTTTACTCTTGGGTCAGGTTGGTGGGGATTGAGGCAAGATAAGCTTGTCTTCTTTTGCATAGGTGCTTAAGGTCTCTTGGAAGTTTTTGAAAAAAACTGCCCAATTAGTTATAGGGGCATATTCTGAGGCAGTGTAGTTGACATTTTATGCTCTTCTGTGTCAAATTATCATTGTGGACTTATGACCCTTATTAAAGTTATAAAGCATGTGTCAATGCTAAGTTATACACACTGAATTTGGTATGGTGGTATAGATGCTTTGTAGAGTCTCTAAAATGGATATCTCATTGCATAGCTGCCATTAGTATTGTGAGACTGAGCTCAGTAAACTTTTTTGATCCTTTGCCCTTATCCATGGTTACTTCTGTATTGAGTGGAGAGTGTACCTGGGTGCCCAAATCTCATTTTCTTTCCTAAGCAATGACCACTTGGCTAAAAAGAAGCTACTGAAATCATGGCTTCTCAGTTTCAAACATCTGATGTCTAAACAGCACTATGAAGCCTTACACACCTAACATTGGTTTGCCTTAAATACTTGGTTATGCATATAAGTAAAATTCTAACAAAAGTCATTCACTGCTCTCTCTCTCTGCAGCATCATAACAGCATATATTGATAACCCCACTGTTTCTTCTAGATAAAATTAATTTTCTTAGACTTCATTACAAAAGTGATCCAAAGTACAGGCTGCATGCTACAAGTGAATTGTTTGAAATGCTGCATCTTAAAATAGGTATGACAAGTAAAAACTTTGTGACTTTGAACCAAGAGGCCCAGAACTGGACACACTGTTCCAGAAGTGGTCTTACCATGCCAGAGTAGAGGGGGAGGAGAATCTTTCTTGATCTACTAATCACACCCCTTCTAATCCACTTCAGGGTGGCATTGGCCTTGTTGGCAACAAGGGCATATTGCTGACTCATAGGCATCCTGCTGTCCACTAGGACCTCCAGGTCCCTTTCTCCTACGCTGTTTTCAAGCAGGGCAGTCCCCAACCTATACAGGTACCTGGGATTGTTCTTGCCCTGATGCAAGATTCTACACTTGATACTGTTATACTTTACTAAATTTCTCCTTGTCCAAATCTCCAGCCTCTCTAGGTCCTGCTGAATGGCAGCACAGCATGCTGGTGTGTCAG
>VZRI01004989.1:0-20279 GCA_013397515.1 Upupa epops
CTGAGAAAGTTAGGGTTGTTCAGGCTGGAGGAGGCTTCCAGGTTACTGTCTAGCTGCTTTGCAATAGCTGAAGAGGGCTACAAGAAAGCTGGGCGGGGGAGGGGTTGTGAGTGGAGGAATGAGGGGCTTTATACATGGGTGCCTAGCAAGAGGACAAGGGGAGAAGGTTATAGACTTCAGGACGGGAGGCTGAGGTTCGACATTAGGAAGCAATTCTTTCCTGAGGTGCTGGAATAGGTTTACCCAAGGAAGTTGTGGTTGCCCCATCCCTGGAAATGTTCACGCTCAGGCTGGATGGGGCCCTGAGTAACCTGATCTAGTGGAGATATCCCTGCATCTGCAGTGGGACTGGAACTTCATGACCTTTAAGGTCCCTTCCAACTGTGGGCATGCTATGATTCTATAATAAATAAATAAATAGAGACACATTCAGGAAAGATATCAAAGAACCCAATAAATGTTTAACTTCATTTCAGCTGGTAGAAACTCCCCAGGAATGCTCTGCCTTGACTTCTTGCTCTACCAAGTCCTGTGCTAGTGAGTCTAAGCTTTATCCCATAACCCCTATTCAGGCATAAACGAGCTTTCCCAATGCCACTGAAGCACAGCTTCCACTTAGTCAGTGGAATGTAATGCTCTCTTTCAATATCCATCTTGATCCTGGTGTGTCCCAGGCAGCTTGTTCATTTCAATCTGTGCATTTTGGACATTAGAGCAAAAAAATTTACATCTTTTGGGGAAGGTGATTGCCAGAGTTGTCTTCAGAAAGTTCCAAGAGGACCCAAGCCTTTTATTTCTTTCTCCTGCATCATTTTTATGGCTCTGTGACAGAAATATGTGCCACAGATGATTCAGCTCTCAATTATTTCTTTTGTTCATCTTCTGGAAGGGTGTAGAAAGATCTTAGAGTGAATTAGAAGATGGGCCTTGCTGATAGACCATAGCAGCTTCTGCAAAATTGTTTCTCAGGGTAGCAGGAATATATTTAAATGCATCATTTTTGGCACTAGATGTTGCTTTGATTTGTTTTCTATTACAATAAAAATCATCATTTCTGTTGTTTCACCTGAAAAGCCAAGTTTCTAGAAAAAGACAGACTGTGGGTTTTATGTGTCTTCTCTTTTCACAAACAATTGACCTGTCATTAGAGCATCCTGGTTTGTGTCCTGGGAATACTGTCTGATGCTTCCTAGAATATTTCAGGAGTAAGATAGAATCATAGAATCATTAGGAATTGGAAGGGACCTCCAAAGATGATCTAGTCCAATCTCTCTGCCACAGCAGGATCACCTAGACCAGGTCATACAGGAACAGATCCAGGCAGGTCTTGAACATCTCCAGAGAAAGACACTCCACAACCCCCCGGGCAGCCTGTTCCAATGCTCCGTTACCCTCCCTGGGAAGAAGTTCCTTCAGATATTGATATGGAACCTCCACTGTTCCAGCTTGCACCCACTGCCCCTTGTCCTATCACTAGAAGACCTTGAGTAGAGCCTGGCTCCATCCTCCTGACACCCACCCCTCACACATTTATAGACATTAATGAGGTCAGACAAAAGAAGGGTTCATCCAGGATTTGAGCCCAGGACCTCTCAGTCCCACACCAAGAATCATACCTTTAGACCAATGAGCCAGCTGATAGAATCACTTCAGGCTTGTTTATGCCTGAATAGGGTTTATGGGATAAAGCTTAGACTCACTCGCATCTGACTTGGTAGAGCAAGAAGTCAAGGCAGAGAATGCCTAGGGAGTTTCTGACAGCTGAAATGATGGAGAAGAGCAACTAGAGTGTTAAAGGGGCTGGAAGGTAAGCCCTACAAGGATATGGAGCCGGGTTTGTTTAGCCTGGAAAAGAGGAGGCTCAGGGGTGACCTTATCACTGTCTATAACTATCTAAATGGTGGCTGTAGTCAGGTGGGGGTTGGTCTTTTCTCCCTGGATACTGGAGACAGGACAAGGGGTTAGAGTCTTAAGCTCCATTGGAGGAGGTGTAGACTTGACANAAAGACCTATCCCCATCCCCCTGCCATGAGCAGTGACACCTCTCACCAGACCATCCAACCTGGCCTTGGATACTTCCAGGGATGATGGAGCAGACAGAAGTCTGAGTAATATTGTTTGTGTCACAACATACTTCGATGAAGGTTTAAATTTAAAATTGACCACTATACTTTTCTTATCTCCTTGCTGAAACACTACTGGACTATGAATACCACCACTTTATGCAGTTTTTAAACTCTGATTATAATATAGGTCAAGTCTAGACACATTCCCACCCATTTAGGTAACAATATAGGTAGATATATTTTGGATAGAAGGATAAAGGTTGGTGATGACTCGACACACAGAGGGTTCATCTTCCTGCAAAAGTCGACGGGCTGCCCTTTAGTGCAGAGCAGAACCTGAGGCTACAACGTTGTCACTGTTTTCCAGCCTTTCATCCAAAATGAAGGAACAACAGAGAATCAGCCAACTTCTCTCTTCTCAAAAAGCATTTCTCCTTTGGCATGGAGAGAATAAGTGAGATATTAATCTACACATGATGCAGCTTTTCTTTTGTGGTCTTCAGAATGCATTTGCCTGTTGTTAGTGGACAAGTATTTGCTCGATTCTCAAGAGTCCAATGATTTTTAAGATATTTTTAACTGCTTTATGGATCCCGCAGCAGATCTGTAATGCATGTTCTAGAAAAGATAACTAATTTTCATTTTCAATCAGCTTCTCCACAAGATTTTTCACATAGCCTCCCTTCACACCACTAATTTCATTTTAAGACCTGCCGTCATATCACACATCCCTTTGCCTGCTGAGCCAACGTGTTTTCACATGCTTATCCTTTATTACCACAGGAAAGGCAAGACTCATAATGATGATCACCCTTAAAGTAAAGTTCTGGGGCAGGATGTGGGCTCCAGTAGAATGAGAAAAGCAGAGAGCAAAAGGATACCAGGATAAATGTGAAGAGCAGAAGAGATTAAATTAAGAGTAAACAGAATCTCTAGCCCAAACATACTTGAGGTGACTTTAGCAGCATCTTAGCTGTCACAGAGAAGAACCTGGCATTGTATTTCATAGAATCATAGAATCATTAAGGTTGGAAGAGACCTCCAAGATCATCCCATTCAATCATCAAACAAACATAATTCCATCAACACACCCTGTGTAGAGCTTTGAATCAGAGCCATTCTTTGGTTCATATTCTAGCAATTTCAGTTCAAAACAGGTAACTCTCTCTTGCTTTCATTTCTATACAAGCACACAGTGGTAGTGTTCCATATTCTAGAAGCAATGGATGGTGCTTGTCCCACCTCATCCAAGCATGGAAATGGGCTGATGGACTGGAAGGTTTTCACTGTCAGGAATATTCTGCACAGAGGTGTAGGCTGTGGGCCATCTCTTTGGTCAATTTGGGCCAGTTGTTCCAGCTGTGTCCCATCCCTACTCCTTGTGCACATCCTCACCCTCACTGATGAGGAGCAGAAAAGGCCTTGACTCTGTGTACAGCTCAACACTAGCAAAAACAGTCCTGAATTATTAACACTGTTTTGAGCACGAATGCAAAGCACAGCCACTATGGAGATGACGAACCCTATGTCAGTCAAAACCAGCACAATGTGAATTAAAAACAAATCTCTTGTGCGTCACCACTGTTCTCAGCTGAAACAAAATTAATCCAGAGGTGGGAATCAGTTTAGTTTTTTTTTTTTACCAAGTTTTGTTGTTAATTAAAAAAACAATTACCAAGGATTTCTAATTACCTTACAAGTACAATGTAGCCTGTTCCTGCTCCTCATCAAATTAGAGAGAGAATACTTGAAACATCCTATTAAACAGAATTACTCTTCTTCCACATCCATTCACACTTCTGTTTAATAGTCTTTTTGAAAAACACCTCTGTGAAACGTTAATGTCCATTAAGGTATCTTACTGCTATTGGTACTGTTCAATAGTTTCCGTGTTTTCCTGTTGAAAGTGCAATAATAAGTTGCAAGATTGGGCTATAAGGAAAGATCTTCAAGTGTGTCTGTTATGGCAGATAAAAAAACAAATGGCTGGAGTTTTCTTAGGAAAACATAAAAAGAGGCTGAAAGAAGACCTTCTCACTCTCTACAACTACCTGAAAGGAGAGTGGAGAGAGGTGGGGACTGGTCTCTTAGGAACAAGTGATAGGACAACAGGAAACACCCTCAAGTTGTACCAGGGGAACCTGAGGTTGGCCCTGAGGAGGAACTTCTCCCTGGAAAGTGCCCTCAGGCCTTGGCTCAGGCTGCCCAGGGAGGGGGGTTCAATCACCATCCCTGGCTGTGTTTCACAGTCATGGAGATGTGGAGCTTAGGGACAGGGTGTAGCAGTGGACTTGGGAGAGTTGGATGAATGGTTGGGTGCAATGATCAGAGACGTCTTTTCCAACCTAAACTATCTGTAATTCTAAGGTGTCAAAAGGCAGTAGATGTGACACTCTGGCACATGGTCATGGAGTTGTTGTGTTGAAGGTTAGACTTGACGATCTTAAAAGTTGTTTCAAAACTTAACGATTTTGTGACATGAGATTTTTCAGAGACTGTGAGGGGAGGACACAGCCTTCGAAATGAAGTTAAGAAACTCAGCAGAAATCTGTGATATGTGTTATAGAGAACAGGAAATTAAACAGGTGAAAAAACAGTAAAAGGTTGGTGATTTGGGACAGTAAATACATAAGCACCGTGTTTCTGCCCAAGATGGTGTGGAAATATGGCATTTAATTCCAAGCAATCAGTAACAGAAAAGCAGTGACCTTCTAAGAGGAATTCAGCAATAAAACACCAAAACAATAGAGGGATTAATGGTGGTGGCAGTGATTAATATGTGGTTCAGAAAAAAAATAAAGAAATCATTGAGATCTTTATAAAATATTTCAACCAAATATTTCTGAAGTATTTCTGAAACACTTAAGGCTGTGAAGAGGGGATGTCTGTTACAAAGGGAACTGTAATGTGACCTTAAACCACCATATTGCTATTTAGACATAGCTTTAAAAAAAAAAAGGATTAAAAAAAAAGAAAGAAGCTTCCTGACAAAGATATTTTAGAGTTTAGAGTGGTTTTCAAAGAGAAGCAGTAGAGTCCCATTGATTTAGATACTGGACTTTAGCTAAAGGGCAAAGCAATAGCTAGTAAAGCATATAGGCCACCTTGCTCAGGACTTCTAATGATCTTATATTCTTTCCCAAATGTCAATGGCGTAATTCTTTGTTTCATAGCCTGGAATCCTTGGACTTCTCTCAATTATAATGAAAGCAACTGGAGTGAAATAAAAAAATAAGTAAGAAAATTCCATACCAGTATTTTGAGGGAGGGTATGTTACCATTTTGAACTCGGTGTAATGTGCATTATAAGGTCCACTTCCCTTTTTCAGGGAAATTACTTGGTCACTTCCTTGCACACAGTGATACTGTAAACATTAATTGGTTGAGGTGATACTTTAACTACTTCCCTGCCCAGGAGGAAAAAAAAAAATTGTTTGCATTTTCTTGCATTTGAAATAACCAGGTCAGGGGTTTTAGACTTTAAAGAAAGCTTTCATATTTGAAATGCAATTTTTTGGGAATTTTTTTTTCAATTCTAATTTTTCAACAATGGATAAGTTAATTTTTAAAGTTAAAACCCTGACTAAATCTTGCTTTGAATATTCAAATACTAGGTAGACTATTACTTACAGTATCTTCATTTGTATGGTAGATAAATGCCTATAATATAACATCTGCTTTACAATTTCTTAGCAAAAACTGTTCAAGAATAAAAATATAAAAATATTAGGGGGGTGTGTGGGTGAAATGCCCTATATTTTAATTCTTTTTTCACCTTAATTCTTAGTTACGGTGTCACTCAAGACTGTAAAACATGTGCTGTGAATGTTGCTTCCTTATTGTTTACAATAATTTTTTTAAATATTTTTTTTTTCCTTTCCTCTCCTACCCTGTCTGGGTTTTCTGGAGGAGAAAAGAGTCTTTGAAAAATGAAAGGTCAACTTGGGCTTGTAAAACACAGCATACAGTTTGGTTGCTCCAATTTGCTGTTTGCTTATGAATCTCATTTACCCGTTTATGTTGTGTCTCGCTTCGTATTTACATTCAACCCATGGTAACGGTATTGCTACTTATGCAAAGTACAAGAGACGGAACTTTTCCTGCAACAACCAGTTAGTCTTAGAGTTTCTATACGATCTCCCTCTTGAGTAAGTAATAAGAACAAAATCACATTTTGAATGATATTCTCAGGAACATATATTTTAATTGGTTCCTGTGCACCATCATGTTTTCCAAGATGGCAGTACCACGAAGCAACATTAATATCTATTCAAAGCAAAGTAGATCACAGCTGGCAGGTAGATTTTATTAGAGACTTATGAGGAAGAAATAAATTAAGCCACAAGGGATAAAACTGAATAGGTTGAGGGCTGACTGAACCCAGGATGTTATCCACCCTCCTATGTCAAATTTGTCTGGCTTGCAACTTTAACTAGGTTGTCCTTGAAAACAATAAAACGAGGCGCTATGCTTGTTGCGGAGGACCTCTCTTCCAGAGGCACCAGCATTTGTCTGGGCTCCCTAATTCACTGGTTTTATTTGCCATGGTGCAAAGAAAGGAATGAGTTTTCACACTGGTAATGTTGCCATACATAGAAATTAACTCTTTGAAATCGACAGGTCTATCCTGGCTGCATGTGCACCTCAAAGCTTTTATTTCTTTTTTACTCTACCTGCTTGCTTAATAAAATCATGGTTCTTCTCAAAAAAATTACTCCAGTTTGCAGAGTATGTAGGGATTGAAGTAGCACCATTCAAATTTAGTCTAAGTCATTACTGATGAGAATGCCGTACTGTGGTCTGTGATTCTTGTTAGAAAAAGATGACTTATACCCTATGGGATGCAACAGAGCTCTGATGATATGTAAGTTCTGAGAAGGACTGAGTATCTTTCTGCAGTGATACTGCAGCATGATGCGCCTGGTGATGTCCTCAGATAGAAGTCAGATGAAGGAGCCAGGTCAGAAGACATCTTCATCTCCTCTATATGCTGATGAATTTGGTCATATTTGACCTCTCCACACACCTCCCTTTATGAGGCCCCAGGCCTCAGCAGGTCTGGGTAGAAACTATCAATAATTTAGTGATGCAACAGCTGCTGATTTGATGAAAACTAAACAATTTTTATTTTGCTAAAGTGATTTTTTTTTCAAGGGGAAATATTTCCTTCCAATATGATTGAGTATTTTTTTAACCTTAACTACTGTTAAAATGAAATAATAGCAAAACAACAATAATTTCTTAATATTTGAATAATTTATAATCAATAATGAATGAAGAATAATATTTTTTAAATGTTGATGAAACACACACGCTCAGTTAAAAACTATAAAGACCTCTGCAAGAGATACTGCAATTACTACCTTGTTTTGCTAGGCAGTCTGGCATGTAAGTAGCCAAGAGTAGTCTGGGTCTCGAAAAGCTTTAAAGATTGATTTAACTTCAATTCCTACCAGCCAGCAATGAAAACTGTACCTGTGCCAGTGCAAGAAAAAGCAAATGTTTTTGAAATAACCATTTTTGGGCACATTTTTAGTTCTGTTTCACAAGTGTTTGCAAATCTCCCTTTTCATGTTCTTAGATAGGATGTAAATAATTTTTGTTGTTTGTTTTAATTTGATTTGTCTATATTACCTGACAATTGTAGTTAGAGAATGGTAGTGGGATACTGGCACCTAAAATAAAGGGCATGTCAAAATATTGAATATTTTATTTTTGAACTAAAATTCTTGAGGTTATTTTAACAGAAGGGATTATCAAATTACATCTATTTACATTTTAATTTTCTTAATCCCAAAAGCACTTTGAGTGCACTTCATCATGTCCCTGCAGATAGGATGCTCATTTGTCAGATTCACCTTCTAGTTCTGCAGGTCTTCCAGAAAGCAGAAGCAGAGAAAGAAACATTTATCACAGAAAGGACTGTCTATAAAGTAGAGGAAATTGGTGGGCAACTTAAGGGACTGATCTGATTTCTTTTACAACATTTAAATTATTCTCTGCAATTGACTGTATTTCAACTTGCCAATGTCCCCTTAACTTTCAGGTCTTTGTGAGGACAGAAGTGCTTTATGCAGAAGCTGACCTATTTTTTATCTCCCTTTTCATGTATATTTCAGCACAGGGAAGTTGGTAGCATCCCAATATATTATATACTGTAATTATGACATGGTTGTATTTCTGTAGTTTCGATGCAGATGCACTTTTCTTTATCCTTTTTATTTTTTTTTCATGTTCTGCATGAACCAATTGCCTTCAATAAGAACTGAAGTGACCTCTTTCTTTCAAAAGCTATTTATTACAGTTGCAAGACCTACATATTCTATTTCCATATGCACCGCTGCTGGTTCTTGGAATATGCTGGCAGCAGGATGTTTTCCTGTAGCTGTGATAATAGCCTGTACAAAACCAGGCACTGCTATAACTCCATTAAACCAGCAAATAAGTATTAATAGAACTGGACAAGAAAGGATTACATACACTCTTAAAATTATAGGAGAAACCTTTGAAAGTTTAATAGTGTTCTAGAGGTAGGGGTGGAAGGATACAGAGAAAAT
The DNA here is from genome assembly GCA_013397515.1 of Upupa epops. Taxonomy (NCBI): domain Eukaryota; kingdom Metazoa; phylum Chordata; class Aves; order Bucerotiformes; family Upupidae; genus Upupa; species Upupa epops. The sequence goes on from VZRI01004989.1 coordinate 8,624, forward strand.
GAAAGAGAAGCATAAAGAGAAGTGATATTTTTATTACCCTGCTGATAAAAGTTGGAACAAACATTTCTGAAGGGCTTTTGATTTCAAAAAAGTCCATTTTTTTTCTAGCCATCTGCTTGACACAACCAGCTTTCTATGTCTGAAGGTTTCCTCATGTTTTCCAAATGTATGAGTCGTCCTGAGAAGCAGCATTCAATTTCTTCACAAACTTTTCCTTTCTGGGAATTTCAAGTAGAGTGAAATAAAAATAAAAGTTAAATTATGTAAAGAGGGTGTTGTGACATCCATGAGCCTTCAGGACAATGTGTGGGTTTATAAGCTATCTCACATACTTAGCTTTTACCTCCCACACATCTAATCCATCATATTGCTGCCCAAACTGCCTCTAGGTTGCAAATATGACTCTGTAAAAGTTGGGGAGTCACAAATTAATTTGGGCTGGAAGAGTCCTTTAAGATCACCAAGTCCAGCCATAAACCCAGCTGTCCCAATCCACTGCTAAACCCTGTCCCTGAGCTCCAGATCTCCATGACTGTGAAACACATTCAGGGACGGTGATCAAACCCCTCCCAGTGCAGCCTGTGCTGAGACCTGAGGATCCTTTCCAGGGAGAAGTTTCTCCTCAGGGCCAACCTCAAATTCTTCCCCTGGGGGCAACTTGAGGCCACTTCCTCTTGCCCTACCTCTTGTTCCTTGGGAGAAGAGACCAACACTCACCTCTCCACAACCTCCTTTTAAGTAGTGGCAGACAGCAATAACGTATCCCCTCAGCCTCCTTTTCTCTAAACTAAACAGCACCATCTCCCCCCTCCTCACAAGCTTAGTTCTCCAGCTTCATTGTCCTTCTCTGGACCCATTGCAGCCCCTCAATGTCCTTCTACTATTGAGGTGACCAAACCTGACCCCAGTACTGAAGGTGTGACCTTACTACCACAAGTTAGTCCTTTCCCAGACTATTCAGTACATCACTGCAGCCTGACAAAACTTCTCACTTGTTTAGACTAAAAATGCCCTTGTTGAGCAAACTCTTTTCTCAGCTCTACCATTTCCATGTGACAGTAAGCAGACATGAACAAAGGTGTTAGGAAAGCAACCAAGATAAGGCTTTTTTTCTTTAAAAAGTAAATTCACTAAGACTTTCATCCATGTAATAGAGTAATTTTATTTACTATTGCTTTGCTGCTGCTGTCTCATGATACATGGCAGGTTTGAAACTAGTTTGGTCAAACTCAGCTGTGTTTCACTGCAGTTTAACTGAAGTATCATAGAATCATAAAATTGGAAGGGACCTCAAAAGATCATCCAGTCCAGTCCCCATGCCACAGCATGATCACCTAGACCGAGTCGCACAGGAACAGATCCAGGCTGGTCTTGAACGTCTCCAAAGAAGGAGACTCCACAACCTCCCTGGGCACTCAGTTCCAATGCTCCCACTAGACCAGGGTGCTCAAGGCCCCATCCAGCTGGCCTTGAACACTTAGAGGGAGGGGGCAGCCACAACCTTCCTGGGCAACTTGGTCTAGTGTCTCACCACCCCCACTGTGAAGAACTTCCTTCTGCCTTCCAGTCTAAACCTCCTCTCTTCCAGCTTGAAACCATTCCCCCTGCTCCTACCACTCAAGACCTTGGAAACAGCCCCTCCCCAGCTTTCCTGTAGCCTCCATAGTGAACAAGCTTTTACTCTAAATTTCTCTAAATTTTTAGATGTTTGCTTGAAAACTTACAAGTTCATATTTACCACAAAAGGGTTCTAAGAAATACAAAAGGAACTGCTTCTTTTTGATTTTTCTTGCAGTTTTGCCCCATTATTATCAAAACACATTAAAGCTTCAAGGTAAATTTTGTGTTCAGCTCAGAAAAATGTTTAAAGCTGACTCTTCATGACATCTCTCTCAGAAAATGCTCTCAGAAATATTAGATTTAGTAAGAGTATAGAAAGTGCACTTGTATGTTAAGTCAGAATAAAGTTGCAAAAATCCCATCCCAGATTGATAATCTTTTACATATAAAATGTGAAAATTAATAGCCTTTCTTATTAAAAAAAAAATCTCATTAGCTTCTATTAACTTAAAGGCAGTTTTAATGCATCTAATCAACTCTCCTAATTTTCAAGATGTAAATACAAATGATGTTGTTTTAGTAAAAACAGGGGTTAACCCTGCTCCTCACAAGGGTGATGATCACCAGGATGGAATTAGGCAGTGTATGCTGCTTTCACAAATTGTTTAAGAATTAATGAGATTCAGGCATTGAAACAAATGGTTTCATGTTCTTTCTTCTCAATCCCTATCCCACTCTATCTGATGGTCCTTTCTCTGACTGATCCTGAAACTTTCTCAAAGCTGAACAAAAGAGATTACATTAAACTCTTTGTGGGCATTAAACTCTTTGTGGGTATTTTGCTATTTCTTGACAAATAATTTGCAATACTCTCCTCGTTTGCAGTTGAGCAGGGGACACTCATAGCTAGTCCTTCAAAGAATCATTAGGGATCAGAAGGGACCTCAAAAAATCATCTAGTCCAACCCCCCTGCCACAGCAGGATCACCTAGACCAAGTCACACAGGAACACAGCCAGGCGGCTCTTGAATGTCTCCAGAGAAAGAGACTACACAGCCCTCCCGGGCAGCCTATTCCAGTGCTGTGTCACCCTCACTGTGAAGAAGTTCCTTCTGATATTGATATGGAACCTCCTCTGTTCCAGTTTGCACCCATTGCCCCTTGTCCTATCACCAGGTGACCTTGAGAAGAGCCTGGCTCTGTCCTCCTGACACCCACCCCTCACATATCACTTGGTTGTAACTATCTCCTTACACTTCCTGAGCTTTTCATCTCAGTCAGCACCTTCTTGGTCTGGCTGAGGAAGATGTGTAGGAGTATTGATCTGCTTGAGGGCTGAGAGGCTCTACAGAAGGGTGTAGACAGGCTGGACTGATGGACCAAGGCCAACTGTATGAGTTTCAACAATGCTGAGTACCTTATCTTTACCTTGAGTCACAGCAAGTCCTTGTTACTACATGGGGTGGATAGCAACCAGGGAAAGGACATGAGGATGTTGATTGTGAATGGCTGAAGATGATCCAATGTGTGTCTGGATGGCCCAGATGAACAGCAACATCCTAGCTTATGTCAGCACTGTTGTGGGCAGCAAGACCAGGGCAGGAATTGTTCCCATGTACTAGACATTGAGGAAGTCCCATCTGAGATGCTGCTTTCAGATGCTTTCCCTCATACCAGAAGAATATTGAGAGGCTGAAGTCTGTCCGGAGAAGGGCAACAAGGTTCATGAAGGCTTTGGAGCACAAGTGCTCTGAGGAGCCTCTGAGGGAACTGAGGGGGTTTAGCCTGGAGAAAAAGAAGCTCAGGGGAAGCTTTGATCTTGATAAATCCCTGAAAGGAGGTAGAGTGAGGTGTGGATTTTTCTTCTCTCACCAGCAACAAACAACAACCAGAAGAAATGTCCTCACATGGTGCTAGGGGAGTTTTATGTTGACCATGAAGAACAATTTCTTCCCCAAAAATGTTACCAAAAGCTGCCCCAGGCTGTCCAGGGCAGTGGTGGGGTCCCTCTCCCTGGGGGATTTAAAGGACAAACAGATATGGTGTTGATGGACAAGGTAACCTTGCAGTGCTGGTTAATAGTTGGATTGATGATCCCAATGGTCGTCTCTACATAGATGATGATCTGATTCTGTAAAGAGAATGTCCTTTCTTTCAGTGTCCATCAGGTGTAAACAGAAAAGGAACCACGTGTAGAAGTGACCTTCATCTTACAGAAGAATAAATTAGTTGACAGTTTTTCTTGATTAGTAAGGAAGGCTCAGATCATGACCTGTTGTTAGTTGATCTCTTTTACTTGAAATCACACAGGTAATTCTCTTACCTGAAGAATTTTTGAATATTTATAAAGCAAACTTCTAGTCCCTGAAAGGGTCTGTCAGAAGATTCATAGAATGGTTCAGGTTGGAACGGACCATAAAGATCATCTAGTTCCAACTCCTCTGCCATGAGCACTCCCCACTAAATCAGGTTGCTCAAGGCCCCATCCAACCTGGCCTTGAGCACTTTCAGGGATGGGGCAGCCACAACCTCCTTGGGCAGCCTGGTCCATTGTTTAAGTGAAGAACTTCCTTCTGAATTCCATTTTAAATTTGAAATCAAAATCCCTTCCCCAAAGATCTGTTCTAGTGAGTGATGGCCCTGTTTATTGCAGGGACATTGGACTACAAGACCTTTGGAGGTCCCTTCCAACCCTACATGTTCAGTGATTCTATAATATTCCAACATTCTAGTCTTAGCAGGTGATTCCATCACATGTTGAGTGGTCAAACATTTGTTTGCTTGTACCAATAATATTTTTAAGCAAAAATTCTGTAGTGTGTACTCAGAAACTACATAAAATGATAAGCAGAATATTTCCATAATGTTAATATAACACTCAATTTACCACCCATTGGATTCCAAAAATTTCTATAATTTAAAAACTTTTCTAAATGGAAAGTTTGTTTTAAGCATAGGAGTGAGAAACTGGGAAATTATACTAGACTTCTACAATTTGGTATCAGCTTAGTTAATATTTTTTTTCATCTGAAATCAAGGTTTATAGCAAATCAAATGTACCAAGATATGGATTCTGTGGCTGGTTATATCCTTTTATTATCTGGAAGTTGTGTTCCTTGAAGGATTCTGTCAAAGTATGGCTCTTGCAACCTTCAGACTGAAGTACTTTTAAAGGGGCTTTTAACATAAAGCATGATGCTTGTGTATAATAGCATCCTAGAAAAGAATGGTAGGCATAGGGATGGACTTCTGGAGATTATCTAGTCCAACCTTCTTACTAGACCCCTTTCTTTTAGAGCAGATCCCACAGGAACACATTCATGTTGGTTTTTAATGTCTTGAGAGCAGGAGACTCCACAACCTCTCTGGGCAGCCTGGGCCAGGGGTCAATTGCCTTCATCTTAAAAGTTTTTCCTTCCTCTCAAACTGAATCTTCTACATTCCAATTGATTCTGTTGTTCCAATGATAAGTGGTTGATCTTTACAAAATGCAAGGTGAGATTCTGATCGTTTACATGAACTTTGAGAACATATGGATCTTGTACTTCTCAGGTATTGCTCTGCTAGTTTTAGACCTGTGGTAGGAGGTGGGAAAGCAGCCTCCTAAAAAGCTCTACACTCACAGCATCACAGAATAATCCTGGTTGGAAAGGACCTCCTAGATCCCTGAGTCCAACCATCCCCACCCCAACAAAAACCCTGAGTCCCTGAGAGACTGTCAAACACAACCTGATCCCCTCCCTGCTGCCACTCTAGCAGGGTGGGAAGCACCATGGCTACACGGTTCTTCAACACCTCAAGGCATGGGGTCTCTCCTCCCTCCCTGGGAAGGCCCTGCCAATGCCCAACCACTCTGGCTGCAAAGAATTTCTTCCTCAGATCCAATCCAACCCTCCCCTGCCTCAACTGCAGACCAGTGCCCCTGCTTCTGTCAGTAGTCTCCAAGGAGAGGAGGCCAACACTCACCCCTCCACAACCTCCCTTCAGGGAGTTGGAGAGGGCAAGGAGATTCCCCCTCAGCATCCTCTTCTCAAAACTCCCCCTGCCCAGCTCCTTCAGCCTCTCCTCACACCACTGGTTCTCTGAAGCCCTCCCAAGCTTGGTAGCTCTGCTCTGGACCCATTCCAGCACCCCCATGTCTTTCCTATCATGAGGGGGCAGAACTGAACACAGTGCTTGAGATGAGGCCTCACAAGGGTCATACACAAAGGCACAAGAACTCCCCTTCTCCTGTTGACCATGCTATTCCTGATCCAGGCCAGGATGCTGTTGGCCTTCTTGGCCTCCTGGGCACCCTGCTGGCTCCTATGAAGCTGTTTGTCTTAAGTTTGTTAAGACAGGAGATGAAGCAGGGCAGAAACAATTGTGAAGCCCCGTGTTTATTGGAAATGCAGCACTGCTTTACACACAGGCAATAGAACCTGCTGCCATTGTGAGGATTTTTAGTTCTTCTAATTAAATGGAATATTGTAAAAGCAGAACAAAAAATCTATTAGATAAAGTGAAGGATTGAAATATATTACTAACTTGAAAAATCCCATGAAAACAAACCCTGAAATATACAAGGGCCAGCTGAAGTGAAAATATTTAATCTCTATAGTGCATTATTACTTTTACTTCCTAGCCCTTTCTGGAGACTGTGCTCCTATAAGAAAAGCAATAGCCACAGATAATAATCATACAGCCAGTTGAGGTGTCGTGCCTAGGATTAGCTGGGGCTTAGGAGGAAGACAAGGTCATTGCCAGGGCTCTCCAATTACTACCAGTATCACTACCTTTTCCAACATGTCAAACAACGACGAGGTTTTGAAGGGCTAAATCCAACAGCAGCAGCTTCTAGATGGGTTATTGGTAAATGAGTGACACCGAGCCTGAGAGTTTGACATTGTTTGTCAAGATAAGTTCACAATGAAGATGACTTTCATTTCCAATATAAGCTATCATAAAACGGATTGAACCTATAAACTCTGCTGCTAAATGCCTGAACCTGTATCCTGGTCTTGGCTGACAGGAGAGAGGTGGTAAATAAAGGTGATGAAAAATTCCCGGAGCTATTTGAGATAATTAATTGCAGTTAAGTCACATTTTTAGTAACTTTTGCATCTTTTCTTAAGAGTCATGGCTACATTTACAGAGCTGCTTTCATTAATGGGGTTCTGGGGATGCTAACCTGTAGAAGAGCTGCACTTTTTGTTTCCTAGCAATGTTTTTCAACATTTATGCAATGAGATTCAGTGGGTGGAGAGAAACCCTGTAACCAGAGGGCTTGCAAGCTCAATGTTATTTGTTTACTCTTTAGCATAATTTGATTCCTGCTTTCCTGATAAACAAAAAATGACTAGATAATTCTCTCTCTATTGGGAGTAGGGAGGGTGGAAGGGGAAGAAAAGAAGAGTTTACACTCAGTGTGGCAGTTTCACAAGGTGGAATTAACAGGATCCCCTAGAATTTGGCTCAAAGGAAGCTCCAGGGTATTCTGTCAGTACAACCACAGAGCAATAGGTGTCTTATGGAAGGTGTCTTTATTTCCCTTTGTTCATTAATCACAGAATCATAGAATCTCAGAATTATTGATGCTGAAAAAGACCTCTGAGATTGTCCAGCCCAGCCCAGGACCTAACATCACCACTAAGTGCCATGTGTGGTCTTTTCTTAAACACCTCCAGACATGGTGACTCCACCACTGCCCTGGACAGTCCATTCCACCCTTTCCATGAGGAAGGGCTCCCTAACATACAACCTAGCCCTCTCCTGGCAGCTTCAGAACCTGCCCTCACATCTTGGCACTGACTGCCTAGCAGAAGAGCCTGACCCCCACCTGACTGCAACCTCCCTTCAGAGAGCTGTAGTGAGGGAGAGGGTCCTACTTGAGTCTCCTATTCTCCAGGCTAAACGTCCCCAGCTCCCTCAGCCTCTCCTCATCAGCCTTATCCTCCAGTCCCTTCCCCAGCCTTGTTGTTCCTCTGGACCTGCTCCAGCCCCTCCATCTCTTTCTTGAAGTGAGGGGTCCACAACTGCTCTCAGTGCTCAAGGTAAGGCTTCATCAATGCCCACTGCCCAGTACAGGGAAGAAATCAGTTGGGTATTAATTGTTCTTACCTGCCCTGAACTGGTAGGATCTGAAAAGAATGTGTTGAAATTCATCACTTTCTTGGGGCCACTGTTTTATACCTGGCTGCACATCCTGAGACAAGGAATGGTTCTGGCAACACAAGCATCCCACCCTCCTGGTCATTGTGGCACATGGATGGATAGATACTTCACCATGGAGAACACCATTGCCGTCAGTGGGATGTCCCAGTTTGCGATTGTACCAGGGTGCTGTGGCCACTGTGAAATGAAGTCTTGGAAACTAAGGTGGTTCTTTTCAAGGTATGGTCTGAAACTTGTGGGAAATTTCTGAGGGAAATGCAGGAGCACAACCCCATGAGTTCAGCAACAAATTTGGTGATCCTTGATTTGCAGCTTGGAGAGTGACCTGGCAGACAGGGACCTGGAAATTCTGGTCAACAAGCAGCTAAATATGAGCCATCAGGGTGCCCAGGTGGCATGAAAGGCCAACGACATCCTGGCTTGGATCAGGAATAGTGAGTCCAGCAGGACTAGGGACGTCATTCTCCCCATGTGCTGGGTGCTGGGGAGTCTACCCCTCTAGTATTGGGTGCTGTTCTGGGCCCCTCACTTCAAAAAGAGATTGAGGGGCTGGAGAGGGTCCAGAGGAGCAATGAGGCTGGGGAAGGGACTAGAGGGACGGTCTTATATGAGGAGATGCTGTAGGAGCTGGGGCTGTTTAGCATGGAGGAGATTCACAGAGAACCTTATCATGCTGTATAACTACCTGAAAGGAAGTTGTAGTCAGTGCCAGGACAAGAGGGCAGGGTCTGGAGCAGCCGAGGGAGGGTTAGGTTAGGGTTAGGAAGCCCTTCCTCATTAAAGGATGCTTGGACATTGGAACACAATGCATGGTGGTGTCCCCATATCTGGAGGCATTTAAGGACAGCCTAGCTGTGGCCCTTAGTGCTCAGGTCTGACTGATGTGGTGATGTCAGGTCATGGGCTAGGCTGGATGAGCTCAGAGGGCTTTTGTAGCTTCAATAATTCTGTGATTCTGTGAAATGTTTGGAGAAAAGCACACAACAAAAGTAATAATTCCATGCTGTTCTCTTCAAATCAAGTGTAAGTTGTAGAACTAGTAAAAAGAATTTACATCTATCAAATAGAGTAAAAGAGGGCCATTTACTCAAGTTCTTCAGAAAAAAAAAAAATCTCATTGCTGACTCCAACCCTTATTCTCCTCTACTTAACCCCTGCCTTTCTGTGATGAACACAGTGAATTGTCTTAAAAAAGCTGCCATTCCTTTCTTGCAAAGGCTCAAACTGAAGGATAAAACTGTGTTCAGTCCTTCAGAATAAATTATTTTCAATAATCCACTACTTTGTTTTTCTTACTTCTCATTTTGCTACAGAAAGTCCCCAATGTGGGCATGGCTTGGCAAAAGATGCATCAAAGATACCGAAGCTCTTTGAAATAAATCTGTCTTCAAACATCCACCTGGCTTATTCAATAAAATTTGCTGGTTATGATTTCTGTTGAAAGAAAACTCACTCACTCACTCAACCTGAAAGCTGAACAGAAAAGAACATTATGGATTGGAAGCGACCTGGAAAGATCATCCAGTTAATCCCTCTGCCCCAGCAGGATCACCCAGACCAAGTCCAGGCAGGTTTCAAATGTCTCCAGAGAAGACTCCACAAACCCCCTGGGCAGCCCCCTCCAGTGCCCCGTCACCCTGCCTGGGAAAGAGTTATAGAATCCATCAGGGATTCCCCTTCAGGAAGGGACCACAGGATCATCCAGTTACAATCCCCTTACCATGGGCAGGGACACCCTGCCCTAGAGAAGGCTGGCCAGAGCTTCATCCAGCCCAGCTTTAAACACCTCCAGGGACGGGGCCCCAACCACCTCCCTGGGAAACACATTCCAGGCTCTCCCTACTCTCACGGTGAACTTCCTGCTCACATCAAGTCTAAATCTCCCCATCTCCAGCTTTGCTCCATTCCCCTAGTCCTGTTGTTACCTGAGATCCTAAAAAGCCCCTCCCCAGGTTTTTGTAGCCCCCTTCAGATACTGGAAGGATATAATAAGGTCACCTCACAGCCTCCTCTTCTCCAGACAGAACAGTCCCAACTCTCTCAGTCTGGCCTCATAGGAGAGGTGCTCCAGCCCTCTGATCATCCTCTGGACTCGCTCCAGCAGGTCCACATCCTTCTTGTAATCAAGGCTCCAGGACTTGACACAGTACTCCAGCTGATTGGTTTCCATTGGGATTCAGAGATTTCAAGTGAATTTATTCTTTCTCAGCAAGTCCTACAAAAGGATTTTAAAGACAAATCTTGATCCTGAGATTGATAACAGTCTTACCTTCATATTTGTGATGTTGTAAAACAGGAAGTCTCTGTTTACAGCAACACGGATAATGTGCGTGTTCCATTAGTTTGGGCTTTTACCCAGATAGAGTGACTCAGAAGAAGCAGCTGACTGGTGGTTTTACCTACTTGAGCTACAGTCTGCCATCAGAAAATGAATCTCTCATGGAAGAGTTGGGTTTATCCTCATGTAATACTCAAATGGTACAACTGTGACCGATTGTTAGAGAGTCCAACCACTGTCAAAAAAATAACTGGTGTTTTCTTACAGTGTCATTTTGTTATCAAAAATTAACCTGATTCTTTAAAGCTGTTTGGTTGTTCTTTATTCACTGAGCTCACCACTTGAACACTTCTGCTGAGTGACTCAGCACTCGAGTCTAGATGAAAGATACAGAAAACCTCTCTTCAACCCCCCTAAAACACTCAGTCTGAGTTCCTGCTGTCTTGACAGCAATCCTCTGTGACTCAGGTTCCTTCTTTCTTCTTTTGGGAACTCACAGTTGTTCTCCTTCCTGGGGAATTTGTGTATCCATGAAGCTGTGCTGAGACTTAGCTGAGAGCAGCAATATTTTCCAAACACAGACACAGGGAGATAGAGAGAAAAATGTGGGGTTTTTACTTGCCTTTCCTGCCTCTCTACTTTCAGATAGTTTACTAATTACATGTACTGTGAATTTAGTGTGGTGTTAGCAGATTCCTTGTGGGATTGTGTTTTGTTTCTCATCATCTAAATTATTCATTCTCTATAAAATAAAGCTGAAATTTCTTCAAGGGAAGAGAATGTGTTTTGCTTTTTTTTCACTCTTGCATTTTTTCCCCTCTTTTTATTTAAATTTTATTTTGTTGTTTTTGTTTTTTTTCCATAAGGTCTTCCGTGAGCACTGAAATTAAGCCAATCCTGGATGAACTGATACTTGGATATCAAACCAAACAATCATTAATGCTGGAAGAGACCTCCAAGATCATCCAGTCCAATCATCAACCCAACTCCACCTGCCCACTAAACTCTGTTCCCTAGATACTCTGTTTTTTGAGCCTCCAGAAATGGCAACTCCACAACTTCTCTGAACAGCTTGTGATCTCTCTTTTAGTGAAGAAATTGTTCCTAATGTCTAAATATTTTCCTAATGTCTAAGGAGAAGGCGTTTGCAGCAGGCCAGCAACCTGGAGGCATCAGTTTGAAGATGTCGACTTCCTGCCTTTCTCTGTGATATTCTGACACCAGAAAACCTTTTTTACAGGAAGTACCATGTCAGACATTGTTGATGTCATTCAAACCTGTCATGAAAACAGATGTGTAGTCCAGAAGACTAGAAGATGTACCTGCCCTCAGCTATGCTTAACTTTTGCTGTATTTATCTCTTATCTCTGAACACAAATCGTCCCATGTTCTTCATTTTACAGCTCATTAGCTCTGCACATATGTCCTGTCACCAGCCACTCCTCTCCCAGAAACTTGTATTTAATTACCAAATCATAGACTCATGGAATCATTAGGGATCGGAAGGGACCTCAAAAGATCATCCAGTCCAATCCTTCTGCCACAGCAGGATCACCTAGACCAAGTCACACAGGAACACAGCCAGGCGGGTCTTGAATGTCTCTAGAGAAAGGGACTGCACTACCCCCAGGGCAGCCTGTTCCAGTGCTCCATTGCCCTCACTGT
>VZRI01004989.1:20289-55925 GCA_013397515.1 Upupa epops
AGAGCGGGAGAAGAACCTCTCTCCACCTGCTAACCATCCTCCTTCTGGTCCCCCCAGGATGCTGTTGGCCCTCTTAGCCACAAGAGCACATTGCTGGCTCATAGTCATCCGGCTGCCCACTAGGACCCCCAGGTCCCAATCAGAGGAGAACATCATATATGAGAAAGATGTCAAGATGTTAACCACAGAATCACAGATTGGTGTGACTGGAAGGGACCTCTGAAGATCATCTAGTCCAACCCTTCTGCAGAACTGGGTCTTCTAGAGCAGATCCCATGTCCAGGTAGGTGTTGAGTGTCTCCAAAGATAGAGACTCCACAACCTCTTTGGGCAGCCTATCCCAGGGCTCTTTTAAAAGCCCTGTAAAAAAGGTTTTTCCTTATACTTGAATGAAGATCGGGATGAGTATATCCTTCAATCCCACATATCAATGGCACTGCTTTTTACGTGGTGGTCCTTCAAGAAGCCATGTAGAAACATACGAGGTAAAAGTTATCTAACTGAAACTCAGGGACGCATATAAGTGATTAAAATATTTATAGAAACTCAACAGTGCTCAAATACCTTTTAAAGTGTCTCTATAGGATTTATGAGCAGCTGGCCCATAGGGTGGATTGAAAAAAGCATCCACTTCCCACTGCTGCACGATGGTTAGTTTAATAGCTTGTTCACCACCACCGTTTCTGTAAAAGCTGAACTGCTGCCTTCCCTTGTACATTAAACAATAAACACATTTCCCTACTCAATCTTCGTCACGGTGATAAGGAACACACTGCTACAAAACTCAAGCTACCTTCTCTTTCTTAATACTCTTGCAAGAGTTCTTACTAGGAATAAGCTAGCTTTTGATTGGCTTTGGTTCCAGATTAGCGCTAATCCATCAAATCATAGAATCATTACAGATTGAAAGGGACCTTGAAAGATCATTCAGTCCAATCCCTCTGCCACAGCACAGTTACCTAGACCAATCCAAAGCCATCTTAAATGAATTTCTTGTGAGCTTCTACAGTAATTTTCTTTCCTTTTGAAAATGTTTAACATTTTTGTTTGTTTTTTTTTTCTAATTTATTTTTTAATGACAGGGACATCTCACTGCCACAGTTACTGAATATCAGGGAGGAATCAAAGACAGCATCACAGAATAATCCTGGTTGGAAAGGACCTCCTAGATCCCTGAGTCCAACCATCCCCACACCAACAAAAAACTCAATCCCTGAGGGACTGCCAAACACAACCTGACCCCCTCCATGCTGCCATTCTAGTAGGGCGGGAAGCACCATGGCTACATGGTTCTTCAACACCTTCAGGCATGGAGACTCAACCACATCTCTGGGAAGGCCCTGCCAGTGCCCAACCACTCTGGCTGCAAAGAATTTCTTCCTCAGATCCAATCTAACCCTCCCCTGTCTGAACTGCAGACCAGTGCCCCTGCTTCTGTCAGCAGGCACCAAGGAGAAGAGGCCAACAGCCACCCCTCCACAACCTCCCTTCAGGGAGTTGGAGAGGGCAGTGAAGTCCCTCTTTAGCCTCCTCTTCTCCAAACTCACCCTGCCCAGCTCCCTCAGCCTCTCCTCACGCGAATGGTTCTCTAAAATACCACTAGAGATGGGTAAATTAGAACCTGTAATACAAAGCTTGCTCCTAAGTTGAAAGCAAATAGTATAGATAGTTTGAATTAACAACAACAGCGTAAAACACAGATGAGAGCCACTTGTTTAACAACCTAACTGTGCAACCAGTGCAGTAGGAAGATGCAAGCCAGAGTGTGTACTTGTGTGCAGCAGTGCCAGTGTAATAAGTAACCTGTTACATTTTTTTTTGTTCTTTTGTTTTGTTTTGTTAAACTTTTTAATGATTTCAGAGCAGTTAGACTCTGTCCTTGTGGAAAGGGCACAATTTTCTCATCGTTTCTCATTTGGGTTTATGTAAGCTGACATTTGCGGTGCCATTTGTCTCATTCTTAGCTATTTAAAGACGCTTGCCCAAAGAATCCTTTTGGGAACTGGCTTTCTAGACTCGGGGCTGATGTTGCTTTCTGGTTGAAACCTTCTAACCTCTTCAAAGAAAAGACAGGTTTGACCCCAAAGCCCTTATTTACAACAGCCAGTCACAAGGTGACCATCCTGTATGACCTGTGGGATATACTGGATGCTATTTTTAGACACCACAGGATGCACTCAAGGGCAAATGACACAGCACATGATTAACAAAGAATTCCTGGATAAGATCACTCAATATTAACCCACATAAATGGATCCAAAGAAAAGGACTTGAAGAAAAGATAGACAGAGGTTTGACTATCTGAAGTCTTGGATATCTTGAAGTAGTAACTTTGATCTCTCCTAATTAAAAAGCCCAGACAATTCTAATGCAAAGGTTAAATGAAAAGTTTGAATGTTATGCTATGATTTTGTATATGTACATAAAACTAAATTTCTGAAATTTAAATATCTTAGCTTGTATTTACTGTAATTTCACAAACACCTAAATATGTTTCTCTTTCAATCTTCAGTTTTGCTCAAGAAAATCATCGTTACAGAGTCACAGAATCACAGAGTGTTAGGGATTGGGTGGGACTTTGAAAGATCGTCCAGTCCAACCCTCCTGTCAGAGGAGGATCACCTAGATCCAGTCACACAGGAGCAGTCCAGGAGGGTTTTAAAATCTCCAGAGAAGGAGACTCCAAACCCCACCTAGGCAGCCCCCACCAGGGTTCTGGCACCCTCAGTGGGAAAATGTTGCTTCTCCTCTTGATGTGGAACCTCCTCTGTTCCAGCTGACACTCAGTGCCCCTTGTCCTAGCATTGGGTGACACTGAGCAGAGTCTGACTCCTTCCTCCTGACACTCACCCTTTCCTTATTGATCAACACTCATGGGGTCACGCCTCAGGCTCCTTTTTTCTAAGCTCAAGAGCCCCAGCTCCTTCAGCCTTTCCTCATCAGGGGCTGCTGCACTCCATCATCTTTGCTGCTCTGCACTGAACTCTCTCAAGCAGCTCTGTGTCCTTCTGGAACTGAGGGGCCCAGAACTGGGCACAATCTTCCAAATTCAGTCACCAGGACAGAGTAGAGAGAGAGGACAATCGCTCTCAAACGACTCCCTTTCTAATTCACCCCAGGATGCTCTTGGGCTTTTTGGCCACCAGGTCTCATTGCTGGCTCCTGGTCATCCTGCTGGCCACCAGGACCCCCAGGACCCTTTCTCCTACAGTGCTATCCAGCAAGTCAGTCCCCACCATATACTGATACCTGGGGTTGTTCTTGCCCAGATTCAAGCTGTCCATCAGCTGACTGCTAACACGGTTTAATCAAAAACACAGTAAACCCCACTGTTCCAAATGTCAGTTGATCATGAATGTTTGAATAAATAAATAGATATGCATTGGAGATAAATAATGTCAAGAAAAGAGTCTTCCTTTTCTACTTGAGTTGAAAAGTTTCTCTGTGTTTCATACGAACACATGTTTAACATAAATCAAGATTTATGGGTCTGTGAATGGGAGAGAAAGGAGTCAGAAATAATTTTAGTATTTATCAATGACTTTCTTCTAATTTTCTCTAATCACTTAATCAGTTAAATTCAAACACCCTATAGAATCATAGAATCATTTGGAATAACCAAAAAATCATCTAATCCTATCCTCCTGCCACAGCAGGATCACCTAAACCAAGTTGTGCAGGAACCACAGGAACACATCCAGGGCGGTCTGGAACATCTCCAGAGAAGGAGACTCCGCAACCCCCCTGGGCAGCCTGTTCCACTGCTCCGGTACCCTCACAGGGAAGAAGTTCCTTCTGATATTTTTGTGGAACCTCCTCTGTTCCAGCTTGTACCCATTGCCCCTTGTCTTATTACCAGCTGACCTTGAGCAGAGCCTGGCTCCATCCTCCTGACACCCACCCCTCACAGATTTATAGACATGAATGAGGTCACCCCTCAGCCTCCTCTTACCCCTAAGAATCCTCTTCTCCAAGCTCAAGAGACCCAGCTCCCTCAGCCTTTTCTCATAAGTGAGGTGCTCTACTTTCTTCATCATCTTCATTGAGAAACTCTTAGACAAGTGTACCAGAAGATTTTAAGCATTTAATGTGGTGTGACAAACTTTCCCCCCACCTGGAGATTATTTTTAGACTTCAAGTGATGTATTCCCGGGATTCAATTACTTATGAAAGTTAATCACTTTTTAAATTCCCAGTGATGCATTATTTAGCTATTAGAAGTGTTAAGAAATATTTTGGTGATTAAACACAATGCTGCATTGCTTTTTCATCCAACAAATAGGGAGCAGGTCATTAGATTTGAATGTTTTGATAGTGAATTGTTGAAAAATTCACAGTTTTGCTAACTGTGGATGAAATCTGACCATATGGATCTCCACTTGAGCTTTTACTTCAGTTACTAAACTCAAAATTATTTTTAATAGTCTTGAGAAACTGAAAAATTCTGAAGTTTATTCTTTTAAACCTGATATTTAAACTTTTATTACATCTGGAGAAATCTGAAATGCTTGGCAGGTAGGTTATTTACTTTTTGATGAAGAATAATCATAGCATCACAGAATCTTTAGGGATCAGAAGAGACCTCGAAAGATCATCCAGTCCAATCCCTCTGCCACAGCAGTACCACCTAGACCAAGTCACACAGTTACACGTCCAGGCAGGTCTTGAATGTCTCCAGAGAAGGAGACTCCACAACCCCCCTGGGCAGCCTGTTCCAGTGCTCCGTTACTCAATACTCTCAACACTTCGTGTATTTCTTCAAAAGTTTTAGTGTTTTGTCTGTAGACATAAACTTGCAG
This sequence comes from Upupa epops, assembly GCA_013397515.1. NCBI lineage: Eukaryota > Metazoa > Chordata > Aves > Bucerotiformes > Upupidae > Upupa > Upupa epops. The sequence continues at coordinate 25,089 of VZRI01004989.1, forward strand.
ATATTTATATTTAGTAATAGGATGTTTTTCTTATATTGAAATCTGACATCAGCAAGCAAAACTGAGAAGTTTTATATGTTTTCTTTTTATATAGGACATATATAGACGCACATAGTGTAAAAATTATATGCCTCAAAGGCATCATTTAATGAGTAAAAATTGTGAATTTCAGGTAGAAGAAATCACCCCCTCTCTTAAGTGAGAATCTCACTTTAGAGATACCCCTAAACCATTTAAAATTTCTCATTTCCGAGTCTCTCTGCATGCACACTTTGAGTTTTCTAACTGTTGTCAGCCATTCTTGCCTCAGCTGTAAAAGCTTTTTACTGGAAATTTTCAGTCGTGCTGGTCTGTGCTTTCAGCAGTTCTCACCAGTTAAATAGGGTCAGCTCCGTTCTTTCAATGGCTAAGGGAAAAATAATGGTGCTGATTCACCCTTTCCTCTGAATCAATATTAAGCTCAGTGGTGTGCTAGAAGTGCAGCTCTTCTTTTTAAGGAAGTCAAAACAAGATCCTGATTGCTTCTGACTTAAGGAATCCGTGATACATTTTGGATGTGAAAAGCTGCGTTTCAAAGCCAGATTAAAATTCAGAGATAGCTTTCTGTTGCTTTAAATTATCCTTATGGTATCAGTTAGCCCCGATGCTCTGTCCTAAAGCTTTGATAATGCAACCGTGTGTTCACAGGCATGTTACAGCTCGCCCTTAGGAAAGACTTGTAAGCTGGGTTTTGGTACCTTTAACATTTAGGTTTTGGGTTATTTTTATTCATTTATTTTTAACTTTTTAACCAAATTTTATTATTCTTAGAGAAATATGGGTGCTGTCTTGAAAATATAAAGGAAATGCGAAATAGCCACATTTTCAGATGTGTTTTTTTCACCAGTTTTCCAGATCTAACTGATTTATATGGGTAACCCTCCAAAAAACAGGTATCTTTGAAAAAACTAGCTACATTGAGATACTAAAATGAAAATAAAATAGTGTTTGTCCATACTTAATGCCTTTTTTTTTTAAATTTCCAAACAGATAGTTAATTCCTGCCACTCCAAGGCACTGCCTACATCAGCGATGCAGTATGATTAGGAGGGTCATATGTAGCCTCAAAACCAAGGTAACACTGGGAAAGGGCTCATGGAGGACACAAGAAAATACAGAAATATTCAGAAAAACTTTGTGAGAATAACAGAGATTTTAATTCCTTCATTAGAGGGAAGTTACCTTGGGAATTTTTGTTTCTGCCTGTCTCCACAGCAACACTCAGTGATATTTGAGGAAAACCATTTAATTGTCTAAAGATTTAGGTGGGCATCAAAATTAACCTAAACAAGGATTAGAAAAACTTGAAGAGGGTTTTTTAAATCTGGCAGTTTCCGCACATCGGCCAGAGACCAGAATGAAAGGTGAGTGCTTGTCTGAAGTAGAGTTCGTGCAGCTTCTTCACTTAAATCAATGATTGTGCAATGATTGGTGTCACTTCGAAGGACGGAAAACAGGGCTAAATTAGGCTCTCATGTAATCTGCTGTGACAACATCCACGTTCTCTTCTTAGAAACTCTCTGTCACAGTAAACAAAGTTTTTCACCATCACTTTTTATTCTATTGGTTTCCCTGGGGTAGTAGGAGCAGGACAAACATGCCATTTGAAGACAGAACTTTTCTTTACACGATGGATGCATATAAAATGAAAAAAATTCAGTTCTCTGTTATTATTTCAGTTGCTGTTATATCTTAGCATTGTTTGTTTTTTTTCTCCAAAACAAATCTGAAATAACTCACATCTCTACATAAAAACCACTAATGAGCCAGTAAATTCTCTTCCACATTTCTTGGAAATATAGAAGAATTCAACAATTGTGTTTCTATTCAGAGCATGAGCTGAAGAGGTTTCCTAGAAGAGAATGATTTCTGCAAGGTACATAGCTCATTCTTGTCAGCCCAAGTGAGAGGTGACCTGTGTATTTCATGGAATCATAGTATTATTAGGGATCGGAATGGACGTTGAAAGATCATCTAGTACAATTCCGCTGCCAGAGCAGGATCACCTAGACCAAGACACACAGGAACAGATCCAGGCGGGTCTTGAACGTCTCCAGAGAAGGAGACTCCACAATTCCCCTGGGTAGCCTGTTATCCTCACTGGGAAGAAGTTCCTGCTGATATTGATAGGGAACCTCCTCTGTTCCAGCTGGCACCCATTGCCCCTTGTCCTATCGCCAGATGACCTTGAGAAGAGCCTGGCTCCATCCTCCTGACACCCACCTCTCACAGATTTATAGACGTTCATTAAGTCCCACCTCAGCCTTCAAGATCAAGTGACCCAGCTCCCTCAGCCTTTGCTCATAAGGGAACCCTTCTACTTCCTCCATCATTTTTGTTGCTCTATGCTGGACATCCTCCAGCAGCTCTATGTCCTTGAACTGAGGAGCCCAGAACTGGACACAATACTCCAGATGCAATCTCACAAGTGCAGAGCACAGGGGCAGAAGATCTCTATGTTAATCCTTTGTTCTCAGTGCACATAGATAAAGCAAAGGAAGATACCCTTATTTTATGCAAGTTATGCCAAAAATATCTTGGAAAAAAGTTTATCCATGCAAAAATAACCCAAGGTTTTGGTGTAATGTACTGATTGGTAGCACAAATCTGAGCTGTAAAGAATTGGAAGTTTTAACATCTCCTTTCCTCTCTCCTTTTGAGGTTGCTGAAGAGGGAAGAAATATCTGGTATGTGCAGAGGGATGAAATATCTCTCCTGCCTAGTCCTAGAAGAATTTGAGATTAAATTAGCCCTACTAGAGCCCAAACCTTTTTGTGGATGGTGCTGTGGTGCTCACTTAGTTGAGTTGACCCTACTCAACGCCTTGCAAGAGTCAGTCTCTTGCAGGATCAGGCTCCACGTGCTGAAAAAGAATATTTGCAAGAGCTTTTTACAGTGTGTCTTGGGGTGACAATGCAGTGCAAGAAAAAAATAGAAAGAAAGTCACAGCCAGAAGTCATATTTTGCATACGATTCCAAGGAACTGCTAATGAGCTACTCAATTTATCTTCAGAAGGAAGGAGAATAAAAAAGAAGGAAAAAAAAAAAGATGAAAAAGGGCTTATGAAACATTTTTGGCAGCTTCTTCAAACTATTTTAGAAAAACGCAGGGAAAGGTTAAATGCCTTAAAATGGGTATTTTTGACATTTGCCCTTTTATCTCGCAGAAATTCTACCAACAGCTTTTTTTCCCATGTTTTTTAACCTCATGTGTCAAATGTGCGATGGGGGAGCAGCCCTGCGATGAGCTCAAGGTACGCCACAGCCTTAGCGATGGGAGTGGGTACCCATGAGTTTTGGAAGGGTATGAAGGTTTGGAGACCTTTGGGGAAGGGAGGGAATTAAAAATAAATTAAAAAAAGAAGGCATTTCTCACGTTGTTTTCAGCTACATGCAGGCGGTGGTACGCGGTGTTTTCTTTAAGTGTGGTTTCAGCGAGGTCTGTGTTCTGTCTGCTGTGATGTATCTCAGTGCAAACAGCTCACTGTTAGCCATTATGTACCTATTAGCACTGATTACTTTCTGATAGCTCTTCACCAGTTGGTTTCACTCACTTTGACAGGTTTGGTGCTTTGTTTAACCTTTAAACTAGTGGGGCAATAACACCGCTGACAGAATTGGAGAAATAATTAAGGAAAACTTAGCCAAGGCATAAGAAAACAACTGTAACAAGGCAGGTCTTTCTGGTGGGTTTGAGAAGTTGTCGGCTGACGCGCAGGGAAAGGACGGAGCATCCATGTGGCGATAGCACAGTACAGCATAATGATGGCTCTTTCCAGTCTAATCTGCAGGAATCCAGTTTAAAAAGATTATGACTGCTTTACTAATCTTATTTTTATTTTCTTGCATTGCCTAGGCCAGGAAATAGTGTATTTCTGCATTTGTTGCAGAATAAATAGCAGCAGAGAGAATTACTAGAAAGTTAGGGAGAATTTCTGTTTTGATTTGTAAGGGAAAGGGAAAACCAGAGTATTTTTAAATACAGTCTGTAGAGCTGTTGCAAGAAATGACAACCCAAACCCAAACATTTTTCTCTCTACTCTTACAAACCAACTTGAGGGATCAGATAATAAAAGCAAAAGTCCTTTTGTACAACACTCTCCACCCACCCACTTTATGTTTGACAATGTTTTGGAGGAAATGCCTTTGGGTGAAATTCTCTTCCACAAAGCTTTTGTAGGGTACTGAGGTATGAATCAGGAATGGATTAAAAACAGATCAATTCAGTTATTGATACACAGTAAACACATGAGAAGCATCTTTTACACTGCTGCAGTTCATAGATTTCTATATGATCATAAATACAATCCAGTCTGCATCGTTGCAAAGAAGTGTGAAGTGCATCATGCAAAGATGGATCCTGAAGAGACAAAAGGTTGAGACTGCTGTCCCAGGCAACCAGCGCCAGGAGAAGAAGGCAGAGCCTGAAGCTGCACCAGGGGAGGGTTAGGTTAAATGTTATGAAGCACTTCCTCATGGAAAGTGTTAGATTCTGGAATGGACTTCCCAGGGAGGTGGTGGAGTCCTCATCCCTAGAGGAACATGAAGGTGTCACTGGACATGGCACTTAGTGCCATGGTCTAGCTGATGTGGTGGTGTTAGGTCACAAGGGCTCGCCTTGATGGTCTCATGTGTCTTTTCCAGCCTCAATGATTCTGTGATTCTGTGAGACAGACGAAAGGCCAATGACTAGTTTACTGGCATAGATGCCAGACTTCAGTGTGTTGCTGCGTAGACAAAAATCTCTCTTCTAGACTTGGGAATGGTTGTCTTTCTGTGAAAGAACAGTGTTGCTGGAGCAGGATAATCCTTCTGGTCCTGTGGAACTTGAGATATGGCATGGAAAACCCTTGAATGAGTTTCTTCCCTTGCCTATGTTGCAGGCACATGGTCTCTCTGCAACTCTAAATGGACCAGTAGGACTAAACAGGGCTCAGAGTATGGGTGGTAGGGGAAGTATTCACACTGTCCATCTCAAATTTCTATTCCTCACGGATTCGGTGTTTTTCTCACACTGCTAAGGTTAGGAGCTTGAAAGATTATTCACAGGAGGAAAAAAAGTGGAAAAAATATCTGTTGACCCATTGAAACTGAGAGGGCAATGACAGCAGCTGATGTGATTCAGCTAGGGAAAGTCTGATGAGGAGAGGCTGAGGGAGGTGAGGGTGTTTAGTCTGGGGAAGAGAAGACTCAGGGGGGGGACCTTATCACTCTCTATAACTACTTGAAGGGAAGTTGTAGTCAGGTGGGGGTCAGGCTCTTCTCCCAGGCAGCTAGTGACAGGATGAGAGAGTAGGGCCTGAAGCTGCTCCAGGGGAGGGTTAGGTTGGATGTTAGAAAGCCCTTCCTCATGAAAAGGGTGATCAGAGCCTGGACTGGACTGCCCAGGGCAGTGGGGGAGTCAACATCACTGGAGATGTTTTAGAGAAGACTGGCTATGGCATTTAGTGCCCTGGTCTGGCTGATGTGGTGATGTTAGGTCATAGGCTGGACTTGATGGTCTTAAAGTTCTTTTCCAGCCTCATTAATTCTGTGATTCTGTGCTACTTCAAAGATGACCATCTACTTTAAATTGGGTCAACTCTCACTGGTGAGTTTTTACTGCTCCCAACTTTCTCTTCTACTGAGAGTGCTTCAACCTGTTTTGGAGCAAGCTTAGTGTTCTCTTTTATGATCAGCATATGCCCAGGTTTATGATCACTGTAATTTTCACAAAAGCTTAGTGAAGAGGCAGCTTTTGGAAAGTCAGCCTGGTATTCTGCAACTATCAGAGCTTGTGAAATCCAGGTCTTTGTAACTGGCACAAGACAGGGAACATCCAGCAGCAGCCTTCCTGGAATTTTTTTTTCAATCATGTTTTCCTTGGCTATTTGTCTCAGTTAAAAAAATGGAAATGATCTGAATACTTTTGTTTTTCTACTAGCCAAAACTGGCACTCACATCACAAAGCTTGGAAAACCATGCTTCAATGCTGCATGCAGATAATTAAAACCTAAATAATATTCCAATACGGTAGCCAAAATTGTCTGCGTGATCATTAATAATTGAAGAGTTTGTAAGTCATTAAAATATAATGCTTTCATTATTTTCCTCAGGTTGACTAGTGCATCACATGATGTGATGTATTTATGATTCGTGTCCCTCCTTGCCTTAGCTGTACTTTCTCTGGCCACGATAAAATAGTCTACTTATCCTTTTTCTTACATGTAAGATACTGACATCAAGCAAGTAGCATAGTTCTCTCTTAATTAAGTGTGGTAACCAGTCTGATTTAGTGCCCTATCATCAGCCATTTGTCATCTCTTTTACTGCTCATAGTATTATTTTTTATGCTAATTGCCAAATGTAATGCTCCTAAACTACATAACTGCATAAATATTTCCTAGCAAAAGAGTTCAGCTTTGCTCACAGCTCATTTTAAAAATACTCTGTTGGGTGCTTGGGCAGCAAATATCTAACACAACCTGAATTTGTCTCTGGCCAGGTAAACACGGAGCACTTAGCGGTATCTGCACTTTAATAGCTTCAGCAATTGGAAAAGTCAAGAGAAAGCAGATGTCAACAATAAAATGTACTGTAGCCCCGATAATGAGGGAAATCCTCAGCTCTCCCCTCACTCTTTTACCACATACAATTTCTTTTTTTGTTTTCAAAGAGTGTCTGGGAACTGGGAAAAGCTTTTGGCATCACATATTTCACCCCTGTGCATTAAGGTCTCTTGACAAATACAGCAACTCGTAAAGGAAACAAGAATGATGTTTCCCCTACTACAGCATGTGAATTTGAAATCATCTTTATCTCATTGTGAAGTGTACAACATGCTTGACACCTCAAGAGGGTGCGCTTATAATGAGGGTAGGGATAAAGATATCAAGAATTGTGTTAATTAGAGGATTATAGTGTGGTCCTTGTAACAAAAACCCAGGAAGACGCGGAAGTCCTATATGAGGCTGTTCCAAAGACAGCCCTGTTATTAAAGGTGCCGTTGCTCGTGGTGAAAAATAAAAGTCTTTTATTTTGATAGAGCGGATCAGCGGTACCGCTAGAATAAATGGAATTGGGTCATTATACATAAACTGAAATCCCCTTCTCTAACTGCGAGGGTAGAGCATTTATACATGAATTCATAAACCCCAGACCAAATGGATTGGTTAGAGATCAGCAGCCACATGAATTTCTCAGTAAATGTCTCTCACCCCATTGCCACTTCCCTCAGTACTCCATATGCTAGATTGCAAACTACAGATTTAGCCCTTTTGCCCAAAGGCATCCAAACCTGTGAAAAGCCTAGCTGAAGCAGTGTCTATTGTTCATTGACAACTTGTCAATTTACTTCCAGGCAAAATAACTCATAAACATGATAAGTAAAGCAGATAAAACAAGAATTCTTTCACACTTTGCAACTTTACTGCAAAAATGTCTTATTTTTCATAAATGTGTGAAATCTCCCCTCAGAATTGTGACTGTGCATTGAACTTTAAAACTATGTAGAAGCCACGCATGCATCTCACGATTCCTGTCTATAATAAGATGAATGTTAAATATTAAAGATGCATTAAAAGTGATAAAATGAAAGATTTTCAAAGGTTCAACAACATTCTCTCATCGCTGGATGTTTTTTCCCAAGTTAATAGAAGTTCATTTAAGGGAAAAATATGAAAGCCAAACTCTTCCAAAAGAAAAATATTTAAATACCAATCTCTCTTTTATTTCTTTAATGTTTATTGTATAAATCTTTCCACTTCTGGAACCACGCAAAACGCCTTTACCTCATAGGCAGCGGCAACGAGCGTTACGAAGCAATCAATGGCTTGCCAATTTAAAATACGTTCTTACAAAGAGCTTCCCCGTGTTCAATAGCGATGATGATATTTTTCACAACAATGTACTTAAATGATTAATTTTTCATGCATTGCTGTACAGGCTGCCTCGCAATCGCACACTCGGCGTTTAGCTGACTGCACATTCACACACACAAATTAGTTATTCGCAAGGAAAACTTCAGAACAAGTTGCCAAAAAGCAGCTACAGAAGTGATGTTATTGCATGTGCTATTAGGTTGAGACCATGTTTGTAATGTTAAAAATATGACTTTATTTCCCCTATAAACACAACCAATGGGTTCCTACCTTTGTTCTTTACTGTCTCTTAGCACCTACTGAACTTAGACCCCCAAGTGAGGAGAGACGGACTTTCCTGACAGCAAGTACACATCTTCAACCTAATGCTCTTCTTCCCAGAGAGAGTTGGCACTAGTGGTGTGCCAGAGGAAGGTTAGGTTAGATATTAAGAATAATTTCTTCCCTGATAGAGTGTTCAGGGCTTGGAACAGGCTGTCCAGGGACGAGGTAAGTTGCCACCCCTCGAGGGCTTCACAAACCTTGTAGATGTGGCCATGGGGAACAGAGCAGGATGGCGTTGGGGTGTGATGGTTGGACTGGATGATCCTGGAGGTCTATACTAATCTTAATTGCTCTAAGATACTATGATTACAGATTGAAAAGTAGTGCAATATTTTTGTAGTAGGGTGCTATTGGGACACTGGTGTATCCAGCCAGGCAGATAGGAGCTGAAGTGGCCCAGGGCTCCCCAAAGCCTCCTGTGGGTCTGGCTGTCTCTTGCTCCTGTGGAAATCTTGCTTCTTTTTCAGTGATCCACGGAAGGCCCATGCAAGTATTACAAGAGTGATGGTGGCCCCTATTAATTAGCCAAGCTGTGATATGGAGCCACTGGGAAGCAGCAACTTTCCAGATTCAATTAGTTTTAAACAGTTGCAGTGATCTAAATGGGACTAAATGGGAAACACTTTTTACTGAATTAACTGCTTTCTGAGCAACCAGAGCCCATAAATGTAAACATGGTGTGTTTTCTCTTGCTTTCCAGCTACAGTTTTTCACCTGTGAACATGAAGTATCTTGAGCATTAAACTTTTATTTCGAGTAAGAAAATAGAGTTACCAAACATTAAAAATGCAAACAAATGTTTGTGAAACATTTTCTCTTAATCCAGTCATAAAAAAAGATTCCAACTTTAAAAAACAGTATTTGCATTATGCATATCTTATTAATATTAGATGATTCTTTGCCACTCATAATTAGAAGAAAAAAGGAAAACAGAATTATGAATACATCATCATCCATTGATTCATTACTGAAATTCACTTTCTGTTTACACATCCTTTCAGGTTTTTATTACACATTCATTTTAACCAATTACAACTATAATTATAATTTACACAGCACAATTAATCTTTTGTTTTCAGTTTTATCTTTGTGTAGTATAAATAATTTGTCATCGTTTCTCCAAGAACTTCTTGCCACTACTGTAGGAATAATGGAAGAGAGACTTCTATGTTCCTAATAACTCCAACAGAGAGTACGTATGAAATTGTGGAGTGATTCAAAGTTCAATGATCTCTAATGTACTAACACCCACACATATTACATCTCTGCATTCACAAACACACCTGAATTATTCAGTCGTAATACTCATCACTTCCATAAAATAACTCACAGAAAGTTCTCTTTTTGTTTTTTCTTAAGAAGTGTGTATTCCTGCACATCATGTACTCCACACAGATCTACAGCACTATGGAGAATTAAAAGGTCCTAAGGGTTGTTTAGATGTGATGTTTAGAGATGTGGCTTAATGTGAACTTGGTAGAGTAGGGGTTATTGGTTATACTGGATGATCTCAAGGGTCTTTTCCAGTCTGAATGATACTGTGATTTGACAATGCAATGTGGGCACAGACTTTATCACAGATGCAAGTACCACACTCATCAGAGAAGTTAGACTGCCTGATGTAACATTCTCTCCTTCCCATGTTGTCATCTTGATGATGAATAGTTAAAGTACACGAACAGAGTGGTTGGGCTTGGAGGTTGTAGCTGGTGCTAGTCTCCTCTCCCAAATTCCTAATCACAGGATGAGAGGAAATGGCCTCAAGCTGTGCCAGGGGAGGTTTAGGTTGGAGGTTTAGGTTCTTTCCTGGAGGGAGGTTGGGCACTGGAACAGATTACCCATGGTGGTGGTGGAGTCCCCATCCCTGGAGGTGTTTAAAAGGCAAGTAGGTAGAGCACTTGAGGCCATGGTCCAGGGGCTGGGGAGATGCTGGGGTGAGAGTTGAATTTGATGATACTGGAGGTCCTTTCCAACCACAATGATTCAATGATTCTATGCTCATACCAAATTTGGTGTGTACAAAGATGGTAAAACAGGTAAGTATGGAGTCTTGCATCTGGGCAGAAACAAACCCAGGTACCAATACAGATTGGGGACTGACCTGTTGGAGAGCAGTGGAGGAGAAAGGGACCTGGGTGTCGTAGTGGACAGCAGGATGACTATGAGCCAACAATGTGGCCAAGAGAGCCAACAGCAACCAGGAGGGGATCAGAAGAGGAGTGGCTAGCAGATCAAGGGAGGTTCTTCTGTCCCTCTACTCTGCACTAGACTGTATCTGGAGTATTGTGTTTATTTCTGGACCCCTGAGTTCAACAAGGACACTGAGCTGCTGAAGGGTGTCCAGCATAGAGCACCGAAGGTGATGAAGGAAGTAGAACAGCTCCCTTATGAGGAAATGCTGAGGGAGCTGGGTCTCTTGAGCTTGGAGAAGAGGAGGCTGACGGGTGACCACATTCATGTCTGTAATTATGTGAGGGGTGGGTGTCAGGAGGATGGAGCCAGGCTCTTCTCAAGGTCTTCTGGTGATAGTTCAAGGGGCAATGGTTGCAAGCTGGAACAGAGGAGGTTCCATATAAATATCAGCAGGAACTTCTTGACTTCTTCGTGAGGGTAACAGAGCAGTGTAACAGGATGCCCAGGGGGGTTGTGGAGTCTCCTTCTCTGGAGAGGCTCCAGACTCGCCTGGATGTGTTCCTGTGCAACTTGGCCTAGGTGATCCTGCTGTGGCAGGGGGATTGGACTGGATGATCTTTCGAGGTCCCTTCTGATCCCTAAGGATTTTATGATTCTATGAAAAAGAAAAGGATAGTGTATCAACATTAATTAGTTTACAACAGAGCTAAAGTGACATTGAGCCTTATAGATCATGAGTCACCCTCCCTAATACTGACTTATAAAAGACTGTTACCTGATAGAGTTTAGCAGCAACCACTGAGACACCATTGCTCTTAGTGCCAGGCATTCTTTCTCCTAAGACTGACACGATGCTCTCATTGCTAACAATGTCACCTGCAGAAACATCATTACTAACTATTTACTTGTGATCCTTTCATTAATAGAGATTTTTATGCAAAGTAACAACTTTAAGTTCACTAGGGAGTGAATTAAATACCTAACATTGCCATGTCCAGGTTGAGAATGAAAAGAGCGCAATACATCTCTGAAAAGTACAATCAGGACAGGGGAGAGATGTGATTTAATTTCAGAAGCCAAAAAACTCAGTAGCTCTTTGCTAAAACAATCATTGGGGAAAAAAAACAATCAACAAGTGGATTTGAAAAATATTTTGGCCATTTGCAATTTGCAGAGGATTTCGATGTTGAGTTATGTTTTTGAATATTTTAATATCATCCTAAATGGCACCATGTTCTTCAAATAACTCAAAACGGTAAAATAAATGAGGAAGTTAACACTGGTCTCTTTGGTATAAGATAAAGAGTAATATGACTTTTTAATTAAAAGTAGTTGAATTGACATTTATACTGCACCAGCTCAGAAAACAAATGCACTAACTGTGAATTAAAAGATGTAATATTGATGACATTATTTCTTTTTCCTTTTCAGCTCTGCTCCTCACTGCCATTCTGTGACGTTATCCTATTTAAACATCATTCCACTTTTACCCAAAAGGTACTTCTTCATGTGATAGAACAGCCATTTTGTAATGAAATTACAAATTTGCACAATTACATTTGCAATTTTTGATTCCTTAAGCTATAGGAAATTAAGACAAGGTACTGATATATTAATGTCTATAAATATGTGAGGGGTGGGTGTCAGGAGGATGGAGCCAGGCTCTTCTCAAGGTCATCTGGTGATAGGACAAGGGGCAATGGGTGCCAGCTGGAACAGAGGAGGTTCCCTATCAATATCAGCAGGAACTTCCTCATGGTGAGGGTAATGGAGCATGAGAAGAGGCTGCCCAGGGGGGTTGTGCAGTCTCCTCCTCTGGAGATGTTCAAGACCTGCCTGGATGTCCTGTATGTCTTGGTCTAGGTGATCCTGCTGTGGCAGGGGGGATTGGACTGGATGATCTTTCAAGATCCCTTCCGATCCCTGTGGATTCATTGATTCTATATTTCAATGATAGCAGCAGTTCTTGGATAACCATTAACATGGAAAGAGAAAGACAGAAACAAGGTCCTTTTATTTTCTTTCTGGTCTGAATGTATTGGGAATATCTAGTTGTAAGACCCTTTATTACAACCATGTCCATTAATCAAGAAAAAGAACCAATGATTCTTTCCGGGAAAAATTATCTAAAAGTTGCCAAACTCAATCAATGTTACTGCTCTATAATTAAGAGAGGGGTGTCAGTTCTGGAAGATTTGGATTTTCAACGCTTGGATTTTCAACGCTTGTGCCAGACATCTTTTCAGGGTACCAATAAGTGTCAGTGCCATTGGTGGGATCATCCTGGACATAGAATTATAGAATCATTAGGGATAGGAAGGGACCTTTTTGAATTGAAACAAAGATGGGAACTGTTTTCTGAAGTGGAAAACTGAAGGACTAAAATTGAATCATTGCTTCATTCCCTCGAATGAAAGAAAATAAAAGATTGCAAATATCACTTAACTCTTATTAGCACATTAGAAATGGGACTATTCACCCTGGGAACAAAGGTGGTGATATTTCTTAGGAGTGAACAGTCTCATTTTGTTGTACAATGATATAGAATCATAGAATCCATAGGGATTGGAAGGGACCTCGAAAGATCATCTAGTCCAGTCCCCCTGCCACCTAGACCAAGTCACACAGGAACAGATGCAGGCGGGTCTGGAACATCTCCAGAGGAGACTGCACAACCCCCCTGGGCAGCCTGTTCCTGTGCTCTGTTATCCTCACTGTGAAGAAGTTCCTTTTGATAGTTATATGGAACCTCCTCTGTTTCAGCTTACACCCATTGCCCCTTATCCTATCACCAGATAAAACCAAGAAGAGCCTGGCCTCATCTTCCTGACCCCTGCCCCTCACATGTTTATATACATTGATGAGATGGTTTTCCCACCATTTCTGACATAGACTAAAACCAGATAAAAAACATTTTCATTAATCACCCTCAATTAACAGTTTAGTACATTTACTTTGGGGATTCATTTTTTCTTTATAAATCAAATTATTAAACTGCCTGATTATGAGTCCCAGTGTTAATTACGCATCACTTGACAACTTAAGCTGTGTGAGTTTGGTGTCCTGTAACATATCCTAATCCAATGGGAATGAAGTTTCAGAGGACGTTTTGTTTGTAGAGTTCCAGGTAGTTTTAAGAGGCAGCTGCCATGTTGTTCGTGATATGGATGATATTGACATGAACGCAAATCTCAGAAAGTTTGAATGCACTCATTCTCTTTCATTTAAATACTGCAATGCTTGTTTTTCATCCAATTTCTTTGTCCTAGTGGATCACAAAATACAGTTCATGGTTAGAAGCTGCCATTATCAATTTTCACAACCATTTGACTCATAAATAGGGGAGGATGAGCAAAAAGACCAGAGATTAGAGTTAAATGTTTTAGAAATATTATTTTTAAGAATTCATATGTAGATTATTCACACTTTGACTTCTGGAAGTAGGATTTTATGATTCTGTGAAATAGGAAATCTAAAATCTATAGATAAAATGATGACTATTTACAGATTACTACTGGAAATTTTCCTACTTTTTTAACTTGTAGTGGTCAACAGTGACCCTTACAGATCTTTACAGTGAAACTTTATGGATTTACTCTCAACACTTAACTCAGCACTGTCAAGGGCAGAAGAGAAGCTACAACCCTCAGGAAAAAGTACAAGAGTAAACAGTGGTGAGGGTGGGAAAACACAGAGTAAAGGATAAGTTTTGCCTTCTGTGTTTGACTCCACAAGTGTGGGTCAGATTTTGGATCATCTTCTACCCCCATCAGCAAACTACCCAGTATTTCTCAAGCACACAAAGAGGAGAGTTAATGATCTTGCATTAATTTAACAGACCTGTGGATTAGCCACTGGTGAAAGTTTAGTTCACATTCACAGAAATTAAGGTCTATTAGCACGGTCAACATTACCTGCTAAAAAAAATACCCATTTTTTTGAATCATGCAAGTTCTTATACCAGAAAACAGGTAAGTGTTACTTTTGCGCCATTAATTTCTTATAAACTAATTAATTGCTTTATTTCAATAATTATTTATCTTTCCATGGAATATGGCTTAGCCATTGTCCTAAAAATGTACCACTAAAAACCCTAGAAATGAAACTACTGTTTCTTTTCCTCTGTCTTTCCAAATTATATTCCTATGCAAATTATTGTGATGGAATGAGTGCATTATAAAACACTTCACAGACGTGTATGTTAGCGCTTAATATATAATGTAATGTAAGACTGTTTACTCAGCTTCCCAGGTAAAATAGTTTAAATGGACTTGTAGCAGTGCTTTTACTTATGTGTTCTGAAATTTTGCTCTTCCCTCTACATGCTCTATCAGCTTTCCTTTCAGTCATGTCCATTGATGGAGGCTTTGCTGCTGCTCAAACTAAGGGCAACCTTTGTGGCTACAGAAGTGCACAGCTGGCACCCAAATGCAGATCTGGATCAGAGCTTATTTGAAGAGATATGGACTACTTTACTGTTGCTTAACAAGAAACAGGAGCTGAAACTTCTAGTTGCAATAGATCCTTCATGTAAGGATGTAGGTTGACAGTTGTGATTCTTTAGGCACCACTCAGGTAGAGGGAGAACCCAGTTGGTCACCAGCTGAAGTGATCCACAGCTGGCTCAACCCTCAGATTACAGATAGCCAGCAAACAAGGGATGGCTTTGTAAGGTCTCCCAGGTATGAAAAACCTCTCTTGTCTTCTCTCCAGATGGTGTAAATCCTAAGGATCCCTTGAAGCCAGTGTGATTATGAAACTTTACTGCAGCTGAGATGTTCTTGGTGCTTTCAAGGTCAGTGAAAGAGTTACAGACAGTGCCAAAATGTCTCCAGGTATAATTCCAGGTACTTGTTTTTCGCATGCACCCCTGCAAGAATTAATGCCAACAGCAAAAGAATTCCAATACAATTCCATGAGCTCTACACTTTGCAGGCAGATCTTTCCCCTTTCCCCTAGAATGCTCCACAGATATGGTGGAACGGGGAATCTAAACAAAATCCCCAGCAACTAAAGAATAGGAAATTTAGCTTTAGCTTCTCATAGTGTGGGGAAAAAATTGAATTAATGGTTTCTTCAATGAAGATGGATTTGAACTTTGCTCTTGATAAAACTTGCACCTCAGCTGTTGCCCTGCATCTGGGTATTGGAATCAGGGACACCATCTAACTCACAATATCCTCTATGTCTTTATTGTCTGATAAGAGATGCTTTCATGTTAAATTTGAAAATAAAAATTGCATCCTCATGTCTCTTGTACATTTTTTTTTGTATACAGAACATGGCAGGTTAAAAGGGCTTAGCTGTGTTGATTAACTATCCAAATGTTTAATCAATATAGCAATAGCTAGACACATTCTGGCTGTGAAAGACCTTGGAGGAGTCCCACTTGCCTTATTCCCCACCCCCAAGTGGGACATCAATGAACTATTACATGGTCCTTGCATATCAATGTGAAGGGGCTTAGACAAGTACAACGCTAATGGATAATTGGGGGTCACCTTGTCAAAATATGTTAAATGCCCTGTAAGTTTGGGGGTTTTTTCCCTCTGATTTAAAAAAAAAACAAACCAAACCAAAACAAAAAGACAGTAAACTGACCTTGCTGGTATCATACAGCTTTACAGGAAACAAATGCTACTCAGTCTGCAACCCGCTCCTTCATTCATGGGTCAAAAATCCATTCCAACTAAATTATAAAAGGCACATCCTTGTGTGTTGATACAACTTACAGGTAACCAACCACCTGATAAAGTGTTAAACCATTGTAGTCTTTAGTGCGGGCAGGAGGTGTTTGTTGACACCTATTTGGAAAACACACATAGGGGGGCTCTGAGCGATTCAGCCATGGATCCCCGGGTGTGCTGGATGTCAGCACATCGCAAAGTCAAGGCAAGTTCATCTTTGTGGCCACGGCTCCTGGAAACACTCCAAGAATATGCCATTTGCAGGAATGGCATTAACTGCAAGCAGGGCCGTTGTGGGATTTGGATCCCTGCCCCCTGTGTTTATCTACTCACAATGTCATTAACACCCAACATTGATCCTGAACGGCTGCCGGTGCCGAGGCTGCGCGAGGGATCACTCGTTGCCTGGTGTCACAAATCACAAACCAGAGAAAATCGTTCTGATAAAGATAACAGCCCCAGAGCTTCACATTGTTATAAATGAGCATTAGGAGCTCTCTGTACCTGCTGTTAATGGTTTTGCTTAGCTATTATTCAGAAGCATTTACCTTTGCTTTGGCTGGAAAAATTAGTACTGGGAGGACTGTAACGTGATTTGCACTGAGGATGTCAAAATGCATCTGTCATTATCTTTCTGGTCTTGGTACACCGCCTAAGACAATGCTGTAGGTTAAAACTGGCAACAAGGACAAAACATAATTAATTAGCTAAGTATTGCCTTCATCATGATGCTTGTTGTGAAAGGGTGAGAGGAGTGCACGGGGTAGCACGATCCTTGAATCTTTGTTATAGTGACACCAGGTTTGGGTACACATACAGCTGCATAAATACATTTAAGATACTCGTGTAGTACTTGTGTTTTTGTAATCATATGAAACCACAGGTAACATACCCACAATACAATATCTTATTGCATAGTCATCAAACAAGGCAAGAAATCTCACAAGACTTATTTGTTCTGCGGTGACCACACAAGGTTAGAGCATCTAGCAATAGGATAAGAGGAAATGTCCTCAAGTTGTGCCAGGGAAGGTTGAGATTAGACATCAGGAAAAGTTTCTTCCCTAACAGAGCCGTCAGGAGTTGGAACAGGCTGTCCAGGGAGCTGGTGGAGTTGCCATCCCTGTGGGGGTTCAAAAAATGAATTGATGAAGCCATGTAGTGGATTTAGTGGACAGAATGGGGTTGGATTGATAGTTGTACTGGATGATCTTGTAGGTGTCTTTCAACTTTAAAGAGTCCATGAATCTGTGATCTAAAGCAACACCCAACAAAATAGCTGCTGCTAGGGTGGAGTAGCACAAAAAGACCAAAGTTAAATGCCTTGCATAGAACATGCACCAAATCAGTAGCAGAGAAACAAAGCCTAGTTCAACATCTCCCCCAATCCAGCATGCAGTGGTGCTTCAATGGAAGTGTGTGGTCACTATCACTGTCCTGCATCAACTCCAAACACTGGGAAGCACATATCTAGGAAAGCTTTATGAGTAATAATTAAAACACTCGATTGAGGCTTCAAAGAACTTTAGCCACACATATTAGTAGGCACTAAAAAGCCCAACAATTCATGCATGGAACATTATCCCTTTAAAAACACCTTGTTTGTAAATAAGCAGGGGAGGGCATGAGAAAATTGTTTACACTCTGGAGTAAAATTATCATAGAATTATAGAATCACAGAATGTATTGAGTTGGAAGGGACCTCTAAAGCTCGTCTAGTCCATCCCCCCTACAACAAGCAGAGCCATCAATCACTAGACCAGACTGCCTAGAGCCCTATCCAGCCTGACCGTGAATGATTCCAGGGATGGGGCCTCCAGCCCCATTCTGGACAGCCTGTTCCAGGGATCCACCACCATCAGATTCCTGACTTTTTTCCTCCTGTCCAGCCTTAGTCTGATCTTTTCCAACTTCAAATCATGACCCCTCATTCTATCATTCCTTATCCCTTTAAACAGTCTTCTTCAGCCTTCTGACATCCCCTTTCAGGCATTGGAAAGTTGCTGTAAGGTCCCCCAAGACTTCTCTTCAGGCTGAAAAGTCCATCTCTCAGCTTCTCCTTGTAAGAGAGGGGCTCCAGCCCTCTGATTATTAAAAGCACTTAAAATCCTTCCTCCACACTAATTTTAGCCACAGGTCTCCATTACTGATAGGTCTTCAAAGCCAGGCAGTGTCCTTTATCACCATCATGGTGGATTCCAGGCAGGAGGCAAGAAGAGGATGAAATGGACGTTTCAGATAAACCTAAAGTATAGCAATTCCAAAAAACTTAACTTGTAAGCACCAAATACAATAATCCAACTGATCAGTTCAGTGTCACCCCAAGTCTTACATTTTCTTACATCTTTCAGTTTTACTGAATACTCTTGCTAGTCCAGGGGAGAGTTTTGACCCAGGTAGTGGTTCCAATGTATTTTTTCCAAGTGAGACTGTGGCTTTGTTGCCCTTCTCTGGATCTGCTCCAGCACCTCAATGTCCTTCTTGTATTGAGGAGCCCAGAACTGACCCCAGTAATTGAGATGAAGCCTCACTAGTACCCAGTATAGAGGAAGCATCTCTCCTCTACTCCTGCTGGCCTCACTGTATATATCTACTGATGAGGGTTACCGCCCCACTTCTGCTTTCCCAAAGTCAAAGCAATGGTGTATCTCAGAGCAGGATTTAATCTCACGTTGCCAACTGCAAGCACTGATCTCTCAGGAGCCCTCAAGAGCTAGGTGACTGCATTTAGCTTCCTCTGCAGGCCTGCTCATAGAAATATTTTAAGAGTTTAGGCTGTTCAGAGTGATCAGGCCCTGAGTCTGCCAGAGGTTTGCAAAGTACAAATTGCTTACTGACAGAAGACAAAAATCTGTTAACAGCAATGGGAAGAGGACCAGCTTTAATGTTGTCCTCTCACTGATATCAGGAGGTTGCTGTTTCAAGTATACTGAAACCCACACTCATCTTCTGCTTACATAAATGAAGTGTGCTTGACACTTTGAGGTTAAATGCTTCCCTGTGCATGTAATGAAAGATTCCTCTGCTGCTCAGCCAGCAGTATTAACGTTCTCAGTGGTAGATGCTCCCATATTTAAGGCAAAACTAAACAAGATTTTGCTTGGAAACAAGATGGATATCGGGCTGGTGAAAACAAGAAAAGAGGATTTGTGCCTGCTCTGTGCAGGTTGTAAGTGCTTCTAGGGAAATGAAATACAAGTTTTCTCCTTTCAGACATCATGGTTGCATTGAGTGTCACCCATCCCTGTATCTCACTGCTTTCATAGAATCACAGAATCATTAGGGATTGGAGTCCAATCCCCCTGTCACAGCAGCATCACCTAGATCAAGTCACACTGGAACACATCCAGGTGGGTCTGGAACATCTCCAGAGAAGGAGACTCCACAACTCCCCTGGGCAGCCTGTTCCAGTGCTGTGTCACACTCACTGTTTAGAAGTTCCTTCTGATATTGATATGGAACCTCCTCTGTTCCAGCTTGCAACCATTGCCCCTTGAACTATCACCAGAAGACCTTGAGAAGAGCCTGGCTCCATCCTCCTGACACCCACCCCTCACAGATTGATAGACATAAATGAGGTCACCCTTCAGCCTTCTCTTCTCCAAGCTTAAGAGATCCAGCTCCCTCAGCCTTTCCTCATTAGGGAGCTGTTCTACTTCCTTCATCATCTTCTTTGGTCTACGCTGAACACCCTCCAGCAGCTCTATGCCCTTTGGTGCTTTGCCAGCCCATGCTCATCTTCCATTTGCAGTTGCATTGACTTGCTTGTGGACCTTCACGCTGATCCATTCTCTCCTGTCTAGCACATAGCAGGGAAGTGTAAAACCCATCACTGATTTGTAAAATGCTCATAGAGAGAGGTTGTTGAGTTTGTTGCTTTTATTTGCTTCCCAGTGACAGAGGTCCCCCAGGGTATATAAGGACCTTAGTAACGCATCACATGAAGAGGTGCAAAAATACTGTTTAAAATATTGTGTAAACTGTAACCGTATCCTGCATGGCGCTGTTACTCACAGGACTATTACACACCAAAGAAAACAAACCAACCCTAAGATGTTTGCAATTGCTGCAAGGGGAGATCTATTCACTCTTTTTTTTTTCCTTTTTTGCTGAGAGAAGACAAGGTGATTGTCTGTCGTGCTCAATATGCATCAGTAAAGAAATGTTGCATCCTTTATGCCTTTACCGAATGCAAGAAAACCACATCAACTGACTAGGCTTCAAATAAATGTCTTTGATGGGTTATTCACAAATGTTCAGGCTCTAGTTAAGTCTCGTATTCTGGCTGTTTCTTGCCTACAGCACTGAATGCACAGCTAGTGGGCTCACAAACAATTTAAAGACATACTTACCTATTCATACACAGAAGGACATGAAAAAGCCCTTTTGTATTCAGGACGTCTGGTTCCCCACCACTGAAAAAGGGCTTTGTTCGGTGTGTGACAAATGATAGACTCTGGATGGCTGATTATGTGGAAGTTTCATCCACTCAAGTAGACATGGTGCTGGAAAAGCTGTGAATTTCAACCATTCCCTGTGTCATCATGCAGCAAATAACTCATGGGATTCCACTGCAAAACACTGAGGAGGAGCAGTTCCCATCTATCTGTTCTGTCTTTCTTAGAGGCTTTGAACAAGTCAAGGATGGAAAAGTGATCACAAGGTGAGATGTAACCTCTGGACTTGAAGGTCTACATGGCAGTAGAACTGAGTGCAGTTGAACATACGTGCATTAATTGGGATACCATGGTATAATAAAAATGCTGATTGCCTTCCTCCCAGAGACATCAGACAGCTGGTTGGCAGGGAATGATGTCTCAAACTTTTGTACAGTCCTTGTGTTTTCCTTCCCATGACATTTTACTCTGGAAGGGGAATATGTGGCCTATGGTACACTGGGAAAAGAATCTTTAAATACTAAAGTGCATCATCAATTCTGAGAGATATGGAGTGTTTTTTTCTGCTATTTCTTAGTTTCAAATTTGTAGTCATTCCATTCCTTGGTGAAGCAGTCTGTCATGAGAGGGTCTTCAGCCATAAAATCACTGAATGGTTTAGATTGAAAGAGACCTCAGAGCACACCCAGTGCAAACCTCCTGCCATGGGCAGCGACACCTCTCACCAGACCAGGGTGCACACAGCCCCTTTCAACATGACCTTGAACTCTTCCAGGAATGATGGAGCAGACACAGCCTACCTGGGCAACCTGTTCAAGAGCTTCAACACTCTCACAGGGAGGGAACTCTGTCTCAGATCTCAGCTCAATCTCCCCTCTTTGAGCTTGAACCTATCCCCCTTGACCTAGCACCAGAGTCCCTCTTCAGCTTTCCTCAGGTACTGGAAGCTGCTATAAGGCCCACCTGGAGCCTTCTCTTCTTTATATTGAACAATCCTAGCTCACTCAGCCTGTCTTCATAGGAGAGGTGGTTCTCAAGCCTTTCTCAAATGGAACTGTCTGTAAGATTTCCATTCCAATGTCTGATTACCCTTTCCTTGAGGAAAGACTTCCTAACATCCAACTTAACCTTCCCCTGGCAGCTTCAAGCCCCATCATCTTGTCCCAGTGCTGTTTGCCTAGAAGAAAAGCCTCACCTCCACTGGACTACAACCTCTCTTCAGGTAGTTATAGAGAGTGATAAGGTCCCCCATCTCTTCTCCAGGTTAAACAGCTCCAGCTCCCTCAGTCTCTCCTCATCAGCCTTTTCCTCCAGTCCCTTTCTCAGCCTTATTCCTTTCCTCTGGAGCTGCTCCAGTACCTCAATCGCTTTCTTGAAGTGAGGGGTCCAGAACTGCACCTTGAATGCCTTTAGGAAAATACATTGAGCCCTTTTATTAAATTTAACACTGGAATCTAATGGGATCAACAAATATCAACAGGCAATTTGGGGTCAGGGAAGTAGCTGGTAATCTTACCAGAAAGAAGGGATATAAACAGAAATACTCACAGATCTAAATATTTTTTCCTCAGAACCAGGAAAACCCAGTAGAGGACACACATCAGCAGGGCTGGGGAGAAAAAGAGAACTATGGGAACCAATCACATCTCCAACATACAGCATGTGACTCTTGAATCATGAATCAAGCATAGATTCATAGAATGGTTCAGGTTGGAAGGGACCTTCAAGATCATCTAGTTCCAATCCCCCTGCCATGAGCAGGGACACCCCCCCACTAAACCAGAGTGCTCAAGACCTCATCCAATCTGGCCTTGAACACTTCCAGGGAGCTGGGGAGCAGCCACAACCTCCCTGGGCAACCTGGTCCAGTGTCTCAGCATGAAGAACTTCCTCCTGACTTCCAGTCTAAACCTCCCCTCTTCCAGCTGGAAACCATTCTCCCTGCTCCCACCTCTCCAAGCCCTTGGAAAGAGCCCCTCCCCAGGTTTCCTGTAGTCCCTTTCAGGGACTGGAAGGCCACTCGACCACTCCCCTCAGTCTCCTCTTCTCCAGGCTGAACAGCTCCAACTCTCTCAGCCTGTTCCTGTAGGAAAGGTGCTCCAGCCCTCCACTCATCCTCATGGCCCCCCTCTGGACACTATAACAGATCTGAAAAGAGCACCACATATTACAGGAGAACAAATGTATATTCTGCAAGCAAAACAGACGAAGGGAAGAGTATACTCTGTTAAGAGAGCATGGGGACATGGAAGCAGAGTTTGCTGTAGGTAGCACCTTTTTCCTAAGAAAAATGATACTCCAATTTTATTCAACAGAATGAGCAAGAGTATCAGCCGAAGTGATGGCAGCACTAGAGAAGTAAAACATAAGCCAAGTGAGATGGACACAAAAACAGTAAGAGTCTGTGGCTGCAGTGAGGTTGCAAAAAATGTTGATATTTAAGCAACAGTAGTCCCATAGCATGTGTGAGTACATTTATTTCCTATTCCCACAACCTATCATGCCCATAAAGGTACCATTTGCAAACAAGATTTAGTGGGCAGGATGGGTGTGAATTGATGGTTGGACTTGATGATCTTGGCGGTCTCTTTCAACCTTAATGATTGTACGGTTAGTTTCATTGTGGGGTATTCACAAGCTTCAGGGAAGGCTGTTAATTTTTGAGCAGGAACCGAACACATTCTTGTTTGTCAATGTCTTCAGTTGTTATGTATTTAATTTGATACTCAAATAGTTTGGGTGTTACTATTTTATCAGTGATGCTATAAGTATATATTGGCCCAAGCTGCACAACCTAGTGTAAAGTAGCTTTTTACTTCATATTCAAGTGGAGCTCAGGTGATAGGGCCTGTGATATTAAAAAAAAGGTGATTGAAATGGGATGTTAGGAAGAATTCTTTAGCAGGACGGTGGTTGAACACTGAAACAGGTTGCCCACATTGGTAGTTGAGGCCCCATCCCTAGAGATATTCAAGAAGAGGCTGTATCTGATCTAGTGGAGGATGTCATTGCTCACTGCAGGGGGATTGGACTAGATGACTTTGGAGATCCCTTCCAACCTGGGCTGCTCCCTATTATTCTATTATTCTATTTATTATTCTACTATTCTATACCTTGCCTTGGAAATAGCTCCGTATTCTTCAGTGAAATGAATCTTCAGGTTTAGATGGTAGAATGTAATTCTTAATTGGGAAACATTGGGAAAGATCTGCAGCTGGGGAGGGGGGAGTGGTGTTAATTTTCACTTTCATTTCTGTGTTCAAGCGTACAATAATAGTTTTGTTTGACAGGTGTTTTTTTCATTTATGTGATATTTTCTTCAAGGCGCCCCATTCACTAGGTACTCCACAAAATTCATATATTACTTTAAAACAAAAATAAAAGTAAACAAGAGAGAGTGAGAGAAAGAAAGAAAAACAAGCAAGCAGCTGCAAAGAAATAAAGTCTTGCTTTTCCATGGTACAATCCCACAGCCCAGTTGTATGTGATCACTATTTTCCGAGACGCTGTTCTCAGCTGTGAGTGATAATGTCTGGTAACTCACTGAGGTGAAACATTGCCTTATTCAGAAAAATAATTTGGGCCACTGCTGTAGAAAATGAATGCTACATCCTTTACACGGGAAAAGAGCATGGGATATGATTTCCTATATAAGGAATGCTCTTCTGCAATACATCAAATCTCTTTTCTCCTGTGTGTGCAAATGCACTCTCCTTTGTTACATTATAAGAGGGTGCATAACTCCAAAAGAAATGGAGTTAGATGAAAAAGAGCCATTCCAAACTCTACTGATTAAAATAAATGTGCTCATAAAAGAGACAGGAGAGTAAATTACTGCATCCCCAGAACAGCAGTAACTTATACACCAACAAGTTATTTTCAAGTTTGCCAGAGGAAATAATCTGCTATCAACAAGGGGTAATTGCCTGAGCAAACTAGTCTTTACATCTCACACATGCTGTCACCTTGTGTAAGAAAGAAATACACCACATATCAATTCAGGGGGATAAAAAAGAAGTAGTGAAACATTCCTTTAAAGGCTGTTTCTCTCAGCCGTTTGAAAGAGAGAGCATATACACAGCTTGGAATGTATCTAATCTCTGCTCTTTTCTTATCGCTGAAGAGTATCCTAACACACCACAGAATTCATAACCTAAGAAGCCTCGGGCAATATTAGAAAGGATCCATTTTAGATTGGAGCAGAAATTTTAATCTGAGATTTACCTGTGGCTGTCACAGGTGAAAGCAGGTTAGCGACAAAACCCTTCAGGAATACATGAACTACTAAGTAAATGGGTAAAAAAATAATAAAAATAATAATTTGGGGTTTTTTAATGTCAGAGAAGGTAAATGAATTCTCGTTTCAGTGAATATGCACATACATACACCCTTTTTGTGTTCCTATTGCAGAAATGTTCATTGCACTAGAATCATAGTATCATAGACCTTGAAAAATCATCCAGTCCAATCCCCCTGCCACAGCAGGATCACCTCTAGACCAAATCACACAGGAACACATCCAGGTGGGTCTGGAACGTCTCCAGAGAAGGAGAGTCCAGAAACCCCCTGAGCAGCCTGTTCCAGTGCTCCATTACCCTCACTGGGAAGAAGTTCCTGCTGATATTGATAGGGAACCTCCTCTGTTCCAGCTTGCAGCCACTGCCCCTTGTCCTATCACTAGAAGACCTTGAGAAGAGCCTGGCTCCATCCTCCTGACACCCACCCCTCACATATTTATAGACATGAATGAGGTCACCCCTCAGCCTCCTCTTCTCCAAACTCAAGAGACCCAGCTTCCTCAGCCTTTCCTCAGAAAGGAGCTGTTCTACTTCCTTCATCATCTTCGTTGCTCTACGCTGGACACCCTCCAGCAGCTCTGTGTCCTTCTTGAACTGAGGGGCCCAGAACTGGACACAATACTCCAGTTGTAGTGTCACTAGTGCAGAGTAGAGGGAGAGAAGGACCTTTCTTGGTCTGCTAACCATCCCCCTTCTGATGCACCCCCAGGATTCTGTTGGCCCTCTTGGCCACAAGAGCTTGTTGCAGACTCATAGTTATCCTGCTGTCCACTAAAATGCTTTTGACCCAGGGGGTCACAGAAAAGGGGTTTTCACCGCATGGAAGAAATTCTTGTCAAGATTTGCTCGTTCCTAAGTATTTAAAGTACATTTTACCATGTGAGATGGAGCGCAATATGTATTCCATAAATAAGACAGAAAAGAAAAGTAGTATCTCATTCATTACAAGATCGATCTTTGATGGGGGCCTACAGGCCTGTCAGCCTGACTTCGTTACCAGGAGAGATCATGGAGAGGATCATCTTGAGTGAGCTCTCACGGCAATTGCAGGGCAGCCAAGGCATCAGGGCCAGCCAGCATGGGTTTATGGAAAGGAGATCTTGCTTAACCAACCTGATCTCTTCCTATGACCATGGGACTTGCCTTTTGGATGGGGGGAGGGCTGTAAATGTTGTCTACTTGGGCTTTGGGAAGGTGTTTGACATTGTCCCACAACATTCCTCTAGAGAATCATGGTAGAGATAAATGTACCCTTCCCTGGGTTACAAACCGGCTGGCTGACCATTCCCAGAGAGCTGTGATTAGTGGGGTGGAATCCCACTGGCAGCCGGTCACCAGAACTGTCCCTCAGGGCTCACTGCTGGGGCCGGTCTTGTTTGAGATCTTCACTGATGACCTGGACTTGGGGATTGAGAGCACCCTCAGTCAGTCTGCAGGCGACACCAAATGGTATGGGAATGTTGATCTGCTCGAGGGCAGGAAGGCTCTGCAGAGGCACTGGGACAGGTTGGATGGAGGGGCTGAGGCCAATTGTCTGAGGGACAAGAAGGCCAAGTACCGGGTCCTACATTTTGGTCACAACAGCCCCAGGCACTGCTACAGGCTGGGGGATGAAGAGTTGGGGAGCTGCCCAGCAGAAAAGGACCAGGGGTTGGTGATAGACAGAGGGCTTCATCAGGGCCAGCAGGGTGCCCAGGGGTCCAAGAAGGCAAACAGCATCCTGGCCTGGATCAGAAACAGTGTGGTCAGCAGGAGAAGGGAAGTTTGTGTGCTCTTGTACTTGGCCCTTGGGAGGCCTCATCTTGAGCACTGTGTTCTAGTTCTGGGCTCTCATTGCAGGAAAGACAGGGAGATGCTGGAACAGGCCCAGAGCAGAGCTACCAAGCTCAGGAGAGGTTTAGAGAACCACTTGCATGCGGAGAGGCTGAGGGAGCTGGGCAGTGTGAGTTTGGAGAAGAGAAGGCTGAGGGGGGGACCTCCTTGCCCTCTCCAAGTCCCTGAAGGGAGGTTGTGTGGAGGGGTTGGTGTTGGCTTCTTCTCTTTGGTGGCTGCTGACAGAAGCAGGGGCACTGGTCTGAAGCTGAGGCGGAGGAGGGTTAGATTGGATCCGAGGAAGAGATTCTCTGCAGCCAGAGTGGTTGGGCACTGGCAGGGCCTTCCCAGGGAGGGGGTGGAGTCCCCACGCCTGGAGGTGTTGAAGAGCAGTGTAGCCATGGTGCTTCCCATCCACTGCTACATGGAGGGGCGTCACGTTGTGTTTGTCAGTCTCTCAGGGACTGAGGGTTTCTGTTGGACTCAGCGATCTGGGAGGTCCTTTCCAACCAGGATTGTTCTGTGATTCTATGATTCTTTCTTTAAAACCCAATAAGACAAAGGTGTCAAGAGTTAATTTAAAAAACCAAAGATCCACAAGTGGTGGGAATCTATTAATGTGAAACAAGAGAGGGGCTGGATGTAAATTGTTCTTTTTTGAGCAACAGAAATCAGTTTGCTTCTTTCTAAGCAGCGTTGCCTACTCTTTCTATCAGCATCATTTTACATCAAGTTAAATATGGAACTATATTTTATTAACCAGAAAAACATATTTCCCTCTCTTCCTCCTCAGTAGAGAAAAATATAATTGTCTTAATTTCCTCCATTCTATCTTTTTGACTTTTATTGCATTAAATTAGCTCTCTTATGCTACCTGTAGCATTGTCAGTAGGAGGCCACATAGATAAAAATGAGTTGGAATAATATAACCCAAAAAATCCAACCAAACCCCAGAATTGAGTCATCCTGATTAATGTTCTGGGATGATCCTATTTTGGAAGCTGATAGGATTGCTTGTTCAAGACAGTAAGCAATGCAAAAATAGAGTCGGATCTTGAATTTTCCTAAATTAAAGATTACGGGGCATATGGGAGGATTTCTATCTTCTATCCAGACCTTAGAATGCTCTTCCAACAAAGACAAATGGAAGGGTCTTCAAAGATTTTTGGCAGCATTCTGGCAAAAGATATAAACTACTGTCAAGCTCAGTATGGAAGGAAAACCGTCTCAGTTGACAGAAACAATATGCTTCAGTTTTTCTGTTGGTCATGTTTTCATATTCCAAAAGTACTTTGAATTCCAAATTAATCACTATGGTTATTAAAGGGAAAAAGAAACCTCCCTTAAACACAGCTAAAGTGATGAATGAGATCTGTCAGCACAGTTGACAAGCAATTCTTTGGTCTTCCTGTCTGTCTGCCCACAAATATTGACCCCAACCACATCCCAGGCTGCATCAGAAGAGTCATCAGCAGGTCAAGGGAGGGGATTTTCCACCTCTGTTCTGCTCTGCTCTGCTCTTGTGAGACCTTATCTGGAGTTCTGCGTTCAGTTTTGCAGTCTCCAGTGCAAGAAGGATATGGAACCGATGGAGAGTGTCCAGAGGAGGCCATGAAGATCATCAGAGGGCTAGAGTCCCTCTGCTTTGGGGACAGACTGAGGAAGTTTGGGCTGTTCAACCTGAGGAAGAGAAGGCTCTGGGGGGACCTTAGAGCAGTTTTCAGTATCTAATGGGTTTCCAGGAAAGCTGGAGAGGGACTTTTTCCAAGGGACTTTGTTGCTAGGACAAGAGGGATGGGTTCAAGATCAAATAGGGGAGATTGAGATGAGATCTGAGGCAGAAATCCCTCCCTGTGAGGGGGCTGAGGCCCTGCAACACATTGCCCAGGGAGGCTGTAGTGGCTCCATCATCCCTGGCAGTGTTGAAGGGCAGGTTGGATGAGGATATGGACACCTTAGTCCAGTAAAAGGTGTCGCTGTAAATGGCATGAGGTTTGCACTGAATGTGCTCTGAGCTTCCTTCCAACCTGAGCTGTCATAAAATTCTGTGATTGACAAGGACTGAAGCTTGAAGAGCTCATGTTATGCTCTAGCACGGTTCTGTTTCCAAAGCATTCACTTCAGCTGTTTTTGTTTCAACCGCTCAACTACAATCTCTCCTTAACAGTAATGAAAACCCACAAGAATTAAATAAATGCAAAAATAACCCAAAGCAGAATACAGAGGCTGACATTTTGCACTCCACAAACTGAACTTGCTGTGCGTGCAGTGTCAATTCATATTAGTTCTGTGCATTTTATCAATGGCAATTCCTAACGCAGGAAATACACCACCTATAATGGATGGCTGCATCCGGGAAGGAAATCCATCACCGACAGCTGTCCCTAGTACAGTAATAAAATGTTACAGATTTCAGAGATAAAAACATCATAATAAAATATGTTCTGTATGCAAATAATAAGACTACTTTTTGAATTGAAACAAAGATGGAAACTGTTTTCTGAAGTGGAAAACCAAAGGATTAAAATTGAATCATTGCTTCATTCCCTCGAATGAAAGAAAATAAAAGATTACAAATATCACTCAACTTTTATTAGCACATGGCAGTCATTAGAAATGGGACTATTCACCCTGGGAACAAAGATGGTGATATTTCTTAGGAGTGAAGAGTCTCATTTTGTTTTACAAAGATATAGAATCATAAAATCCATAGGGATCAGAAGGGACCTCGAAAGATCATCTAGTCCAATCCCCCTGCCACAGCAGGATCACCTAGACCAAGTCTCACAGGAACATATCCAGGCGGGTCTTGAATGTCTCCAGAGAAAAGGACTCCACAACCCCCCTGGGCAGCCTGTTCCAATGCTCCGGTACCCTCCCTGGGAAGAAGATCCTTCTGATATTTTTATGGAACCTCCTATGTTCCAGCTTGCACCCATTGTCCCTTGTCCTATCAGCAGCTGACATAGAGAAGAGCCTGGCTCCATCCTCCGGATACCCACCCCTCAAAGATTTAGAGACATTCATGAGGTCACCCCTCAGCCTCCTCTTACCCCTAAGCATCCTCTTCTCCAAGCTCAAGAGACCCAGCTCCCTCAGCCTTTCCTCATAAAGGAGCTGTTCTACTCCCTTCATCATCTTCATTGCTCTGTGCTGGACACCCTCCAGCAGCTCTGTGTCCTTATTGTACTGAGGGGCCCAGAACTGGACACAGTACTCCAGATGCAGTCTCACTAATGCAGAGCAGAGAGGGAGAAGAACCTCCCTTGATCTGTTAACCACCCCAGGATTCTGTTGGCCACAAGAGCACATTGCTGGCTCATAGCCATCTTGGACCTCTGGGTTTCTTTCTCCTGTACTGCTCTCCAACAGGTCAGTTCCCAAACAAAACTGGAATTGAGCTACCAGGAGAATCACAGAATAACCCAGGTTGGAAAAGAGTTTCAAGACCATCAAGTCCAACCATTAACACTACTCTGACAAGTCCTAAATCATGTCTTTAATCATAGAATCACAGACTGGTTCAGGTTGGAAAAGACTTCAGAAATCATCTAGGCTCAACCCCCTGGTGTGAGTATGGGCACTTCTCACCAGACCAGGTTGCCCGGAGCTCCATCCAACCTTTCAGTGATCACTTCCAGGGAGGGGCACCCGAGTGAGTTGATCTCTCGTGGCATCAGGTTATTTAAACCTCACATATTGATGAAGGATGCCTGCATTCACGTTGCCACATCCATCACAGGATCATAGAATCATTCAGATTGGAAAAGACCCTGGAGATCATCAAGTCCAACCAGTAATCTAATCCTACAGCAGATCTCTAGGCACCACATGTATATGATCTTTAAACATGCCCAGGGATGGTGACTCAATCCTCACCCTGGGCAGCCCGCTCCAATCCGTGACTGCTCTTTCTGTGAAAAAACTCTCTCCTAATGTCCAGCTTTTGCCACTAATGACCTGTGATAACACACTAGCACCCCTCTCCCTACAAGTGTTTGTTCAGGTGGTTGTTGAGGGTGGTATTTCCACTCAGTCTCCTCTTCCTTGTTCACAGAAACCAGTGCCAAATAACCGATCAGTTTTCTGTCTTGCCAACAGCTTTCAGGATATAAAGAAGTTTTCCTATCTTCAGTGTTTGTTGGAAAACCACATAAATGTGTGAGCACAGACATATTTGCTGCACCACACCCTTGAAGATGGAGAAAGATTTGCAGATACTGAAGGGATGCAATGAATGTCAGCTCCTTACACTCAATTTCCACACCCCCCCCCCCCCACTTCTTTT
>VZRI01004989.1:55966-100341 GCA_013397515.1 Upupa epops
TTATACACAGTAATTTCTAGGAAAATGCATGAGGTTACCTATCTAATATCCTGATAATTGCATCTCCTTATGGAAATCTGGTTTTTGAAAACATTGGAGTGTTAAAAACACCATGGAATGTGGGATAGGCACATTTTCTGCAAGGGGGGAAGCCAGAACAAGGGATACAGATGAACCTAAGCAGATGCCAATGTGATCCACAAACCAATTTTCTGTTTGCTGCTTGTGTCTCAGCTGCGGTCAAAATATGACAGCGTTTATAATTAGAAATATAGGGATGTACAGACATATTTTTACTGGGACTCTGCCTTGTATTTCAAAGAATCATTGAATTGTTAAGGATGGAAGAGATCATCAACTCCAACCATCAACCCAAACCCACCCTGTGTGCTAAATCACATTCCCTAGTGCCCCATTTTTTGAACACTGCCAGGAATGATGACTCAACCACCTTCCTGGGTAGTCTGTTCCAATGCCTCACGGCTCTTCCAGGGAAGAAATTTTTCCTAATGTTTAATCTGAAACTCCTTTGGCACAATTTGAGCCCATTTCCTCTTGTTCTATCACTAGCAAATATTGACATTATTTTTCAGCATCAGTCTTTCCTCTTGATTCACAGTTGAACTTGTCCAGTCAGGCTTTCAGATTTTTTTACTTTTGGGCTTACACTTTCCTCTCTCTGCAGCTTCATGGAACTTCCCACATCAATAATGTGGATCCCTGAGCTCAAGAGTTCAGGAGATACTGTTGAGAACAGGATTCAGGATTGCACCTTGCATTCATGAAGAAGTAGACACCATTTGGACTGTCTTGAGCTGAGGCAAGTAGGACATACTTCTCTTTTTCAGAGGGTTCCTGCAGCGTCAACCACTCTTCCTCCATCTAAAAGGCTCAGGTTGTTTGCTCATCCCTCAATTAGCCGTACTGAGACTCACTGCCATGTTGCTGTTTTCATGCTGCTCCATAAATGACATAAAGGGTAGCAATTATATGCTACCATACTTCTGCCCCTCTCATGTCTTTTATCAGTAGGAAAGCAGGGAACATGGCACAAAAGGTAAATGAGGATGGTGCTTGATGACATCAGTTAATCAGTCAGCTGTTTTTGAGACTGACTGACTAGTCCCTAAATTGCAGGCTGAAAAGTCCTCTTGTGCAGACAACCACCAATCTGATTGACATCCTCTGGCTGCTGAATGCTGCAGCGTTTGAAAGCACTTGAGCGTTATATACCTAATTTAACAATTTCAGTCTTTATCAAGATTTTACTTAAAAAAATTACAGGAAACATCACGAAGGAACCCGATAAAGTCTGATGTAAACAGCTGGTTAGAGCACTGAAAATGTGCTCCAAAAGAGCTTTCTTTAAAGTATTAGTCCAGTACAAAATACTATGATTTTTTTATCAGTTTTAAGCAAAATTACACATGTAAATTAAACCAAATAAAGAATAAAATCTGTACAACTGATCTATTTGATTTGGTTGTGACCCACCTGTATTCCTAAGCTTCTCTTAGGTCAAAACAGTGAACTACAGAGAAATGTAAACCCATAGCCCTTACAAACCCCTACTTATAAAATGTATACCTTAAATATTTATTAGAAAAATAAAATATGGGAGAAGGGGAAAAAATAAATGACAAGAAAAGACAATAGTGTGCATTGTAAAAAGACCCCCTGCTGTCATGGGTTGAAACACCTCTGGTTAAATGTATATGTAGCATACATTGCACACAAAAGCTATTAATCCAATTTAACAACACTCGATGCATTTATACTAAGAAACTGCTAAAAAGCACTAAAAGGAATTTACTGAGATGAATAAAAAGCACAATTACCAACTAGACTTGGGATATTCCAGTTAGTAAATGAGGCTGTGAAATTGCTTTGTGTTAGAAGAATATTAATGGCTATGCTAGCACTTGACTAATATTTTATGGCGCTGGCTGTTACTAAATTGGACCCTTTCTATTTCCTCCTGTAAAGTCAGATAGTTTTACTTGGAATATTTTTATTTTTTTCCCTTTACATTGTCTTTAAGAGTTTGTTGTGGTTTAGAACTTTCTAAAAACTTTTCTAGAGCTGAAGCTACTCCTGTTTCATACATACATAGAATGGTTCAGGTTGGAAGGGAGATCACTTAGTTAAAAATAATCCACTTCCAAGCCCCCTGACATGACCAGGGACACCCTCCACTAGACCAGGGTGCTCAAGGCCCCATTAAATCTGGCGCTGAACACTTCCAGGGAGGAGGCAGCCACAGACTCCCTGGACAACCTGGTCCAGTGTTTCAGCACCCTCAGCATGAAGAACTTCCTTCTGACTTCCAGTCTAAACCTCCCCTCTTCCAGCTGGAAACCATTACCCCTGCTCCTACCACTCCAAGCCCTTGGAAAAACCCTTCTCCAGCTTTCCTGTAGCCCCCTTCAGGAGCACAGTACTCAAGATGATGTCTCACAAAGACAGAGTAAAGGGGAAGAATCATCTCTCTAGATCTGCTGACCACACTGCTCTTGATGCATCCTAGGATATGTTTGGCCTTCTGGGTTGCCTTTGTGAACTGTTGGCTCGTGTTGAGCTTTTTGTTGATTAATTCCCCCAAACTCTTCTCTTCAGGACTTACTCTTAAGCCACTCTGTACATAGTTTGTATTTGTGTCTTGGATTGTCCTGACCCAGGTGCAGGACCTTGCACTTCATAGAATCACAGAATGGCCAGGGTTGGAATGGACCTTGAAGATCATCTAGTTCCAACCCTTTAGTAAAGGCACGGATACCTTCACTAGAGCAAGTTACTCAGGGTTCCATACAACCTGGCCTTGAACACTGACAGCAGTCACTGACAGCAGTCAGTGTCCAAGTCAACTGCCTTGGACAGCCTGTTCCAGCATCTCAGCACCCTCACAGCAAATAATTGGTTCCTCATGGCCAACCTCAATCTCCCCTCTTCACGTCTGCAATACTTTCTCCTTGTCCTCTCAAAAGCTCTACCCCAGCTTTCTTGTAGGCCCTCTTCAGATATTGAGAAGGTGCCAAAAAGTTGTCTGGGAGCCTCCTCTTCTCCAAACAAAACAATCCCAACTTGCTCAGCCTGCCCTCATAGCTCTCTGACCATTTCAGTTGCTCTTCTCTGGACCCATTCCAGGAGGTCTCTATCCTTCTTTTGTTGGAGACTCCAGAGCTGGACATAGGACTCCAGGTGGGGTCTCACAAGTGCAGAGTAGAAGGACAGAATCACAGACTGTTATGTGTTGGAAATGACCTTGAAAGATCATCCACATACTAATGAGGCTCAAACCTGCCTCAGCTTCACAATAAGAGATTGGGCTTTTTTCCAGGGTGGCATGGCTTCCTGGCACTCCTGCTTGCCACCTTCTTCATTGGGACACATTGGTCCTGTGCTTGCAGATGGTGATCCTTGAAAAAGGATCAGCTTTCCTGGGTTCCCTTGCCATCCATGGCTTTGACCCATTCTATCCTAATAAGCAGATCTTTGGAGAGATTAAAGTCTGCCCTTTCATAATCAAGTGCCATGAGCTCTGCACTTTGCTCACTGCTTTGCTATGCTGTCCCTCCAGCAGATGGGGTTGAAGGGTGGTTGATGTCCCCCATGAGAATCAGAGCTTGCAAGCACAAAACAGCTTTTATCTGCTTTAAGAGACCACCTGGTCATCCTGAGTGGGTAGCCTGTGGCAGGCCCCCACTATGATATCACTTGACCTTAACTTTCCTTTAATTCTAACCCACAGGATTTTTATCACTTTGAGTTGCTGAACCTTGGAGGCAGGAAGAATTCCAGCCATGCTCACAATGGCTCAAGCATTTAAGTGAGATGATGTGAAATTGTAAACCTACAGGCTTTCTATGCTTGAATTTAAATAATATATAAGGTTCATAGATTGGTGAATAGTAATAATAGACCTTATACTCTTAGTATCAACTTTATACTCTTAGTGATGGTTGAAGTGGATGATCCTGTAAATCTCTTCCAACTTTAATGATTCTATGATTCTATAATTCTATGATTAAATAAGCAAAAATAAACACCTTCTGAATGGGGATTGTAGTGTTCTATGAGGTTATACCACAACCAGAGAAATCCGATTGCTTCTTAGCTCTTCCCGTCATGCTGCTGAAGAAACCCACTACTGTGTGTGGGAATGTGCTGGGATGTCTCAGACCCATCATTTAACAGCATGAAGTCCCAACACCAAGCTTCTACACACCTACACATAGCCATCTTCACCATGTCAAGCATGACAGGAACCAGCAGTGTGCAATTGCAGAACAGAAGGCCAACTGTAACTTGGGCTGCACCAAAAGAAGTGTCACCAGCAGGCTGAGAGAGGGGTGGGACTTCACCTGGAGTCCTCCAGTTCTGGAACTCCCAACACACGAAGGATGTGGAGCTGTTGGAGTGAGTCCAGAGGAGGCAATAAGGATGATCAGAGGGCTGGGGAACCTCTGCTCTAGGAACAGGCTGAAGGAGCTTGAGCTGTTTGCCTGGAAAGAAGACGACTTCAGGGAGGTCTTATAGCAACCTTCCAATCCCTAAAAGGGGCTGTAAGAAGGCTGGGGAACACTGATCAGAAGGGTAGGGAACAATAGGACAAGGGGTCATAGTTTGAAGCTGGAAAGGGGCAGACTTAGGTCAGACAGGCAGAAAAAGTCCCTGAACCTGAAGGTGGGGGATCCCTGGCCAGGCTGCCTCAAAGGGTGATGGAGACCCCATCCTTAGAACCATTCCAGATCAGGCTGGAAAGGGCTCTAGGCTATCTGGTCTAGTTAATGTCCCTGCATGTTGTGGGAGGGTTTACTAGATGCCCTTTGAAAGTCTCTTCCAGCCTTATGATTCTATGATTCTTTGTAAATCACTGATTAAGATAGAAGTTCTCTTCTCAATTAACCCTGCCCCAAACTATAGCATTGCACAGCATCCTCCCTTACAAGGAAGATGTGCAAATCACATCAAAGAGAGCAGCAGAAATCCTGACTGAGGGTAATATTAGCCAGACAGCAGTCTCCAAACAGACAAAAAAACATTCCACCGTAATGTACTGGGTTGTTATTGCTAACAGAAGCATAGCTCTTCCGTAACAGCAGTAACATCAGTCTCAACTGGGGAAACACGGCAGGAGGCTCATGCAGCGCTCCTCCAGCATGCTGGGGAAATGATCCCTGGTGAACGTCCAAATGCTGCTTGAAACATCACAAGTGCTGGTGCTCGGATCATCGGGAGCACCAGTTGCAAACATATTGCGAGGATGTATAGGCTCAAAGCTGCTGTTAGATGAAGCATGTCATCTGTATAGCCCAGAGGAGGAGAATTAAATTGTGCAATCCTAGTTAGGAACTGAATGGATGCGCTAATGCTCGGAGCTAAAGCAGGTAGGACACAATGGCAGACAGTGGGGAAGGGAACAAGGTTTAACCTTTTCTGGGACATTTCTACACCCCAGAATTAACCCAGTGTCATAGAATTATAGTGACACAGAATCATAGTGTTGGAAGGGACCCCCAATGGACGGCTAGTCGAACTCCCCCTGTAGCAAGCAGGGAAGGGCTAAGTTAGCTACAGCTAACTGGGACTACTGAACCTGAAAAGTAAAGGGTGGCCAGCTGAGCTGATTGAATTTAGCATTATGAATGGTGATAAATGAACCCAGTGATAAATACACTGCAGGGGAAGCTGGAGCTCCAGCTTTCCACTATAAAATATTCTTGTAGCTCTAAAACCTCCATGGCTTCAGCCAGCAGAGGCTCCTGTGTGGGAGAAGTGCTCTTTTATTTGTCCCATGAAATCCCATTCAGGTTCTGCTGCCATATGAATAGCTGATAATTGCCATTTCCTTTCACTCGCTCGTGTTCCCCGGGAAATCGCAGCTGGCTGCCAACCCCGACGAAGGCGAGTGGGTTGGAGAGCGACGCGGCGGCAGCTGCAGGCAGCACAGCTGCCCGGGAGGAAGGTCTGGGAGCTGCCAGGTCACCTGCGCAAGCTTCGAGACCTCACAGAGATGAGTTTGAAGGAGGTCCAAGATGAGGTCCTTCAGTGCTATTGACCAGCTCAGTGGCCAGTCGCATTTTTCTCTTTATTTTCAGTTGCCATCTGCCAACCAAAGCAAAAACTTTCAGGTGCAACAAATCCCAAGAGCACTTGTTGACATAAAAAAACCAAGAAGAGCTTTTATTTTTATTTGTGAAGAAAAGTTCTATGAGCGGCAACAAAGTTTATTTCTTATATTTTGGGTTTTTACCCAAATATAATAATATAAAGTTTAATAATCTTTTTTTTTTTTTACTTTTTCTCTTTAAGGAAAAATGACAATGTGATCTAAAATAAAATTTAGCATGTTTTCATTAAAGCCAGGCACTTAGAACTTAAGATATTAACATGACTTACCACCTCTTATAAAACCCTGTGGTTGGTTGTGACTATCAACAGAAATAAAGCAAAGAATTTAAAAACTGAATTATTTAACTACACTTCTCAAAAAGTTTCCTCTCCACCAGTAACCAGATACACTGGAGATCCTAGAAATCCAAATTAAGTTGCATGGGCAGCAAGACATGTGGCATTTCACGCCTCATGGCTTTCACGTGCTCAGCTGGACAAGGAGTCATTTGCAAGGCTAAGATGTGGGGGATTTGTAATTAATATGTGTATTTCCACACACACAAGCACATATAGATGCAAATGTTTGTCTGAGCTTAGGCTACCAAATGTTGCGAAGGGATTATTCACTTCACTGGGGCAGTTCATAAGGCAGATTAACATAGATGAGCAGCCATGATATAATGTTATTACAGCATGAGCTTTGCATGGTATCACAGTATCACAGTCTCACAGTACTGATGAGGCTGGAAAAGACCTTAAAGATCATCCAGTCCAACCTAAAAACCAACCAAGTAAACCTAAACATCTGACATCTAGACCATGCCACTCAGCACTTCATCCAGCCTAACCTTGAACACCTCCAGGGATGGTGACCCAACCACCTCTGTGGGCAGCCTGTTCCAAAACTGGATCATTCTTTCAGTGAAAAATCTTTTCCTAATGTCAAGTCTAAACCTCCCCCGATGGAGCTTAAGACTGTGACCCCTTGTCCTGTCTCCAGTGTCCAGGGGGAAAAGACCGACCTCTGCCTGACCATAACCACCTTTTAGGTAGTTATAGGCAGCAATAAGGTCACCCCTGAGCCTCCTCTTCTCCAAGCTAAACAGACTCAGCTCCATCAGCCTCTCCTCATAGAGCTGACCTTCCAGGCCCTTGACCATTCTAGAAAAGGTGTGGAGAAGGCACACGACAAAAAGGTCTATTGGCACAGCTTCTGTTTATGCAAAATTTCCACTGATGCTTTCAAAACCAGGGGGAGATGTTGACTTCTTACTGCTTTCCACAAGCAGAACTTTGAGGAACAATTGCATGACTAGGACACCATACCACACTTTCCACCCCACAAAATCCCTGCTGATTTCCAAATTATGTCTATTTACAGATAGATGATACATTATCTATGGCAAACCTAGTGACCCACAGGGTGAAATGAAGCAAAACCCCTGTGCACCGGTTCAGAAGGGTGGCAGTGATCCTGGATTGGCATGTGATGGTGTCAACCACAGACCACAGAGTTTAATAACTCCTACTGAAATAAAATGTTACAGCAGACCTTTAAGGAACATCAGCATCATGTGTTTTCATCCTAGCTCAAACTTAGCACCACCACTTGGGGACATTCACCCTTCTCAGCTCTGGAACAGCAGTGGGAGCCATTGTTTCCCTCCAGGTTGTGCCACCCAGCTGCTGGGTAGGACAGACATAGGGTTGATGAGATCTGACAAGATATCAACCCAAGGTGACTCTATAGTGAAAACACTCATGAACTGGAGCTCCTATGCAAGCAGACTGTGAGCATTCAGGGTGAGCTCATGATATATTTCTTTCAATTAATTTTTAAGGCATCAAATAGTCTTCAAGAACGAAGAAAAAAAGCCTGTGGCATTAAAGAGCTTTCTAATACGGACAAAGATATCAGAACCAGGCTCAGGCATGTTCCACGTTTGATGCAGAGAGTCCTATGGAAGAAAAACAGCAAACAAATCCAAGGATAACATTCACCTACAGCTGAAAATATTAAATTAAATCCTTACAAGCTGCAGCATCTTTTTTGGCTGACTCACTTTTATGAATAAAACTCTACAAACTGAGCTTGTAGCTGTGTGTGCTTCTGGATTACAGGAAAACCTCAAGCCCACGTCCATTCTGAAAATGATGAGTGGCACTTCACTGTGGAAGCCTTGGCTGCTCAAACCCAAATACAAGAACACATTGAGAATTATAGAATCACAGAATGTATTGGGTTGGAAGAGACCTTCAAAGGTCATCTAGTCCAACCCCTCTACAACAAGCAGGGACATCTCTAACCAGAAGAGGTTGCTCAGAGGGCTCTAACCCTGAATGGCTTCAGGGATGGGACCTCCACTCCCTCTCTGTTCCAGGGATCCCCCCCACCCTCAGATTCAAGACTTTTTCATCTGATCCAGCCTCACTCTGTCCTTTTCCAGCTTCAAAGCATGCAAAACCAGAAAAAGGGAGACTTGATGGCCATTACCTACTAAAGAAGAGATGTTCAGAGGGTACATGATGTAGCCAAGAGTTTGTATGTTAACATATTGGTAATGAATCCCAGAGTAACCATTGAAATCAGTGTTCTGTCTTCTGTCCTTATGGAAATTTAAATCAGGAATACTGGGATTACCCAAACATGCCTGCATGTATACCTCTGTATTCATATTTCCGGATCACAGAATGCTGTTGCATCATTTTCTTCTCATTTCAGAATTTTTAACACAGCGACACACATCTCCATTCTTCCAATCAATTTATTCTGTTAGTGTTTTCCAGCATTTTAAATCCTCCAGCTAAGTCAATAATGTTGATTACTTACCATAAGCACTGTACATGCCATTCTAATACAGGTTATTAGCGATCTGACATCCTCATCTATATGCATTATTCTACTTGGAAAATTAAATGAAACCCTTGATTCAGAATCTGAAACACTTAGAAGTAATGATCGTGTTTACTGATTGACTGAAGTTGTGGTTTTCAAGCACTATTTAATAGAGGAAACAAAAAGCACCGTTGAGCAAAAAGGAAGCATCAAAGTTACTTTAGGAAACGTTCATGGGGTATGAATAGTAGATGCTGCTTGTGGTTTTGATTGTTTATCATAGAATCATTAAGGTTGGTAGTGACCCACAACATCATCAACTCCATCAATGAACCCCACTCTTCCCACTGAACCCTGCACGCCAGGGCCACATTTCTGAATGTGTTCATGGATGGTGACTCCCAGCCTCCCTAGGCAGCCTATTCCAATCCCTGACCACTCTGGCAGTGAAGAGATGCTTCCTGATGTCCAATCCAAGCCTCTCCTGGCCCAACTTGAAGTAATTTCCTCTTGTCCTATTGACTGGGGAGAAGAGACCAACTCTCACCTCTCTTCACCCTCTTTACAGGTGGCTGTAAAGAGTGATAGGGTCTTCTCTTAGCTTCCTTTTCACCAGACTAGACAACCCCAGCCCCCTCAGCTGCTCCTCATCAGACCTGTTCTCCAGGCTTCACCAGCTTTGTGGCCCTTCTCTGGACCTGCTCCAGCTCCGCAATGACATTCTCATGTTGAGGTGCCCAAAACTGAATCTGGTATTTGAGATGAGGCCTCATTAGTGCTGAGTATAGCAAAAGAATCACCTCCCATCAGTATTTCTGATGCAGGCTTGGATACTCTTGCCTTCTTTGCCACCTGAACACACTCCAGGCTCATGCTCACCCTGCTGTCAATCAACATACCTCTGAGACAGCTACCTCACACTGTCAACTTAACACGCTTCAGATTTCTTGCAAGTCAGAACACAAAACTAATAAACTCAGTGTCAAAGAAGACACTGCACTCAACAACATAATTTTGCTAGAGTCCCTTGTTTTCTTATTAATGTTCAGGTGAAAACAGCTGCATTTTACCAAGAAAGAGTAAAAAAATCGGAAAAGGTGCTGGAGGTGAGTAGGTAACTTGTGAAACAGAAAACCAAAGAAATATACTACTACTACTACTACTACTACTACTACTACTACTATTACTAGCATCTACTACTAGCACACTACTACTATCTTGTTTAGCTTGAGTCTGGTGGAGTTTCTGGTACTAGGGAACAGGGTCACTGGTGCAACCCTGGTAAGAAGCATTGTGAAGATAGAAGTGCCCCCCTGATCAAATAAGTCACCTGCCTCTGAAAGTCTGAGCCAATTAGCACCTCTGCAAATAAACAATATTTTGGGGAGAGGAAAACTGTAGGAAAAACTTGCTGTTTCCTGTTGGCTGGGGGGTTTTGGTGTGGGAGAAGTCATGTGGTCATGGGGCTGAGCACACTGTGGTAGCCATTTTACCGTGGGAGAGTGCTGAGTCTGTGGAGATACAACACAACAGCAGACAAAAGAGTCTGCAAAACTACTGTGAAGTGCATGGAGGAAGGTAGTTCCATCTGTAGCCTTAGGAAAATCTCCCTGGAAAGGGTCCTCAGGCCTTGGAACAGGCTGCCCAGGACGGGCATCCCTGGCTGTGTTTCACAGTGGTGAAGATCTGGAGCTCAGGGACAGGGTTTAGCAGTGGCCTTAGGATAGTTGTGTTCATAGTCGGACTCCATGACCTTAAAAGTCTTTTCCAACCTAGGGATGGTTGAGCATTCTATGATTCTATGACATATGTTTTGCTTTTCCTCAAACCAAGCATGTCCCTTTTTGTCCATGACTCATAAGTGGCAAGAGGGCCCTTGCTGCTCTTTTTTCAACTAATCAGCATTTTACTAATTAGCTAATTAGCCCTGTCCAGCCCTGTCCAACCAGTGACCTTTTTGAGCTCTATTTTCCCAGGACGTTTAACAACAGCTATAAAATAGTGATTGGCAAAACTTGTGAGTACTCTGAGCACCTACTAGTGAGGATGACATGATGCCTGCACCCAGTCAGGGTTCTGCTCTGGACCACTGTAAGGAGAGGAACCATCTCGCAGTCACTGAGTATAAAGACGGGACCATCCGGAGGCACAAAATATGGTCTGTGAATCACAGGTTTAGTTCTAATTTCTGATGTGACACAAATTAGGCATTACATTGTGCTTCGGGTGGCAGTGTGAAGGGAAGACAGGCTGTCAACAACATCAAGGGTATTTTGTTGTTACTCAGTAAATGGTAGTGAATAACACCAAAACAAGAGAAAAGTGGATTTTTGGAGGGCAGATGATTTGCTTTGTTTCCCCTTTATGCTAGAATCCCATTTAAAGCCTCGGTGAATGTGGTGTTTTTAAACGGTTCATCTCTATTCAGACGATACTATTTCAAATTCAAATTTAGAAGCACAGATTTGGGGAAATTCATTCTCACGTATCCACAACCTTTCAAAGATTTTCTCAGCCATTACTACATTGCAGATAGTCAGTTCGCTTCCTGATCTAAACCTCTCACTTGAGATTTTAAATGCATTATTTACCGCTGAAGCATCATGAATTTAGCACCCGCGCTTATTAGCATAGAATTAGAATAAATCTGAGGAAAACAATTGAGGGAATTAGAAATATATTGCATGCTAACTTCAGACAGTGTAATGAGCAGATGCTGAAAGCTTATTTGATGGCATATTTTTATTCAGAATTATTTTAGGGATTATCTAAGAGCTGTACTGTGGATTATATAAAAAAGAGTAATTTCGGTTTAATTTAGCCCTATGAACACGTGAAAGTGTTTCAGACAGGTGAAGTGTACTGAGGGATGTCTTAAGCTACCACTCCAGGGACTTCGAATTAAAAAAAAAAAGTCAGTTGCCAAGTAGAGTTGGCACTTTACTAAGTCTGGATATAATTGTACGAGAAATCTTGAGGATACTTTGAAGCAGTCTTAAGAGAGGATATTGCCTACTGGAATTCCTCCTTAGCGCAAGTTTCACTGCAATTTATTTTAGATCAAATATACTCGTGACATAAGATTACACTCTTGCTCTGGATATGTATATTCATTTCACCGACTGAAATTGTTGGGAGCTACGCACACCCGCTTCTGTGCCAGCTGACCTACTTTGTGTCTCGTTATTGG
Organism: Upupa epops; assembly: GCA_013397515.1. NCBI lineage: Eukaryota > Metazoa > Chordata > Aves > Bucerotiformes > Upupidae > Upupa > Upupa epops. The sequence goes on from VZRI01004989.1 coordinate 68,107, forward strand.
AAAATAGTGACAAAAGCCAAACCAGGCTTTTTGAGATGGGCATGCACTGCATTGCTGGTCCATTTGAACTGACTGCCCACCGGCCCATGTGGTTTTACGGTTTCTGTTGGATTTCAGCACTGCTTTTCTGTGGTTTCTCTGTCTCCTTTGCTGCACAAAGTTCCTAACCCGTGCAAAACTGAAGTCAACTCCAGGACCGACATTAACCCTTTGCAGTATACCAGCAGCATGTTAATGTCACAAGAAGTTACAGTAGGGTGCAGCCAGAAAACACAGATCTCTCCAGTCTGTTTCCTTCCTGCTGTGAAAACTCTGGAACTTCTACTACTTTTCAGAAAAAAAAAAATAAATCCTATGCCTGCTATCACTATTGTCTTTCTTTTGCCCCCAGCCTTTCTATTTCTGACCTCTTTCTTTTTTTTCACTGGTCAATAGGAGAGTTCCCTTTTCTCCGAAGCTTCAGTCTCTTTTGTCAGGTATCCCTTACTAATCAGCCTGTTGAAGGCTCTGTCACTTAGCTATCAGCATACTTGAGCTGACTGATTTCCCTGCTCTGACCAACTATTTTATCCCAAGAGACCCTATCTGAATCAGTTCTAATGATCCTCCCTTATTGACTGTTGATCCTCCGCTGCTGATTCTCTGACAAGTGCAATAATTTCTCTTGATGCCCCCTAAGCTTATATCACACAACATAATCAAGTTGACTCAAGTAGAAACCTGGGAGAGAACATATACAAACATACATCTGGAATAAACTGATCCTGCCATTTAATTACTCCATTACCTGAACCAGCTCTATATGACTGGCGAACAGCAAACACAAGAAAAAAGTGACCGGAGTAAGATTATTTGTCAGTCCTCAGTGGTTTGAAGACATGCAGAATATGCTTTGAAAGTGAAAAATAATGGTACTGAGATACAGGCAAAACGAGCGTGGACTACAACACTGATATAATATTATTTATTCTAAAACATAGCTATGGGCTACGGTGGAAAGGTTCTGCAACACTCACCTTGCTTAGTATTTAATTCATATATCTACTGCAAATCATCCCATTCAGGTATTTGGGGGTAAGGGAGGAGTATTATCATTGAAGAAAAAGCATTTAGATGAAGAAAGTCTGGGAAAGCTGCGTCTGTTTAGCGTTGAGAGGAGAAGATGTAGAGGGGAACATAACCCTATGTCCCAGCACCTAAAGGATGGCTGCAAAGAAGATGGAGAATCCTTTTTTTCAAGGACTCATATGGAAGAGACAAGAGATGATGGGGATAAGTTACTCTTTGGGAGATTCTGATTGGACTCTAGAAGAAAATTCTCCAACATCAGAATTGCTGGAATTATCTCCCAAGGGAAGTGGTTGATGGCCCTATAAGGGACAGTTTTAAGACCCAGCTTAACAGACTGTTGGGACTTAGAATCATAGAATCATCAGGGATCAGAAGAGACCTCAAAAGATCATCCAGTCCAATCCCCCTGCCACAGCAGGACACCCCGACCAGGTCCAGGCAGGTTTGAAACGTCTCCAGAGAAGGAGACTCCACAACCCCCCCAGGCAACCCACTCCAGCACCCCATCACTCTCCCTGGGATGAAGTTACAAAATCGGTCAGGGTTGGAAGGGACCACAGGATCATCCAGTTCCAACCTCCTTCCAAGAACAGGGACACCCCACCCTAGAGCCCGCTGGCTAGAGCCTCAACCAGCTCTGCCTCAAACACCTCCAGGGATGGGGCCAACCATTCCAGGCTCTCACCACTCTCATGGTGAAGAACTTCCTCCTCACATCAAGTCTAAGTCTCCCCATCTCCAGCTTTGTCCCATTCCCTAGTCCTGTTGCTACCTGAGATCCTAAAAAGCCCCTCCCCAGCTTTTTTTGTAGCCCCCTTCACATACTAGAAGGTCACAATAAGGTCACCTAGAAGCCTCCTCTTCTCCAGACTGAACAGCCCCAACTCTCTCAGTCTGGCCTTACAGGAGAGGTGCTCCAGCCCTCTAATCATCCTTGTGACCCTCCTCTGGACTTGCTCCAGCACATCCACATCCTTCTTGTAATCTCTATTTTTAGTTTGATAGGATAGACTAGATGGTTCTTTCCAACCTGGTATTCTATGGATCTGTGAACCTATGTGAGTGACAGGATTTCTAACCTCTGTTTTCCTGTACCTACCAAGAAGATGTCCTACCTCAGAAGTGAGTATTTTCACTAGCAGGCTAAAAACCATGACTAAGTGGATCATTCTCAAGCTTTTCTATTTAATCAAAACGATTTTCAACAAATTGAACTCTTTCCAACCTGAACCAAAGGAGATACCATCATGAGTGACTTCTGCAAGAACATCCCATCCACAAAGCTGAAGAGCTATGTCTTGTGCACTTAGATTTTTGGTGCAGCTTGCAATTACAAGAGACTGTAGTATTAAAGGAGATCCAGCAGGAATATAGCAATCCTCAGTACTGATGGCTTAGAAAGAGACTCAAAATAAAACCTTGAGACATTATCATGTTAAGCCTCAGTGTCTTTGCATTCTGAAAACTCAAGTGTTTTGTAGCTAAGCAGGCTCCAGCTAAAAATACTATTAAAAGCAGTTTATGAAATGTTCCAAAGCAATTTGCATCTGCAAAGGTTCCTCCCCGTGTCAAATACTCTCAGAGATCGACACCCTGGTAGTGATAAGGAGATAAAGAGCTGATTAAATCCTGACTCCAAGCACAAGCCTTGCCAGGACAAGTGGTCTCTTAGGCTTATTCCTGCCTGTCTGTCAGTGGCACAAAGCCAGACACCATCAGTGGCACCGTTTTGTCAGGCTTAAAGACGAGACTATCTAGGCTCTGCTGTTTGTAAATTATTTGTTAAAGTACAGTATGTAACTACGCGCTCCACTTATCTTTGCTTCTGAGAGATTCACACCGTGAGTTATGAAGTCAAACCCTAGGCTAGAAGATGCCTATAAAGATTAAGTCATTTCATTCTTTTCCAAACAATTAGCAGCACTAGACTGCTAAGCGGAGATCAATCGTAATTGGGGAACTGAGAGAGGGCAATAAACAAATTACTAGTGTTTTCTCTGAAGCCTGTTGGTTTACAGACTCGCTGTTATTTAATCCAGAAGCTCTGCAGATTGTAAATTATCCATTAACATTGTCAGTGGCCCCTTGAAAAGGATTTTCTTTACGATAAAGGTACAAGAAAGGAAATCTGCCTGGTTGTTTCAGGTGAAAGAGGATAACTGCAGCTGATTCATCATCATCATCACATTTGTACTGCCTGTGGTCAAGAGGTTTTGAGGTTTTGCCTGGCAAGCATCAACATTTGAACTCTATGTAGTATTCTCTCCATCTTTCAGTACCCACTGTGTTATTCATGGCGAAAAAAGAGTGAAAAGTGGCCAATGGACTTACCCATTCAACAGGAAAATGAGATGGGTGGCTAATTGCACCACTAGAAAAAGTAATTATTTTCTACAACCGAGCCCCAAGCTTTAAGGATTTGCTTCTTGGAGACCTTCCTTCACCATGGGAGCAGTCAGGGCTGCCTTAACACATGGTCACATCCCATGTACAGGCGACATTGCATGGTAGTAAAAGGGTTATTAAGGACCTAGAGTGCAGCCTGCAGCATTAGCTGCAGCCTTTGGAAGGGTTTTGATTTGTGGGTTTTTTTGTTTATTCTAGTTTTTTTTCTCCCCACCTAGCTTTGGTAGCAAGGAGCAGGACTATTATTTTGCAGCAGGACAACAGCCCATGTGCTGGTATATTAGGATATCTGCATACTGCAATGAAGTCTGAAGTATAGACATGCACAAAGATAGTTATTTAAATGAAAGAGACCTTATTCTTTGCCTATCCACTATCCCAGTGCAATAGTTACAAAGCAGAGGAATTAATGTTTTTCTTCTCTTCTAAATCCCCTCACTCAAAGGATGAAAGATGTTAAAGAGACTCTTTGTTTTGTTTTCAGCTCTTTTTATTTCACTTGTATATGTTGGCAGCTGATAGAGCCCCAAATCTTGTCAATCCCAGTGTGCAAGGCACAGAAGTATAAAGAACATTACAATTCCTGCTCAGAAGAGCTTAAGGACAGAAATCTAAAGGACAAGACATGGACAAGACAGCAATATCACTAGTCACAAAGCTTTTGCACTCATTCCCAGAAAATAAAGAGAAACAGTATAAAACCCCATGATACTTAAAGCGTTGTATGGATATTGCAGATTTTCAGTTCAATTTCCCAGAAACTTTATGCATCCCAACAAAAAAATCAACCTCCACCAAGAAAACCCTTCCTTTATTTTAATTTAAAGTAGAAGTATTAAATAATATTAAACTAAGCAGAATATAAAATGCAATTTAAAATGTAGAAAGACCCCAAAACCCCAGAATTAAATGTGTTTAGTCAGTACTCAGTGACTAATCTGTCCCCACAAACACTGACACAATGACCAGAAACCAGTAAAACAGGAGAAAAAAGATGTAATACAGGGTGTAAAGAAAGAAAATGAAAAGGAATTTACATTGTTTGGCTTCTTCCTGGAGAAAATTTCTTCATTGCCAGAAATTATAGTGATTCAGGAAAGAGTAGGTATATGAGAGAACTAGAGTGTCCTCAGATGTCCTGTGTTTGTTAATCATTAAATGACCCTAAAAACTCAGGGTTTCTTTGCAGTTACAGGGCAAAGCCTATTAAATCACAGAAGGCAGTGGTGGAAAGAGAAAATACATCGATGGAACACAAAAAAAATGGAAAAAAGAAATCAAATTCATAGAAGATGAATTAACAAAAAAAGGCTTTTATGGGTTTGAACTGTCTCAGTCTTCTCTCGTCTCAGTCCTCAGCTGATAGTCCACATGCAGTGAGAGATAAGAAAAACAAGGGCAAAAATGTGTTTTCTTCAGTTTACTGAGTACTCAGTGACAGTCAGTGAAAGTAAGTAGCCAAATTACAAAGATTTAGTGATTATGAACAAGTTAATGCTGTCTCTACTCCACTACCTCTCTGTCTCCCTCCCCTCCGTCCCCATCCCCCTCTCCCCAGTATAATGGTATCTGCCTATTAAATCTATTTAGAACAATAACATACCCCCCATGGCAGTGGGATCTCTGTTCAATAGAACACAAGAAGCTTGCAGAGAAAGGAAAACAAAAATCCTGAGGCAATATTTTCACATACATTAAAAATATATATGTGGGGTGTGATATCCCATTAACAGACATCGTATGCCTCCTCTGGAGGTGTTAATTCCTAATCCCATCAAGGGACTGTGTGTGTTCATGGGTAATGTTTCCTAGATTATCTCTGGATGAGGGGTTATATGTGCCTGAAACTTACACCGCTCTCGGCATTACATGAAAATCAGGTGTGGATATTGCCATGTTTGTGTTTGTCATCACAAGATGTGTCAGCACTGATGAACAAAAAGAAGCAGTTTTACTTTTCATGAAAGTGATGGAATTAGGGGCTTAGTCTTTCCCTCTAATGAATCTCAAACTGAAAATAATGAAAGAACATTCTTCTTGTCTTTTTTACTACCTTAGTGTGCTCTCTTCATGTGGACAAAGGTAGCATTTGATGTGGTTTTTAAATTAAAATTTAATATGTGTTACCTTAATTAAAATGTATTAAATTTTATAAATTCATTCAAAATTTACTAAATTTCATAAAATTAATATTTAAAATCTATGAAATATTCTTCACATATTACTAATATTAGTAGTATTATGATTTAAATATTATGAATTAAAATTTATTAAAATTATAAATGCCATACAAATACATTACATTTTATCATATTTTATGAAATTCATGACAGAGTTTTGTTACTCTGTTTGGCAAGAAAAAAATCCTCTTAAAATTAATGCAAATTAGAAATTGCACTTTCACTTTCAAAGCTGACTGCTGTAGAATTTCTCCTCAATGAACACTGTGAGTCTTCACCTTTCCACTTACACATTTCCCAGTCACACAGAAAAATATGTGATACTGGGTATCACCTCATATTGGATAAGGAAATCATAGAATCATAGAATCATTAGGGATGGGAAGGGACCTCGAAAGATCATCCAGTCCAATCCCCCTGCCACAGCAGGATCACCTAGACCAAGTCACACAGGAACACATCCAGGTGGGTCTGGAACATCTCAGAGAAGTCAGAGAAGGAGACTCCACAACCCCCTTGCATCAGATGATTTCCCAATAAGTATCTGTCATATCATATTTTATAACCCTCTTACCCAAATGTCTTACAATGGAATGACTTTATTTCAGTTTCCTTATGTATTTACTTTAACTTCAGACCATGGAGATTTGGGCTTGATTCAGAATTTTGTAGTCAATTCCTGCCATTACATTTTTTATTTTGATCACTCTGCCCTGCTGTTTTATTGGTGTCACTACATAATTGTGAAAATGTTGGGGTTTTAAGATCTTTCCTAGCAGAGCTACTCATGTGAAGATAGCAAACAACTGGGGGACTGACCTATTGGAGAGCAGTGTAGGAGAAAGGGACCTGGAGGTCCTGGTGGACAGCAGGATGACTCTGAGCCAGCAATGTGCTCTTGTGGCCAAGAGGGCCAACAGTATCCGGGGTGGGGAGGGATCAGAAGGGGGGTGGTTAGCAGATGGAGAGAGGATCTTCTCCCCCTCTACTCTGCACTGGTGAGACTGCATCTGGAGTATTGTGTCCAGTTCTGGGCTCCTCAGAAGGACACAGAGCTGCTGGAGAGTGTCCAGTGTAGAGCAATGAAGATTATGAAGGGAGAAGCTCCCTGATGAGGAAAGGCTGAGGGAGCTGGGTCTCTTGAGCTTGGAGAAGAGGAGGCTGAGGGGGGACCTCATTCATGTCTACAAATGCGTGAGGAGTGGGTGTCAGGAGGATGGAGCCAGGCTCTTCTCAAAGGGCAATGGGTGCAAGGAGGAACAGAGGAGGTTCTATATCAGAAGGAACTTCTTCACAGTGAGTGTAATGGAGCCTTGGAACACGCTGCCCAGGGGAGTGGAGTCTTCTTCTCTGGAGATGTTCAAGACCCGCCTGGATATGTTCCTGTGCAACTTGGTCTAGGTGATTCTGCCTTGGCAGGGGGATTGGACTGGATGATCTTTTGAAATCCCTTCTGAACCCTAATGATTCTGTGATTCTATGACAAGGATTATTTTGTGATCTATCAAAGTTAGGTGCCAGGGTGGAGATGGGTTTTTTTCTCTATTATGGTTGTCAATCCCGATCTGAGGTGATAGAAGTGAAAAGAGATAAAATCTCCTGATGATTTTATGAAATTCTGAGGAGCTGCTTAATGCATTTATATACCTGCACAAGTCCTCCTGCAAGGTTTACAAAACTTCAGGAGCTCCTATAGAGGCAATAAAAACTCATGGACTCCTGAGGGTATGTCAAATCCACATGAGATCTTGCTGAGCTGGTAGTTTTTCAGTGAGGTCCTGTGGAGTTTATAAACTCTGGCTGGACCTTAAACAATGTCTTGGCTTCCTGAATCAGTTCTCAAACCCATTGGGACTTCTGAGTTGTTCACACTATTAGTACTTCACTGTTGAAATACAACTAACCTTGCCCAAACCCACAGATACTTGTAGGAGCAGTTGAGGACAGGAAAAATCACCCAATTATAGAGCTATGATCTACATGTGAGCTTGCTGGTGATGAAAAAGTCCCAAACTCTTAAGGGATTAATGTCTTGTTATTACAACGCTACAGGCAAAACTGTACCTGTTTGGCAAAGAATCCTGTAAAATTTTACATCAGTGGGTCAACTGGAAATTAAACATTTTCCTCTTTTGAAGTAGAAGCGAAGAGTCTCTCCAAGACTCTGGAACTGATTGCCCAGAGAGGCTGTGGCTGCCCCCTCCCTGGAGGTGTTCAAGACCATGCTGGATGCTGCTCAGGGGAGTTGTGGAGACGTTCGAGCCCCACCTGGCTGTGTTCCTGTGTGACTTGGTTTGGGTGATCCTGCTGTGGCAGGGGGATTGGACTGGATGATCTTTCCCATCCCTAATGATTCTATGATTGAGTCCTTGAGCAACCAAGTGTTCTTGAAAGGTGTTGTTGCTCCTGACAGGGGGTTGGAGTAGATGAGCTCTGAGCTCCATTCCAATCTGAGGCAGTTTGTGATTCTCTGATAATGTGTTCTTAAGGACTTCTGGCTTAAAACTAATCCAGCGGCAGTCAGTGAGTGATATAGAAGTGAATAAAAGTAGTGTTTTATAATGGCTTCATTGGTTAAAAAAGAGGGGTTTTGCATCCTTTGCTACAAGAAATTGCTCAGAAAAGTTTTTATGTCTTCAAGTATAAGAAGTCCTTTAGAAACTACTCAATTTTTGCTTGTTCCTCTGAACCCAGGAAATTGTTTCAATAGTCTTCATTCGTGTATATTTCAGGGATCAGACAAATGTGTGAAGACAGAGAGAACATAAATCATCACAAAGTGTTGGTACTTAGGGGACCGGCCTGAGGGGAAGGAGCCCTGATACAACATCTCCTTTTTCCTGGGACTGTGTATGCTTCTGATAGATAATTGATATATGTAATGGTATAATTTTCAAGACATCTCTGGTAACTATTCAATTATTTTCCATTTTCTTCCAATTCCTGAAAAAAAATCAGTCAAATACTAATTATGGTGCAATGTCCTCCAGTGAGGGTACCGTTCTGTCATGAATTAACACCTCCTGTTACGTTACTACTGACTGGAAGCTGAAACTTGTGGGTTTGTAGGATGTTTTTATCACAGTTAGAAATTCAGTTTAAATAGTTTGCAATCTTGTCATGTGTTATTTCACACTTAATATTGACTCTACACATTTTTAGGGTACATTTATTGCTGTAATCCCTTTGTATCTCTCAACTGCTGCACCTTAGAACAATATTTTAGGGGGAGGAAGATTGTTGAGCGCTGTGCGTGTAGAGCAGAGCAGCTCTTTGTAAACATCTGCCATTGCTGCTTATGTGGATGAATACATAATGCTTGCAAGTACACAAATCACATTTTAGATTTAGATCTCATTTACATAATACATAAGAATGCAGAAAATGTCCCAGAGGGCAAGTAAACACTTTGAGCATAAAATGGAAAGAAATTTCATGAACTGCTTCCTGGTTGGTTTGCTGGGCTTATTTTAAAACCAAAGAGATGATTATTGCAGAAGACATAAAGTTGTTCTCCATCTATCTGCACGCGGAGGTGGCTTAGGATAAAGTGGTGTCTTGCCACACCATGCAGGAACATCCCTCACACAGGTGAATTTCAGGAATGCTATTCCCAGTGAATCATGGAACCATTTGTCTGAAGTTTCCAGGTCCTGTATTAAACAGGAGGATGTCAACTCCTGCTCTTTCAAGCTGAGAACTGTATTCAGTGCTTGATTTTTTTCAGTTTTCTTGGTTTTCTACAACTGTGACTGTATACACGTAACATTGCAAACGTAATTCCTAGCACTCCACACCATGACAGAGCTATCTCATGGCTGCAATACCTTGACAGTCCTTTTGTCAGCTGGAGAGTGATGGAAACCAGAAGAAAGAACACACTAAGATTAAATTCTCAAGCAAGTAGTGACAAACTCCTTGTCCTTGAAGCTTATATAAATAACTTTCCTGTGTTTTTTTAACCTGTTCCCCCTTCTCCCCAGCCACCCCAGAAGCGGGGCTTGTCACTCTGATGGTTCACATCCATCTCCTTTTATTGATGTCCACTTTGGTATCTGCACAGGTCATCAATTTTGCTGCCTCTCCGTCAGCCGCTGGGAACGGCAGGGCAGCTTTGCAGGACTTGACGTGTGGGGGGAGGCTCTGCTAGCCGCCGGACTCGCGGTTCCAGTCGGATGCCGGTACCGGGGGCTCATAAATCTTGTAGGTGACCCAGGTGAACTCTGAGGCTCAGAGCTCACTGAAAACTGATCAGGCCTCTGTTTAGTTTAACAGGCCCTTTTCAGTGACAAGTGAAGGGTTCAACAAATGCACAAAACAGATATATATTAGTTGAAAAACTAATGGCTTTTAAAAGAATGTTTGACAATTGTTTAGGGCTGTCTGTAGATCCATTACACTGATAAACGACCAACTTGGTCTACACCAAACTGGAGATGGCCAGCAAGAAAGAAACCTGGAGTTTTATTCCTTCTATTTTTTTTTTTTATCTTCCCTGCTTTCCCATCTCTTTGGTGGCTTCATAAGAGCCACATGTGGTGTGGTGGTCAGGAAGACTTAAAGAAGGAAGCAAAGGGTACCTGTTCAGCTTATATTTAACCTTGCAATCAAACTGGAATTAAACAGGACTGCAGATGCCCCTGGTGACCTGCTATTGACCGCCTGAACTTCTAAGTTAGGGTCAGTAGGGGCCCAGAATAGGAGGTCAAAAGCTGGTCAGTGCTCTTCAGCTCCAGCACGTTGAATAGCGAGACTTTATTGCTGTGATTTATGCAATTAGCACAGACAGGTTAAGGAGACCTTAAAACATGCCACAGCGCTCACTTACACTGGGTACACCATCCACTTGGAAAATAAATTCCGATTGTCCATATGAAATCTCTTGTGGATACGCCCTGGAGTATTTTACCCTCTGTACTCCCCACATTCATTCCCACACTCGACCCCTGAACGTGACAAGGTTAGCGTGTCCAGATTTATTTAAACAATAAGAAGAACTTTACTAAACTGATTCATTGCAGAGGCGAGGAAACAGTCAGTAATTAACTGTTTGGGGTAGGGAGGAGCAGATAAATTTGGAGGAAATTTAAAGCCCTAAATAAGTTTTTAAAAAAGGTTAAAATCTTCAGTCAGTCACTGTGGCAATACTAATGAACGTTGTAGTGACTAACAAACGTTGTAGTGACTAATGAACATCTTAGTGACTAATGAACACAGTAATGACTAGTTTTTAACTAATCCTTAGGTATCAAAGTTGATGTTTCTTTCTTGGTGTTTAAATAACATTCTTCTACGTCTCATAAATTCCAGAATTGGAAAAATCAGGTGTAAAGAAGAACATAAAAAAAAGAGAATTTTTAATTAAAAAAAATTAATATGGATTAATTTAATTAAAAAAATAATATGGATTGAATTTTTCTTGGCTTCACACCTCCCAGTACATTTTCAATAGCTATGCTACCTGCTGGTCAAACTCCAGGTCTTTCTCAAGAAGAATCTGCCATTAGCAATGCGGGTGTTCTGACAGACTCATGCTCACCCACCAGACTCATTTTCACTTGTGATCAAAGTAAGAAATTGAACCCTGATCATCGAAGGTGAAAGGGTAGGATGTTTTAAAAACCTTTTATCCCTACTTCTTCTCGGTTGCAGTAGCTCTTAATTCTTTGGTGTGTGGTACCCTAAATTAATACATTTAATTTAACAAGATATTAGTCCATAATGAGGTATAACTGCATCTTACATAATGAAGGAGAGGAAAATGTAATATTTGCCAAGCTTGACTGAAGAAATGTCTTTAGCGAGAGCGTAGCTCCTCATTTTCATAAGTATTTTAAGGATGCAGTTTGCATAAGCATATTCTACTCCTTAATTTATATTTACATGAAGCTCAAGAATGGCTGAGCATGAACTGTTTGAATCTGTCAGGTAAGCGCACCGTTATTAACAAATATATTTATAACCAGCTACAGAACAGAACAGCCCTGGTGGTTAAATAATAATTTGTTTTTAAAAGAACTTAGACCTATTATTTAAAGTGATAGACTACTCTGTCATAAGCCCATTTTTTTTAAGACTGCCAAAATGCGTATTTATCTGAAAGCCTGGAACAGATCCAAAAGGCACTTCTCAAGTCAATAAAACACATCACAGCCTCCTATAGAAGCATCTTTCTCTTTTCAATGAAATATAGGAGAAGCTGTGAGATCTCCTCACTTAGGTCTTTTACTTCATAGGTTAAGGTACACACTGCTGACCACTGATTTACACATAAAAGGGTCTGCAAACAAGCAACAGGAATAGGATATGATCTCTCCCTAATCTCCAGAGCTGGCAGACCACTGACAGCTGTGGTCTTGTTTTAGCCTGCTGTGTGTGCTTACTTAAAAGCAAGGCAGGCTCTTCCCAAAACACAAGGAGTGTTATTTTTACCATAATTTTCCACAGATTACCTTAAACTTGTTTCAGAAGTTGGCCACGTGTACAGCTATTGATCTGTTGTGACTTTTAGGGGCATTGTCATGTGTCAACTGGTAGTTTCCTGTTTAATGATGAGTGATCACTGACTGGGCTCCTGAATCGTTGCAAAACTACTATAAAATAGATGCTTTGGACAAGTACTGGAACAGGCTGTCCAGGGAGATGGTGGAATAGCTATCCCTGGAGGGGTTCAAAAAATGAGTGGATGTGGCACTAAGGGACGTGATTTAGCGGGCTGGGTGTGGTTGGGTTGATGGACTCGATGAGTTTGTAGGTCTTTTCCAACCTTAATCATGCCCTATGATACAGAGAATAAGGAAGTAGTGAGAAAACTAATATCTAATGTCTTCAATTATGTTGCACAGTAGAAGTGTGAAAGAGAGTATCACAACTCTCACCATTACTATTTTTGTGAAAAAGGCTCAGCTTAGTAGACTGTCTACTCGAATTCCCACTAATTTTTTCATGCTATTGTAAGCCTTCTGAGATGGTCAGCTGGTAGAAGACCGCCATTGCCAATGTTTCATGGTCCAGAGCTATTGTTGTGGCTACCCCTCAATCCTAAAGAATTTGTGACAGAAACCTAATAAAAGAGAATCTCATTTCCAGGAGGGTCTTAATCTTTGCAAACTAGGAAAGCTTGAGGCCAACCCCTGTAAGAGCAAAAGATTTTTGGAGGTTCAGTTCTAGGGGAAGCAGGGATGCAGTTTGGGGGAAGCTAATTTGAATCCTGTCCAAATTTCATTTAAATCTTGAGTTGTATTTCTCACAGGGACATACTCTTTCAATGTGTTTCTGAGGTTTGATTCCAGACAGAATTACAGCTACTACAATAATGTTGGATAATTCTTTGCCCACTGATAGTTTGCATAGTAGAAGAATCTCCAAAGGAAAAACAAAATCTTCCCCAAACACTCCACAACATTCGGATTAGGATGGGTACAAGGCAAAAACTTCTTTCAAGTTCTTTTCTTCAAACTTCTTTTTTTTTATTTTCTAATTATAAAAATATTCTAGATCAGCACTGAGAACTGGGAGAAAAGGGAGAAAAGAAAGCTGTTACGCTGTAAGATTTTTTTATTTTGGACTGACTTGCAAATTTAAATACAGCATTTTTAAAAAGAATTTCATATCTAGAATTAATACCATGATGATGAGGTAAGAAGTACTTCTGGTCACTGAAAAGTGAATGAATAGTTGGATGGATGTGTTAATTATTATGATGTTATTATCGTCGTAATATGTGATATTTATGCACTTCTTTGTAAAATAAATTTAAAATGGTTATCAATAACTGCCAGGTTTTGTTCCAGGTGTTGGGAAAGTTCCAGCCCAAAAACACGTCAAGAGTAAGCTTGCATATGTATGAAGAAGGTGCAAAGTGCTAGGTTATTGATGACATAGCGCTAATGCTGTGTCATAGGAACATAATATGTCTTTCATCTTAGGTGTGAGGAAAGGATAAAATCAAAAGGATCGTGGTGCTTAATGTTCGTCCAACTGCAATGCAATGATTTCAAGTGCTTGGTGCCTAACCCTGAAGCCTTAAATTGTTCCTTTTCAGGATTTAGCTGTGTACTCTAGGAAGAAACCCCAAACCTGACTTACTGACATGGTTTTCACTGTTGACAAAATAGGATAAGGGCAGACCACTGAGTTCTTTCCTCATGCTTTCTCCCACAGTCTTTGAAAAGCAAATTCTCAGCCTGCAGATTCCAAGCAGTTTGGACTTCTGGGTGTTTAACACTCTGTACAAAACGAGAGAAAAAGCTTAGCATTTTCAGTCAATTTTATGATCACATTATTCAGTCTGGCATTCAAATAGAATCAGCTTTCCTGTCCTTTATGCAGAAACTTGGGAACTGACTTATTCTTCATTATCTTACACAATGAAGACTATTTATTATATTTGATTCCCTACATTAATATCTTAAATGTTTCATTACCATGCTGCTACTAGAGAGTTACTCAGACTGATGAGCACAGAGGAATCGTAAAACTCTGGCAATGTGAAGCATGTTCTTGAGTGGCTCCTGTAGGAGGACGCTCTAAATAACTAGATTTGTAGCTAGGCTTTACATTTTAATGTGAAGGCAGGTGCCTTCTTAGCTTTATCATCTGGGAATACCCTGTGGAACCGACAAACATTGACTTTAGGCTTTGTGGCTTGCAAACTAGAGTCACCCCATGGACTTCATATAGGACAGCTTTACTTTCCCACAAATAAAGAAGTCTATAACTTCAGGCTCAGGTATTTATCTTATTTTCACAATGCTAATTGCAGCTTGTGTTCTAAAGATGAGAAGTCAGGTTAGAAACAAAAATACTATCTGCTTTTAAGCAGAGCGTGAAACCCCGTCTAAGGTCAAAACCGAGGTCATAAAGAGGATAATATGGGTTTAACATGCACTGCAGCTGCTGTATGCTGTATTTAGCCTGTGAATAAAAAAGGAGCTTTTGTTTCCACCACTGTTACTCCCTGTATATTTCTCGGCAATTTCTTCACTTCACATTAACATGCATATACATGACAGACAGATATTTACATTAAAAAGTCTGATTTCACAAATGAAGCCATCAAAACACAAGTTCAGTAGGCTGAATCTGCCTTGAAAATGAAGGATTTATAAAGGCACATGCTCTCACAGAGGCGAAATGATTTTTTTAGTGGTGGAAATCAGCATCTCCAGTCGTACGGTGGGTGGCATTGAATTCTGTAGTATAGTGGAGAATCAATCATAGACTGAGTTCTGACTTACCTATGTTAGGACAGAGGATGTAAAGACAAGCCTGGTTTGTAAGGAGCTAAATCGAGAAGAAATCAAATAAATATCCCCTCCTCACTGCTATATCCCTCTCTCAGCCCAGAGTCCAATGAGAGAACAAGACTGTCAAGGCTTTATTTTTCTTTTGCAACAAACACCAGGAAAAAAGTTGGTAAAGGCACATTCCAGAGATGAATGGAGGGGACTGCACAGATTTAGTCACTAAACAGAACCATGGAAAAAAATCTAATTCCATTATTCAGAGGCTGCTGAGTGTATTTTACCTTAGGGAAATGTACTTCTACTCATTTTCAGTAACTCTATAGTCCATTTCAGCCTCTACGCTTGAAAATTAACAGCACGTTAACGGGACTATTGCCTGTACTTGTGGAACTGTCTGTTTAGGATTAGGCCATTAAATATTGATGGAGATAATTGTTCCTGCACTTGAACAGCAGAAGGATAGAACTGAAAGTAGTTTAACTGGCATTTGCATTTATGCTTGGTAAACAGAGCTGGGTTTGAAAGCGCTGAACATCCAGTATTGCCTTCTGCACACTTCACATTCCGAAGCATCACTGATCACAAAGATTGGTTTGATAGAATGTTGTCGGAAAGGTTAAATCAAACCATCTCAGCAGTAATTTATCACATCTAAAGAAACAAATGCAGCTGCAATACAGAATAAAATGCATCTAATTATCCTGTGGCAATTCTATTTTTCTGAAGGTTCATAGAATCACTGAATCATTAGGGATTGGAAGGGACTGCAAAAGATGATCTGGTCCAATCCCCCTGCCACAGCAGGATCACCTAGACCAAGTCACACCTAATCAAAACTCCTGATGATTCCAATTTTAAGTGGTACCTTTTCTCTGCACATAGTTTTCAAATTGTGTTCAAAGACAACCGTGTACTGGGTGAGAGCTGTATGTTCACCTCTGGTGTGTTTTCCCTTAATTTTACTTTCTAACCCTTGTTCCTGAATCGAAAAGTTTGCGAATTACTCTGCGTGATATACTTCACCCAGAAGGAAATAGCTTGTCCACACCCAGTTTTCTACCTCATTAGGTCAAACAATTTATCATGCAACTGCTTGACTGGATAAGGAGGACCTGATCCTGTGATCAAGGAGTGCCCTTCACTATTTCTCTCAGTTACTATAGGTAAACTTGGTATGAGTTCTTTAGAAAGTGTTGTGGCCAAGATGCGTCAGGGTGAAAGGGCTAACAGTTGGGCTCAAGAAGGCCAATTAAGTGAAGGGTAGAGCACACCTTGAGGGAACGTTCTCCTCATAGGGCGACATTCAACATGCATTAAATAAATGAAGTGAATGGAGCAGGTGACTGTGTGCCATGACTTGTGTAGGTGAGTGATGCATATAAAAAACCCCATTCAATTCGATAATGCGAATTACCTCTGTCTTGATAAATGACTGTTAAAATCTGTGTGGGAACTGTGCTGACTTGGAAGCAAAGAAAGTGTCTGGAAGTTATATCAAATTAAAAAACGTGCTGTGGCTGTTAACGAAGGGCCTCCTGCACTGCCTATGAATATGATGCCCATATATCAAAGACCTCTGACATTGCCTGCCACTCGATCTGGACACAGGAAATATGGGATTCCAGGCAGATGAGAGCTGAAACTGAAGCTCCAAAAACCTTCCTTGTGCAAGTGATTAGGCGCAGCTGTTTCGCTTCACATTTCGGAGCACTTGAACTCTGCAATCTGCCACATTTTTACAGGACTGCATGTGCAGAGGGTAAAAAAAGGTATCATGCCCTGGCTAGACAGCAGATGTGGGGATAAAGAAATGTCTCCATTAAAAGAAAAAATAAATTCCCCCCAAAATTGAAAAAAACCTCACAAATTGGGAAGCAAGAGGAAGAAATTAAATGGTGGCTGTCAGGATAAGCAAAGGAAATAAATCTGTTTTACCAGTATAAAAGGGTTTAACTCTATAAAGATTTCCCACAAAACCTACATACTCACTTTTAAAAACATCTTTGCTCTGCCTAAAGGTACAGAGTATTTTAGGTGCAAAGACCAGGGAGTCTAGAAACGCCAATTCCACCTCTACATTTGCCCATTTAGTGCAGTAAAACACCTTTCTCAACATTATTTTAATATAGAGTCTCCTTGAGCTCAGATCAACAACACATCAATATTAGACTGCACGGGAGAAACAATATGGAAAAGTCAAGCCTAACATTTTCATGAACTCTTGGGACTCTTAATTCTCTTAGCTCCAGGTCTGTAGTCTAACATGAGCACAAAATGACGAGAGTTTGTTCACAGAATTCTCTTCTAAAAATTTATGAAACCTTTTTTTTCTTCAGTTTTAGACTAACAGAGAGTTAAAGTCTGATTCTGCTGTGCAGAAGCATATGGGACTCTTTCCCATCAACTCCAATAAGACAAAGAATGGTGCTTTCAGTGTCTACTGCTTTCAAAGATTCAAGAGAACTGATGGTAATGAAGATTTTTACAAAATGTGTTAAATTAGGAGGCAATTGATGCTTTAAATGAGCGAATAGTGTGATATAATGCAAAGAGTCTGAGATGCACAGAGGAAAATGTGTGCTTGCAAACCTATATGTAAGAAGATGTTGTATCAAAGAGTTAGAGAAGATCGTTGTCTTTACTCTCCACCAGAGAGATATTTACTCATCAAGAAAAATTTGCATTCCTTCTGTTGACCTTTCATGGATTAAAGGTTTTAAAGAGACTTTGCTGATCACTGTGCAATATAAAGAAGTTTTTGTGGGGAAATCAGAGTGTCCTGGGTGTTCTGAGCAATGAGCATCTCACCATTCAGAAGCCTCTGATTCCTGGGACAATGAGCTATCAGGAAAATGTTCAATGAAGGGTGAATCCTCTCTGACACAGGAGCTGTGGTTTAAGAGTTGTGATTCCTGAGTCCTTCTTCCAACTCCCATCTTTTATTTAGTGAAAATTCATAAGCATGTCCTACAGCACAAAGTAAAGCTGACCCTTCCTCATAAAAACACAAGGGTAGATATTTTCTTTGTCCCAACTACCTCAAAGTTTCAAAGAAGAAAAACTTAAAGCATGAAGCTGTTGCAGGAGTGTTTTGGGGGCTTAACTAATAGGAACTCATCCTAAGAAACTTTATCATATGTGCTAACTTTCTGTCTGGCAGAGTGGGACCTGATAATACTGGTTGACAACTGGCCAGCTGACACGAAAGGCCAATGGCATTCTGACTTGTATCAGCACTACTGTGGCCAGCAGGACTAGGGACATCATTCTTCCCTGGTACTGGACACTGGGGAGGTCTCCCCTTAAGTACTGGAAGCAGTACTGGTCACCTTAGTTCAAGAAAGGGATTGAGGGACTGGAGCAGGTCCAGAGGAGCCACAAGGCTGGGGAAGGGACTGGAGGAGGGAAAGGCTTATGAGGACAGGCTGAGGGAGCTGGAGGAGTTTAGCTTCTGGAAGAGGGGACTCAGTGGGGACCTTATCATGCTCTATAACTACTTGAAATGAAGTTGTAGACAGGCGAAGTTCAGGATGTTCTCCCAGGCAACTAGTGATACAGAAGAGAGGGCAGGGCCTGAAGCTGCACCTGGGAAGGGTTAGGTTGGATGTTAGGAAGTGCTTCCTCATGTAAAGGGTGATTAGAGGCTGGAATGAACTGCCTAGGGCAGTGGGGGAGTCCCCATCCCTGGAAGTGTCTAAGAAAGAGCTTGACGAGGCCCTAGGTGCCCTAGTCTAGCTGATGTGGTGATAGGCTGAGCTGGATGATCTCAGATGTCTTTTCCAGCCTCAATAATTCCGTGATTCTGTGATTCTTGAGTCCCTACATGCTGGAAATTAAATCATAATGACAATAGGCTCAAATAATTCCTGAGATCATGAGCAAAGAAGACAAAAATAAAACATTGGAGATTTGTTGTTGGTTTTGCATCCCATTTATTTTCAAAATGAACTTGAGTTGAAGGGGTGAGAAAGGAAGAGGAAGGAGTAAAGAAACATGAAGGGGAAAGGAAGGAAGACACTTCTTCCTCTTCAAGATGTTAGAAAGTAGAACAGAGTGACACAAACTTAATAATAAGGTAGATTGCATTGTTGTCCAAAAATGTAGTGGCATAGGAATGAGAACCTGTAGGACTCAACTCTATAGAATCTGGTATAGCAGTGACTCTATGCTCCACTGTGGAAAAAACTCTGAGAAACAGAACATTTAAACTATCCAGACTTGTCAAGAAAAATTAAAGTCAGAGTAAGGAACCTTCGAAAATAACATGGTTCAGTACAGCTGGTAATGTGTTTCAGGATTTTCTTATTGTCTTGAAATTTCTCAGGCAGGTGAAGGAGAAGGAGAAGGCAATGTCTTTCTATGAGATATATGAAGGGAGAGAGAAGAGGTGACATAGTGACAACACCAGGTCAAACACAGTGCTGGGAGGAGGTAAAAAATAGTTGAAATCAGAACATCTCATAAAGAGTAAGCAACAGAAACAGGAGGAGGAAGATCTCAATACAAAGATGACAACCAGGAGTTTTGAAATGGAAGCTTTGCCATTTAGAGTCATACAACAAATACAGAAAATATGAGGGTGGCTGCAAAGACCTCTGCCTGTGTGACACTGTGAAAGTCTGAGGTGGCTGTGAGTCAGTTTTCTTAAGGTCGTTGAGGACTGAGAGCTTTTCCACAGCACTGCACATGGCTTTCCTGGAAAGGCAATATAGATCTTTGACTCATAGCTCAAGGAGCATAAGAATAGGACAGGAACATGGCAAAGGCTCATAAAGCACTTGGAAGAGTTCAAGGACGATTCATCTCTGCTGATGTTCATCTTATCACACAGTTTGTGGAATTAGCTATCACCTGAAGCCTGAAAGGGAGAATCTTTTGGACAGATATAGAGGATCACCCTTCCACAATGGGTGAAAAAAGGGAATCCTTTAAATAGAGTAACAGAAGATTGTGGAAGCTGTGACGGAAGTCTGCTTGTGGATGAAAGTGTGGTGAGAAGGCAGTAAGGAGGCAGATGAATCACGGATATGAATGTTCAACATCCTCGTGTAGGACGCTCTGAGATGATGACTCAGGCCCCGGCAAAGCCTCGAAATGAGAAGAAGGTTGTCAGCTCCCCAGGGTTTGTTTAATTTCAGGATTTGTTGTAAAATATCATACTGAAGTTTGGTTTCCCTCTGAGGGCCTGCAAATCTCACTGTTGGCTGAGAGCTGTCATTTTAACACTTCTACCTTCTATAATTCAACTGAAAATATAAGATCCATGAAGCCAGACAGAGAGCAAATGAGCAACAAGTCAGAAGTAAATGTCCTAGTTTTCCCCAAATTCCTCAAATTCAAATTTCTTGTATGACCATTCCAATGTCCTTTCTCTGCTACTCCTTCTTTCTTATCAGGTCCTTCTTTTCTCAACTGCCTCCTCCCCCCTTTATAGAACCACTGAATGATTTGGGTTAGAAGACAGTTGGAAGATCACCTTGTCCAACACCCTGACAAGGGCAGGAGCACATCCCACTAGTTTCATAGATTCATAGGATGGTTCAGGTTGGAAGGAACCTTCAAAACCAACTAGTTTCAAGCCCCCTTCCATGAGGAGAGACACGTCCCACTAGACTAGGGTGCTCAAGACCCCAGCCAGTCTGGTCTTCGACACTTCAAGGGAGCTGAGGGGGCAGCCACAATCTCCCTGAGCAACCTGGTCCAGTGTCTCAGCAGCATCATCATCAAGAACTTCCTCCTGACTTCCAGTCTAAACCTCTTCTCTTCCAGCTTGAAACCATTCCCCCTGCTCCCACCTCTCCAAGCCCTTGGAAACAGCCCCTCCCCAGCTTTCCTGTAGCTCCCTTCAGGGATTGGCAGGCTGCTTGAAGATCTCTCCAGAGTCTCCTCTTCTGCAGGCTGAACAGCCCCAATTCTCTTGGTCTGTCCCTATAGGAGAGGTGCTCCAGCCCTCCACTCATCCTCGTGGCCCTCCTCTGGACACGTTCCAACAGCTCAATCTCCTTACTGTGTTAGGGGCTCCAAAACTGAACACAGTACTGCAGATGGAGTCTCATGAGATCAGAACAGAGGGGCGAGATCCTCTCCCTTGACTTATGTCATCACCCTTATGGAGAAGAAATTTCTCCTTACACTTAATCTCTATTCTTTTAAAGTCTCTGTCTGTTGCCCTTTTTATAGGCTTTCTTGTCTTGTCGAAACTGTTGTCACCTCTATTTATATAAAAGTAATTTTCCCTAGTACTACATTAACACAAAGACATCTACTTTATTTCCTCTCCCTTCATTACTTCTTCTCTATTGCCCTCTCTTCCTTCATTTCTTCTCTTTTCTTTGTCTTCTCTCTACATTCTCCATGCCAGAACTTCAGCAAAAGATCAAAAGGGAAACCCCCAGCAACACAAATTAGAGATTTGATGGCAGCCAAGTGTAACTAAATAATAATGCTCTTGCATTAGCCGCAGTTACTAACAGCGTTTAATTGTTGGTGATCTCTAGTTGGTGAACAAGAGTTTGGTAAAAATACGTAGATGTAGCAGGCAGCTCAGTAAAAATCCCATTTCCTCCTACAAGCTTGTCCAGAGCAGCACATCCTCCTTCCTTAGTACATGAAAACATTAAACATGTTTATTGTAAAATAAAGCTTGAGATACGAGTCACCTGAATTTGTATTTTCCCTCACTATCCTTCCCCAATGAATAAAATCGCTCTTCATTCTAGGAAAGACATTGAGGTGCTGGGAACAGGTCCAGAGCAGATCTACCAAGCTCAGCAGGGGTTGAGACAACCAGTCATGTGAGGAGAGGTTGAAGGAGCTGGGCAGGTTGAGTTTGGAGAAGNTGCCTATACCTGTGTAGCCATAGTGTTTCCTGCCCTGCTAGAGTGGCAGCAGGGAGGGGGTCAGGTTGTGTTTGTCAGTCTCTCAGGGATTGATGTTTTTTGTTGGTGTGGGGATGGTTGGACTTGGGGATCTATAAGGTCCTTTTCAACCAGGATTATCCTGTGAATCTGTGGTTCTGTGGAGGTGAGCATGATGTTTATTTAGTATTATTCTATACAGCTTGTCTTAAAGGATGCAGTCACCCAGATGTTGCTGCTGTCAGGAGAACTGCCATGCTGTGCACGCTTACTCTTCAGTATGCATTAAACACAGAGTTTATAAATGTATGAGATGCATAACACTCTGTCTGTATGGAAATATTATTCCAACATACCTTAATTGTGTTCAATAATCACATTTTATACCCTTTTAATTGACTAGTACGTAGTGTTTGGCAATTAAATGATTGCAACCTGCCATCCATTGAGGTGAAGTATCTGTAGAGTGTGCTGGTCACTTGAAGTGTTTCTTTTACTGTGTTCAGGATGTGGTGTTTTTCCAGTTTCTTAATGGGCTACATTTAGAAAGGGAACTAGAGCAAACCTGCTATCTGTAGCGTGTGTATTACAGACGAATAACTCATATGACAGCAATCTTGTTAGAGGCTGTTATGAACAACGTTCACCATGGGCCATATCTTAAGCTGTCAGTGTAGTTACTCTGATTTACACCAGCTGAGGATTAGGACACATGTATGATTGCAAGGAATGGTAACTCCTTTAGATGCATCAAATCTTTCAAGATAAAGAATGTCAGTATAAAGCATAGCTGAGTTAGAAAACAATGTTTCTGAGAACAGCAGAGTAATGTAAGAATAACTACGTTGAAGATAGCATTAGCTCCTCTGTATTTATCTCCATGTGAGACTTAGTTTGGTCTTGCACAGAAGAAGGACCAGCTGTGAGGTCCTGAAAACATTCCATTAGTTTAAAAAAATGTGTCTGACATTGAGGAAGAAAATATAAATTACATTCATCAGTCCCATGAAGCAGCATTATCTAAGTTAAAAAATACCATGGAAAATGCACATGATGAAATTGACTCCTGCAATGTTCTTCCTTATCTGTTTAGTGACCTTCCAATACCTGCAGGAGGCTACAAGAAGGGCTGAAGCATGACTGTTTATGAAGGTCTGGAGCATTAGGATGAGGAGCAATAGCTGGGAATTAGAGAAGGGTTGATTTAAATTGGATGTTAGGAAGAAGGGTGGTTGAGCACTGGACCAGGTTACCCCTGGAGATAGCTGAGATTCCATCCCTGGAGATATTCAAGGGGAGGCTGGACAAGGCCCTGGTCAAACTGATGTAGTTGAGAATGTCTCTGCTCATTCCAAGAGAGTTGGATTGGATGACTTTGGAGGTCCCTTCCAACCTGGGCCATTCTATGATTTCATGATTCTATGCTTATTTTTCTCTGTTAGGCAGACATGACCTGTAGACATTAACCCTTTGAAAATGTGTGTTTTCATAGAAAAACAATAGAAAGAGAGTCTACAAGTTTTTTGAGGTTAACGGGGAACAAAATACTTTGAATTCATATTATACACCAGAGCTGGGCAAATGATAAGTTTTAAATTACACATGGCTTTGAACCTGAATATGGCTCAACATAGAGATGTGGTTTAGTGCTGAGCTTGCTAGAGTACAGTCAATGGTTGGACTTGATGATCTTAAGGGTCTTTTCCCACCTGAAAGATTCTGCGAATCTATGAACAATCTGTACCATCACTGCATTCTTAGCATCAGCCTGGTTTGAGTGCAGACAGACTTCGGTAGTGTGATGGACCTATGGACCTCAATGATGTGAGGGCACTTGCATGTTCCCCTCTCCAGAAGCTGCCTGATACAGAAGATTCAGGTTTTATTGCTCTGAACAACATAGGAATTTCAATATGAGATCTGCAGGACACAGAGCTGTTGGAGCGTGTCCACTGTAGAGCAACAAAGATGATGAATGAAGTAGAACACCTCCCTTATGAGGAAAGGCTGAGGGAGCTGGGTCTCTTGAGCTTGGGGAAGAGGAGGCTGAGGGGTGACCTTATTAATATCTCTGAATATGTGAGGGGTGGGTGTCAGGAGGATGGAGCCAGGCTCTTCTCAACGTCACCTGGTGATAGGACAAGGGGCAATAGGTGCAAGCTGGAACAGAGGAGGGTCCCTGTGAATATCAGAAGGAACTTCTTCCCAGTGAGGGTACCAGAGCCTTTGAACAGGCTGTTCAGGATGGTTGTGGAGTCTCCTTCTCTGGAGATGTTCATATCCTGCCTGGATGCCTTCCTATGCAACTTGGTCTAGATGATCCTGCTGTGGCAGGGGAATTGAACTAGATGATCTTTCGAGGTCCCTTCTGATCCCTAATAATTCTATGATTCTATGAAGTGGTTTTCCTGAACATTTAGAGTTGAAACTTCAAATAAAAAAATTAAGAACTTTCAACATAATCTTAGTCCTTTATCATATCATGAAGATCTATACAATGACAATGTGAGCCTTTCACTCACTACTTTGATCCAACCCACAAGCTTTTGGTTCTATAAAATAGAGAGGACGTGGAAACCGGAACATCTATTTTTTATTTTGAAGAATTCGGACTGAAAAGGTGTCTTCACTTTTACATTCACTTTCTTCTTTTGCAGATGATTCTTGAACCAGAGAGAATCATACAATCACAGAATCATCAAGGTTGGGAGAGACCTACAAGGCCATTCAGTCCAACTGTCAACCTGACCCCACTATTTCCACTAAATCCAGGTCCCTTTGCCTAGAAGCAGTCACATGTGATCTCTTTTGGTATCCTGTTTAGAAAAGATCTTCTCAGTCTTTTAAATGGGTCTGTGTGAGCTGTCTGCACAGTCTCACCTAAATGAAAGTTGTGTGAAGGGTCCCAACCAAGCAGGACCAGACCATACTATGATTCTGTGGCATGGGAACAGTATCTCCACCTATGGGATGCCAATCCAGAAACAGACACAAGGACCTAGATTACGTGTCCAGATGTACACCAGTGTTTTGCCTTCTCTTTTTATCTGTAGACATGACATGTTTTGACTATTACCTTTTCAATAGTTAGTTTACCAGCAGGAGCAACACCTCTTCCTCATCAGCACAGAGAAACCTAGATCTCATTGTGTCTTCTGCTGAGCACTGGTCATTGTCGGACCGAGTCAGATCAACACAGTCTAGTGCGTTCAGCAGGAAAACACCTTAGTGTAGGCTCAGTAAACCTATTCTGGGAAAACAAGGAATGGCTGAGTGTGTAAAATTCCAGCTTTTCGAGGCTGCCTCATGGCTATAACAGGGTTTTAGTATCAAGGAATTATTGTTACTGGTAACTGAGGAACAGGTAGAAAGGTTCTTCTAGAGTTGACTTTTGTGTTTAGCTGTGTACAAAATCATGATGAACACAGTCATAGTTGAGCCAGATTTAGGAATATAAAACTTTTCCATGATTTTGGATGTGTTGCACAGTCATGTAGACCTGGTTGATTCAGGAAGTGATTTAGCAGTGGCCTTGGGATAGTTGGAGTTGGGGTAATGGTTGGACTCAATGATCTTGAAGGACTTTTGTAGCCTAAACAATCACATGATTTACTAAAGTCTTCTTTGAAAAACAAGCCATAGCAATTATATTTAGTATTCTGTCTCTGAAAAACAAAATTAAAGAATGCAAACACAAGGAAATTGCTAGGAAAATATTTGTAAAGTTGTTTTTTTCCAACCGTATGTTTGTCTGCAATGCTGATTTATACCTTTTTATAAGTATAGCGATAAAATACTTCACAGTGAGGGTAACAGAGCATAGGAATAGGCTGTCCAGGGAGGTCATGGAGTCTCCTTCTCTGGAGACCGTCAAGACCCGCTTGGCTCTATACCTGTTTGACTTTGTCTAGGTGGTCCTGCTGTGGCACCGGGGTTGGACTGGATGATCTTTTGAGGTCCCCTGCGATCTCATAATTCTATGAATACTTTTTAATAATTAATACTAATATAATAATAGTATTGTATATTATATAATAATGTTAATATTAATAATTTAATAATAATGGATGGTACTAGATTGTATTGAATAATAATCTCTTGCTTCTTCTTACAAATAAAATTAGTTTATTCTTTCAAGTGATTGTTTTGTCCCGTGCTGGGAGGATTTAAGATAAAAGTTAAAAAGAATTTATCTCTGCAGACATTTTTGGCATCCCTGAAGGAGAAATCCTTTGATAAATATAGAAAAGAGCAAAGGAGACAGGATAATCTTCACTGGACTGATCTAGTTAAAAGGAAAAACTCAAGAATGCAAACAAATATCTTTTGAACAAAGGCAAAAGAGATAATTCACGGACCTTACTGCAGTAATGGATAGAGCTCCAGTGACATTTCAAAACTTTATGGAGCACTAGAAGCAATTGCAAGCTACAGATCCTGATCATCTTGTTCCTAATGTTTCGGACACCAGGTATATAAAAATAAACATATATAGTCACTACATCTAAAGACCTGACACAGCAAAGACATCAGTTCCATTCTTTCACATTAATGTTGCTTCTCTGCCAAGGGACTGGAGAATTTAGTTTGTTGTTACTTATATAGAGAAAAAAAGGCATCATAGAGCTAAGTGCTTCCTTCATGTGAAATTAACTGATTAAAAAATATAAATCAGGATTTTTAGGTCTCAAATGCCAGCAAATGGCACAAAACCAGGCTCTCTTGGAGGGGCTCCTCAACTTCCTTGCACACTCTTCTTCCTTACAAAGTCTATACAGCAATTTTTTAAAACACACATCTCTGTACATTTTAGCAGTGAGATCTAAGGTGAAAACTGCTTGAAGACTCTGTAACCTTACACACCACATCCATCTGTCTACCTCCCTTGCTCACAACTGTTTCAACAAATGCAAGCCAAGCTGCAAATGTGTCTGTGACTCAGATTAAAAAAAGGATGTTTGAGCTCTGCGGTGCCTTTTCTAAGTGTTTGGGGCTTACTGCTGCAAGAATTTGTTCTCATGAGAGTTTGTCTGTAGTATTAGTTGCATATCTATTACCTATCACTTTTCTATTATAATAAAACGGTGCACACAAACCTCCCTAAAAAATATTCATAGACCCATCCCAGCATGAAAAATAAAAGAGATGCATGTGCCAGACTTTCTTGTCATGAAAACTGACCACTGTTCATTGTAGATAGCTTGTTTCTCTTGCCTTTTCACCTGCCTGTGTCTGCCACGATGCTGTTTTCGCCAGGGCTCTAATTGCCTGTAACTAATTGCAGCCTACCTGGAAACACTGCCCAGATAAATGAGACCAGGTTAGGTCTGCCCAGCTCAATAACGCTACATTAATTTGGTGCAATAAACTGGATCTAGTTGCTGTAAGTCTAGATACAAAGTGGTTCATTTAATCCTAGGAAAAGGTAGGAACAGGTAATAATGATGAATGAGCTGATGAACTACTCAATTATTCAGAACTCTTGTTTCTTTTCCAAATTTTTAGCTAATTTACTCTGTAAAAGAGTAGGAGGGTTGATGCACACACATGGTGGAATTTATTGTTCTGTGCTTGATGTTGTGCAAATCTCCAACAGGATAAAGAGAAGTCTGGGGAAGACTTTTCTCAAGGGCAGGGAACAATAAGATAAGAAGGCATAGTTTTAAGATGGAAAAAATTTAATTTAGCCTGGATATCAGAAAAAGTTTTTGGAATCTAAGGGTGGGGGATTCCTGGAACAGGCTGCCCAGAGAGGGACTGGAGGCCCCATCCCTGGAACCATCCAAGCTTAGGCTGCATGGGGCTCTGGGCAATCTGTTTTAGTGAGAGATGTCTCTGCTTGTTGTAGAGGGGTTGGATTTGATGCCCTTTGGAGTTCCTTCCAATCTGAAACATTCTGTGATTCTACAGAGCCAGCACATAAAACACTCTAGATCTCTTGCTTTTATCTAATAATGCATTGCATGAATCCTGCTTATTTCCACCTAAGGTAACTGATCAAAATCAAGCAATATTAACTTTCAACAAGGTGGTTAATTTTCTCCCCAAGAGTAGTTTTTATGGCCTTTACTCTTTGCTACTGGCATTAACACACTCCTATATAAGATACTAGTTTTCTTTACATTTTTGGCTAAGAGTTGAAACAGGTTCAGTGGGAAACTATTCAGCAATTTATTCCTTTATGTCTGAGGAAAGAGCTAGTAGATAAAAACCTTATTATCTAAGTGTTAACAAAAAAAAAACTTACCAAAACAAATCCTCTAGAGCTCCCCAAATGCCCAGTTCTTTTCAGCAGGACAGTCTCTGAAGGGAGTTTTATTGCTTGTTGCAGCTCCTTTGGACCAGTGCATGGCTTGTTCTTAATGGAAGCCACAAAATCTGTTCGTATATTAAGACTTTAGGAGTGGTGATGAATAGATTCAAGAGAGGAGCAGGAAAACAACACTGACCTAAAGTGTTCTTAAGTCCCATGTAACTTAATACCTGCAGGTGCAAGGAATCTGGAAGAAGACAACATTGGGAACAACTTCTGGAAGTGTGACCCTTGGTGGTTCACAGAAGCTATTAGGAAGGTGCAATTCTGCATCTGATGGTGCAGATAAGCAAGGGCAGGTCAGGATCCCTATGACTGTGTGGTCGAAGGGAGTGTGGATGTGGCTGTTCTGTTTCCCAGTTGGCTCAGCCAAGGTAACTGTTTCAATAAAACTGTAGTAGTTAAAGTTTCCCAACCAGCTTCCCATGGTTTCCCACCCCATCCCACCCCGATACTGAATGCATTCACATGCACTGGGAAGGAAGTGTGAGCTGGAATGTGTCCTGCTACCAGCCCTGGGGCTGTGTTATTTCAGGTATATAAGGCTATCCGGTCCAGCACGTTAACAGGGGAAACTTCCAGAGAGTATTTCCGCTTTCTGAGCCAAAAATATCAAGCCAAATTCATGCTATTTTTTAAAAATTTCAGACTTTGGGGTTTTTTTTTATTTAATAGAAGGATTTTTTTCCAAATCATGACATCACGGATTTATATGGATGGGAGTGAGAATGGACATCACACAAGGCTTCGGTTTCCTAAAAAGATAAAGTTTATAGATGTGATTGTTCTTCCCCAATAATTTCAGAACTTAAGAGAAATGACATTGCAAATGCATCTAACCTACTCTATTGTAAATAATGAACTCCAGGTCCCTTGTTTCTGGAGGAACAAGTCATCACGAGATGGCAATACTACAAACAGACAGAAGCATGCTAACCCTGTGCCACACAAAATTAAGTACTCTGAAGATTCTGGTGTTTATCCTGCTCTTAATTACAAAAGAGAAAAGGATCATGTATCATAAGCAGAATTCCAAGAATTCCTTTGTTGGTTTATTAATCCTAATGTAGTATCAGATCATAAAAATAATTTGAGTGATTTGGTAATGTGATTTGGTAATGTTCTGATTAATGCATTGCCATGAACAGAAGAGACAGATTAACCATACCATGCATTGTAACACACTAATTCCTCACTGTGAGCTCTAACAACTGAGTCACATGCAGTTTCAATTATTTTACATGTTTGGCAGCCATTCTTCCCCATGGAACAATAAGCATTAACACAATAATCTGAAAGAAGCTTATAAAAACATGGTTGACACGAGTTCTTTCTATTAAGAAATATTTGACATTACAATGCTGGTTTGGTTTTAACAGCACTAACCTCTGCAATGAAAAGATCTCGATCTGAGAGCCTTGAAAGAGCTTTTGAATTTGTCATGCTCCACTAATATGTCAGATCTTTGATAGCCCAATAAATTAGTGTTATTTCAAGAGAAATTCATGAAACATGGTGGGCAGCAGGGGTTAACATACTATGCTAAGACTGAGTTCTTCTGCATTAAGCAGTGTTTTTAAATGTAGAAGAATGATGCTGCAACTGCTGCTGCTTCTAGAACTCCTTGTGCTTCACAGAGAGCTCTTAGAGATTCCCAAACTCTTTTCAAAGATTGCAAATATCATACTCACATTGTGCACCTATGGACAAAGCTGAGAAGCAGATTGGCCAAAGAACCTGTGTCAGAGTTGGTATAAACTTACTAACCCCAGAACTATTAAGAGAGTGGAAGAGCCATGATTAATTTGTTTCAATCATCTACATTTCAGTTCAGATTGGACTGCTATTCCACCCATTGTACTAAGCAAGCTACTCTGTCCTGTGTCAAGATATGAACAATGAATGAACACAGAATCTGGGGAACTTGCTCAACTCCATGGCCTGGGTGAAAAGGCTGTGTAAGGGCAATAGATGCTCTGTTCAGATTTTGCAGTAGGAGATGCTGCATGTCCTCTTGCTCCCCAAGGCACAAAGTGAGTAGCTCTCCTTGCTCAGCTTCGCTGTGAAGAAACTTTCTCCTCCAGAGGGACCGCAGCTTCTTGGAAAGGGTAGCCATTTATCACAGCCCTAAATGAAAGCATTCCTTGGACACAAATGTCTTTTTCTTCCTTTGTCTAATTACTGAGGGGAAAAGTGAGAAGGAAATGTCAAAACAGTGAAACAGTGGTGTATAGAGAGCAGTCACTTTGGAGCTCAACCAGCTTTTGTGAAGGCCTGGGCGATTTGTCAAATAGCTGTGGCATAAGTCAAGCCCTGAGGTTGAAAGGTCTTGACCTAAGGAGTGCTGAAATCAGGCAGTATAAGCAAGAGGGCTGCTAGAAGTTTCGGCTGTAGTGGAGATGAACAATGATGGGTGCTGGACACAACAAAACCTCATCTACATAATTCAGGTAAGGAATTTTATTGAATCTGACAAGTATGTGACAGGCTGAGAAAGAGAAAAAGAACATGCTCTTGCTGGGAACCTTTAAAGCTCTTCAGTTAAGGTATGTGGAAATAAATGACAGCTAATCTCTTCACTAAAAAAACTGTAAACAATGCCATTTTACACAGGGCTCACCCGTGACCTTTTCATAGATCAGGCTATCCACTTTCAGGCCAGGCCACAGAACTTATCACACACAATGCGGTGAATTCAGATTGCACAAGAAGAGCTTTGCTTCTCCCAACTGCTCCACGGAAGGTTGCTACTCGCTTTGGCAGGTACACATCAGCAGAGAGGCTGCCACTGAAATCTAGTGCATAAACCCTCTTGTCAAACAGAAAATCCACGTAGAGGCTGCTCAGTGGAAGGTTGTTTTTGGGTGTAGGTTTGTGGAGGTGTTTTATTTTACAATATTAACATTGGATCATACTGCAATTGCAAATCTCAAGCGAAGAGGTCATAAGGTGACTAGACAACTTTTTCTGCACGGAGACCTGTTGATACTATTAGTGACCAAGTCTTTTAAAGTCCTTCATTGATCTTGACATGTTCAGTTTCCCAGAATTAATTTTTTTCTAGTTTATTTTAACCACTCTCCCCCATTTGAAGCCGCCTTTAGGTAAAAAAGAGGCTTTAAGAATAATAAGTAACTGGTGCTTTTCTACATAAAAATTAGATGCTGATTACTATCTTTAGAGGGTAAAATCTTTGCATGAACCTTTAGTTCCTAAGCAGTAAGACAGCTATAACATTACTCTACATACAACTCCAAGAAGTAACAACTGAAAAGCAACTCTAGCTTCTACTTGATGGTTAATTTAATTTAGCAGTGACTTGGTGGTGCTGGGTTAATAATTGGACTTCATCTTCTTAAAGGTCTCCCACAGCGAAAAAGATTCTGCGGAATAAAAGAAGAAATGACCTTGCTTGCAAGCCAGAGGTTTTATTTTGTGAGTATCTGTATTTTTGAGAGTTGTTCTTGACACTGAATTCCCCAGAAACACTTGATTTGATATCTATATAAAAGAGGGATTCTTGCCAGATGCAGACCTCTAAGCCTGACAAGAAAACAATTTGTTGTACAGGCTGCAGAACGATTGGAAAGAAAGCTCAAAATCTAGAGGAACTTGATGTGACTTTCAGGAGCAGAAATTCAACTCTAAAACTCTTCAAATAAATACAAAAACAAAGATTAGCCTGACTTTGTTGAGCATGAATCACAAAATCCCCATGTGCTTCCCTGGATTACTGCTACAGGGGTTTCTGCAGTGTGCACAACACATGTATGTTTTTACCAATCTGTAGATCATTCCACCTAATGGGAAGCAGTTAAAAGTCCTGGCTGGATCAACTGTGGATCTTGGTGTTATAAGCATTCCAATGCATAATTCACTAGGCTTAATGAATATTCCAATTCATGACAGCCAACTGGCTCCATAGGTCACACCTCCCAGTCTGATATAAATAAAGAATGAGATACTGGAAAGTGTACCAGCTGAACCCTAGTGAGTGCCAAAAACATGCATATTAATGAGGCACAATAAAAGATATACTTGACTCTCAGGAAGTGCCTCTATTGTTTTCCAGCTTTAGAGGGGGAGAGAGGAAAAGTTTTCGGAGCACCTTTTAATATCTTGCACCGAATGCAACTGCTGAGTTCAGCCTCCAACCCCCC
>VZRI01004989.1:100383-123731 GCA_013397515.1 Upupa epops
ATCAGGTTGTAGCGATGGCATTTTACATCCAGCTTCATCAGGTCTATGACATCCTCTGTCATTCCCACCACAATAGTGAAATCCATGCTGGAAATATCCCCACCCTCCGCTCCCATGTTCCTCTGCAAGTCCCTGTTTGGTAACTAAGGAAAGGAAGTGCTTCAGCAGTGCTGTTCTTTTATGTGCTCTGTTTAGACCTTGGAACAGGATGAATGGTAGCTTAGATGAATGCATTTGTGCCATTTTTCTTGGCCCCAGACGATGTTTCCTCACTACCATGACATCTGAACAGAAGGAGAAAACATCTCCCTTTTGTGGCAAGCTAATTTAATTTGTACCTTCCACCTAGGGGTAAATATGTTTGTCTGTCTTTCTAAGCTCTCTTTGCCCACTTTCTTTTCTCACGGGAAACCCTGCTGAGTCAAAAGCAGGATATTGCTTAGTGCTCTAACTTTATTTTAAAGTAATTTAATTTTAAGCATACTCACACCCACCCTAAAGTGAAGCAACTGTAGGAGCTCCACTGGGACAGCCTTAATGACTTTTGCATGTCTCTTGTGTCACAGACATCAAGGGCTTGTTGTTAGGGAGGTATTTGTCTTTTAAAGTAAATGCTTTAAAACAGGACCTCTCTCTCTTTTTTTTTTTTTGCAGTATCCTCAGCACAAGACTGTGTTTCTTTATTTTCAAAAATCCTGCGGCTTTGCACGTTGACCTACAACCTTTAAAAACCAGCATTACAAACCATTGACCTTTGCTCCTCGCTGATCTGGCGTTATATGTGATTTGACCTTGTTTTGTCTGAAAACTTTGTAAAAGGGCTTAAAATAAACAACAAATGCATTTCTTTATGAAAAATGGCTTTGAAATATGACTTGGATGACTCAGAATTTACATCCCCGAAGCCTGATTTGCACATGACTTTAAAACACAGTGAGATAAGGGCGTTATTTAATCTAGTGCTAGGACGTTTCTGCAATTATATAAGGAAAAGGGTGAGAAAAGAAAACTGAAATTAATAGAAACAATTAAAGTTCATTTTAAGTACAGTAACCACACAACTACTTCTACTTAAACCTTGTTATCTCGTATTAAAGTGATAATAGCACACGTGAGAACCCATGTATTAAAGAACTTTGGAAGTTACTTCCCTTTAGAAAAAAATGAATTCGGTATTATTACCATGTAAATATTTTGTCATTCTGTCAGATAAGAAAAAGAAAGCTCAGAACACTAAAAGTGATGTAGTACATTCTTACACATGCAGTCATACCTATTGCAGGTGCTGATTTTACCTGTAGTTACCAGTAATTCATTATTTGCATGGTACCGTGTCAAAGGGTTGGGGTTTTTTTTTAATCATCATTTGCACTCTGTGCTCTGATCAGAAAAATCTACATTCCTGCTGTGTTTGGAAAAGAAAAGGCAGAACAAGTAAAGTGAAAAAAAACCCCAAAAAGCATTTCTAGTATCTGCAGTAATAAATATCACAGAAACTGTGGTTTTACCTGCAGTTACCAGTTACTTGTTATTTGCATAATATTTTATCCCTGCTTTTTTCACAATGATTTGCACTCTGAGTTCTGGTCAGAAACGTGCATTTATCATCAGACTTACAGAGGAACGAGTCACAACGCTCTGAAAGATTAATCATAACAATATTGCTGTTTTGCTGGGAAAACTTCACTCCGATCTAGTGCCTCGGTGGTTTATTTCTATAAACAAGCTGCATTTGTTAGGAAAAGGAAGCAGCTCTCTTATTCTAACTTATGGTTTTGGAGTCTAAAGTATGCGATACCGTGACAAACAAATAACAGTCATCTTGTCCACCGGAGCAACAGGAGAAGTGCAAATGCCTTGCTTGCCCATGTCTGCTCAGTGTGTAAAAAATATGAGCTATAAAATAAACAAACCCCCTTCCTTCACCCGCATGGAGAATTTCTCAGACTGAATCCAGCTCTTCCTTGCATGTTGTGTGATGTTACATCAGCTTTGAGGATAAAGGAGGTAATTCCTGATGTGCGATCCACGTGCTCTCTACAGCTACCTGAAAGGAAGGTGTAGGGAGGTAGGGGTCAATCTCTTCTCCCAAATCACTAGCAATAGAACAAGAGGAAATGGCTTCGACTTGTGCCAGGAGAGGTTAGGTTGAACATCAGGAGCAATGTCTTCCCTGGCAGAGTTGTCAGGGGTTGGAACAGGCTGCCCATCCCTGAAGGTATTAAAAAATTGGCCCTGGGGAATGGGGTTCAGTGAGCAGAGTGGGTTGGGTTGACAGTTGGATTTGATGGTCTTGGAGGTTTCTTCCCACCTTGAAGGTTCTGTGATTCTATGATCTCTGCATGCCTGAGCAGAGATGGGCCAAGTAACAAAGTCAAAGAATGGTGGGTGAATCAGTCCCCTTGACAGGTGGTCAGAGGACAGATTCTGTCCTTGAGCTTCACTTTAATCAGTCTCTCAGCCTGAATTTGAACCTCTGAATCTTTGCCTGGATAGGCACAGACTTCAGATGCATGTTAACAAATACATGGATGCCATGGTAGCCCTATGATGGGGCCGGGTGGCCTGTGCACCTAGTCGTAAAAGCCAGAACCATGGTGCAAAGAGAGTGGAGAAGAGTAGTAAATAAAAAAGAACTCTGAAGTACTGCTCTGCATTTCACCTACCGACCTCTTAAGTTCACAGTGCTTCAAAGACATTGCTTCAAGGACTGGAGCTTTCACTTTAAACTCCAAAAGACTGCTCTCAAGACCTGGCCCCTGACAAGGGTGGAAAACCTCGTTAGCAATATCCCTTAAACATTTGCTTTGTTGCACAGTAAATTTGCTGTCCTTAAGGGTTCTGAAGTGGTCACAAAATGCCTGGCATTAAGAAGACAGTTATCTTTCAGGCCATAAAAAGGTATTTCTAGCCTTATTGCGTAAATCAAGGCCATCCAGCCCTCCATTAGAAGCTAAGCTCTTAAGGCCTGTGTGGACAAAGGACTTGGTTGTTTATGCAGTAACAACATCTGCTTACACTCAGCCTCATTGTCAAAGAGCTGTTGGTTAAAAGCACAGGATCTCCTTTCTCCCCATTTCATGCTGTATTACATTTCATGCGGGAATATCTAGTCTCTGAGGCTTGACCACTGCTTTTATCTGCTGGACTTTAAAGACTTAGCTGCTTGGAGTGAGAACCCCATCATCGCCTCCCTCGCAATCCGGAGGGCGCGTTGTGCCGGACACTTGAAAAATTTCTTTTAGTCTCCAGACATCATCTTTCTGCAAAGTATTAGCTTTCCCGTGCTGGTCTGAAGCTAAAGCTCCTGTGTAAACAGCTCTCTGGTTCAGTTTAAGATAAAATACGGTGTTTGGAGCTGAATTCCTTGAATGCTATGTGGGCACAAAGAAATATTAATTACACTCAAGATACAAAAGCTCTTGAGGCTGTATGATTAGGATTACTAGTCAATAAAATGTTTCTGAGCTTTGCCTGCTGACACAACATAGCTCTTCTTAGATGTGCTTCACTGATGCAGTCAGGAGAGAGAAAACAGAATAACCTTGATTGGGAAAGACCTTCAGCATCATCTGGTCCAACTGTTAAACCAATAATCACTTTGCAGTTAATCAAGTGTTTTCCACAGAAAGTTCCAGAAGAAACCACCCTACAAGTAAGTTTTCATCTCTGAGCTTGTCTGTCTGCCCATCAGTATTCACTCCAAGATGGAAAATGCTTAATGTAGAGGTTTATATAGGCCTACAGTAAGTTTTCCTGCCCCTACTCTGCAAGGTAAAGCAGATTCAGAAACAGAATCATAGACTGGTTTGGGTTGGAAGGGACTACAGGTATCATCTAATCCAACCTCCTGACCATGAACAGGAATGCCTCTTGATTAGACCAAGTGACTCAGAGCCTCATCCAACCTGGCCCTGAACGTAACCTCTCTGGGTAACCTATTCCACAGTCTCTCTCCACCTAGTATTTTCTTCCTAAATACTAATCTAAACCTCTTATCCTACAGTTTAAAGCCATTTCTCCTTGTTCTATCATTGTAAGAATTCCCTCTCCAGCCTTCCTATAGCTTCCTCTCCCATATTGAAAAGTTGCAAGAAGGTCACCCCAAAGCCTTCTCTTGTCTAGGCTGAACAACCCCAGCTCCTTCAATCTCAGCCCTTACAGAACGGTTTAGGTTGGAAGGGACCTTAAAGTTCATATTCTTCCAACCCTTCTACATTGTCCTTTACAGCTTGAAAATATGTGTCCAGAATCATAGAATCCTTAGGGATTTGAAGGGACCTCAAAAGATCATCCAGTCCAATCCTCCTGCCACAGCAGGATCACCTAGACCAAGTCACACAGGAACACATCCAGGCAGGTCTGCAGAAGGAGACTCCACAACCCCCCTGGGCAGCCTGTTCCAGTGCTCTGGTACCCTCCCTGGGGAGAAGTTCCTGCTGATATTGATATGGAACCTCCTCTGTTCCAGCTTGCACCCACTGCCCTTTGTCCTATCACCAGATGACATGAACCAAAGACATTTACAACTTACCTAAGGGAGCCATGACACAGTTCATGGTGACAAATGGCTTTCCTTGAGATGGTATTTTCACAGTATTGTACCAATCCCTGCACACATTTTAATAACACGATTGTCAAAACTGCAGCCCGATACGTGCCTCATGTGTGAAAATTTGAACATATTTTGCACAGGAAAGAGGTGTTAAAAATTGGAATCTGATTTATTTTAGGTATGCTGGGATGAACATGAACACTCATGGCCTACATATGAGAAGAGGGAGAAGTTACTGAAATGTACCCACTGATATGCTGAGGGCTGGAGCCCATCTGCTCTGGGAATAGGCTGAGAGAGTTGGGGTTGGTGAAAAGGCTCTGGAAGGACCTTATACCAATCTTCCAACCCCTGAAAGGGTCTGGGGAAGACTGTTCCCAAGGGCAGAGAACAATAGGATGAGGGGTCAAGGTTTGAAGCTGGAAAAGGACAGTGAGGCTGGAGAGGAGGAAAGTTCTGGAATCTGAGGGTAGTGGGGATCCCTGGGACAAGGCTCCATTCCTGGAGGCTCCAATCAAGTTCAGACTGGCTGGGGAACTAATCTGGTTTGGTGAGTGATGGCCCTGCTTGTTGTATGGGGGTTGGATGGGTGACTTTGGAGGTCCCCTCCAACCCAACACATCGTATACCTTCTTCAAGAACTGTTGAAGCACTGATACAGCATTTTGTCACTACAATTGTCAAGATATGGAGACACTTCTTTCTGACTACATAGGAAAAATCTGGCCTCAAGCTGCATCAGGAAAGGTTTAGATTGGACATTAGGAAGTAGAAGTTCTTTACTGAGACAGTGGTTGGGCACTGGAACAGGCTGTCCAGGAAGGGAGTAGAGTTGCCATCTCTGGTGGTATTTAAAAACTGAGTAGCTAGAGCTCTTAAGCAATGGTCTAGGGGCTGGGGAGATGTTTGGATGGGGGCTGGACTTGATGAGGTGCTTTCCAGCTATGAGGATTCTATGATTCTGTAAATGAACCAACCCAAGCTGATGCAATGTTAAGACATTCAAAAGGGATCTATCTATCTATCTATCTATCTATCTATCTATCTATCTATCTATCCATCTATCTATCTACCTATTTATTTTACTTCTGATTTATTTTATATCCAGGGTATTTGTATTTGTTTAACACAGCAGTCAGACTTTAGTGCTTCAAGAGGTAGTGTCAGTAAATAGCAGTCTACAAAAGGTCTGCACTGCCTTCACACAGGACACGTATAATTCAGCACTTCCCCACCCTGAAAGGAAATTGCAAGGCTTTGCATCATTAATCTACTTGTGTACGTTGAGATAAATGTGTCTGTTGTGCTATCAGCAGTGAGGAGCAGAGTACAGAGGTGCAAGATCAAAGAAAGAAGCAAAGGATCGGATATAAACTGTGGCAGAACTTCTGCAGGATGTAAAAAATTATTTGCATGTGCTAATTCCTTCACCTGGACAGAGAGCAGATCTGAATTTATCAGAAACATTCCTTGTGAACGGCATCTCTGTCCTGAATTAGAAGTGATGTTTTTTTCTCTAAGACTCAAATCCAGTGCATTCTCACCTAGTAGTTTATTGCTCCCGAGGAAGTTTTCATACATCCAGCCTTTATTTGTAGCTTTGATGGAAAACAGCTGTTTGAGGGTCTCTTCCCCCACTCCCCACCCCAGCCATTTTATTTTTAATTGGTTTTTTTATTATTATTATTTTTTTCTCTCTGATCATTTTTTCTCACATATTTTATTTCACAGGAAAAAAGATTAAAGATGGAGGAAAGGGTATCACTGAAACTGTCTCCTTAAGTGGTGTAACACTACCAGACAAGCATTCCTGTGTTCTCCCACTGCAGCCATGCAGCTCCACATATTGGAAAGGTGACAGTGCTGGAAAGAAAAGGACACAGTAACTCATCTAGTCTGACTCCCTCCAGTAAGCAGGGACATCTTTTGTTAAAGCTGGTTGCAGCTGTGCAAGCTGGCACAAGGTCCAACCTCACCTGGGATATTTCCAGGGATGGGGCTTCCACCGCCTCTCCAGGTAACCTAGGCCAGGGTCTCACCACCATCAATCATTTTTTCCTTCTGTCTAGTCTGAATCTCCCTCTTTTAGTTTAAAACCATCACCTCTTCCTCTGTCACATCAGCCCCTGTTAAAATGTCTGTCCCCATCTTTCTCAGTACTCTAACTTCTGTAAGGGTGCAGTAAGATCTCCCCAGAGATCAAAAGTTCTCCATGTGGCTGTAAATTGTCAAGGAAGTTTAAATACTTCTTTGCTGCCATTTGCACAAGTAGTCTCTGGAAATAATTCTTCTAAAAATCTAGAGAAGGAACTGGCTCAGAATGACAGGTTCATCCCAAGTTAAAAGCTTTCCCCCCAAATTAAAAGCCTCCAGGAATTAGTTGCATGCCTTGCCCTTGTCTTTTGTGCCACTTAGAGCACACCAGCTGGGCTAAGGATTTCCAGCTAAGGATAGGGAGTGTTTAGTCCAGGCTGTGCATTACCTTTCCTCTTGCTAGTTGTAATATTTGGTTCCTTAACTTTACTTTCTCAGAAGGAGCAGGAGTTATGATTTTTATCATGGATTTAGGTCTGGGACCCCCATAACCAGTTCCACCAGAGAGGGGTTGCTGGTTGGTTTTGAATGTGTATTACTCTAAGGGCACTTAGTTATACAGGCTACCCAAGGAGGAGATGGAGTCCTCATCCCTGCAGGGGTTCAAAAGGCAGCAGATGTGGCACAGTGGGACATGGTCTGATGGTCATGGAGGTGCTGGTTTGATGATTGGACTTGATGATCTCAGAGATCCCTTCTCATCTTAGTGATTTTGTGATTCTACTGACATCTTCAGAATTAGACATCTGCACTGCCATTTGAGCAAGATCCATAAGTCAGGGGAATGAAATTTGGAAGCTAATAAGTAACTAAGACTTTCAGTAAGAGAACAATGTCCTCTTGAAAAGTCACTGCCTTTTGTTGCCACTAGTTTATGCTGATAAAAAAGAAAAACCATGAACAATCCTTATGACAGAAATCCTTGAAAGATATTAGTAACGAGACCATTAACTGGACTCAGGTCAGTGGGAGGAACATATCTACAGTGATTTAAGATATGATACTGTGGCCTTCCAGTTTCTGAAGGGGGCTACAAAAAAGCTGCGGAGGGACTTTTTAGGATCTCAGGTAGCAACAGGACTAGGGGGAATGGAGCAAAGCTGGGGATGGGAAGATTTAGGCTTGGTATGAGCAGGAAGTTCTTCACCGTGAGAGTGGGGAGAGCCTGGAATGGGTTGCCCAGGGAGGTGGTTGGGGTCTTATCCCTGGAGGTGTTTAAGGCAGGGCTGGATGAGGCTCTGGCCAGCCTGCTCTAGGGTGGGGTGTCCCTGCCCATAGCAGGGGGGTTGGAACTGGATGATCCTGTGGTCCTTTCCAACTCTGACTGATTCTATAACTTCTTCCCAGTGAGGTTGACGGGGCACTGGAGGGGGCTGCCCAGGGGCGTTGTGGAGTCTTCTTCTCTGGAGATGTTTGAGACCCACCTGGACTTGGTCTGGGTGATTCTGCTGTGGCAGGGGGATTGGACTGGATGACCTTTTCAGGTCCCTTCCAATCTGTAACATTCTGTTCTGTGACTTGGTCTAGGCAATCCTGCTTGGCAGGGGGGTTGGACTGGATGATCTTTTGAGGTCCCTTCCAATCCCCGATGATTCTATCATTCTATGATATACTAGGATTAACTGAAATAATAACTCACAATTTACCAATTTTTTAATTATTTGAACAGTAGCTGAAGATTACTCATGATTTTCAAATATTTTTTCATGTTTTCTGTATATAAAGGAATGTGTGAAGATTTTAAGAATACAGTACAAATATGAAAGCAAACCACCACTAGTGTAAAATGGAACAGCTAAATAACAGTGTTTGACTTTTGTCCTTGTATTAAATGAAGTTAAATATACAGTCTTCCTGTAGAAAAGATAATCATTACCCACAACAATGGATGAAACTTATCTTTTTGAGATTTTGCCTTCTTTAGTTCATCATTCCTTCTCTCAGAGACAGTAGCTGCTGTACTTCTGGGTTTTTTGCCTGCTTTGGTGAGCATCTTTGTCCCATGATCTTGTTTCCTGACTCCCTTGAGATATTAATTTTCATGTCCGTTTTTATATCTTTTTTCATTTCCTTATTTCCTTTTAATTTCATTTTCCATTTCCTTTCGCCCTTCACCCCTCCACCTTCCCTTCTCTTTTCCCTTTCCTTTCACCTTCACAACTTGGTCTAGGTGATCCTGCTGTGGCAGGGGGATCTTTTGAGGTCCCTTCTGTTCCCTAAGGATTCTATGATTCCCTTATCCCTTATTCTATGATTCCCTTTCTCTTTTCCCTTTCCCTTTCCTTTTCCCTTTCATCTTCCCTTTCCTTTTCCCTTTGCTTTCCTTTCTAATTTCTCTTTTTTTTTTTTTTTTCCTTTTCCACTCCCTTTTAGTTTACTTTCCCTTTCCTTCTCTTCCCTTTCCCCTGCTCTTTTCCCTTTCCCTCAGAAGGACTTTTGGTAGCTGTTTCAGACCACCAAGTCGTATGCTGATCCCAGCAGCCAGCATAGACTAAGTACAACCTTATAAGAAATTGTTGCAGAAGCAGGAGTGGAGATGACATAAAACATTGCCAAGATTAGCTTCTGAAAATATTTCTTATCTACAGTCTACTTGAGCATGCAGGACCTCCTTCCTCTGATACCTTTCACACATTTTTGTCTCAGCTCGTGAGATATGTGAATTATTCATGGTCTGCTGGGCATAACTTTGTTGTCTGTCACACTTTTGGGCAAGATATGTTTCTCTTACCTGATCCTCCGGCAAACGTACCATCCCCATCCTTGTTCTTTGCCCATCGTTAGCAAAAAACCCCAACACATAGTCTGTTTAGGTTCTGGAAATCATTGGTTCTGTTTCTTTCTGGACATTTGGGTGAGGTAATGTTGGAAAAAAGAGTCAAAGACAATCTCCTGAATCTGTTGGGTGATTACACAAATGTAAAGAGATTTTTAGGGCAGGCATATATGCACAGTAATAGGTGCAGAGGAAGTCAGTGGCTTCTCAGAGATATTATTCTACTCAGGTATAAAAGATATGTTGAAAATATGTGCAATTTTGTAATTAGCATCAGGATATTCTGTCTTGGGTTTGTACAGGTATTTTGAGCATGACCTGGAACAATTCTGTTTACTCAGATACAGCTAGAGGCAGACACTGTATTAAGATAATACACAAAGCTAGGTGATAATAATAATAATAATAACTGGAAAAACATGGACTCAATAAACAGACCACTCACTGGATAATGAATTGGCTGGATGGTTGCATTCAAAGAGTTGTGGTCAACGGCTCCAAATGGAGAGCAGTCACTAGTGACATCCCTCAAGGGTCAATATGGGGACCAGTGCTGTTTGACATCTTTGTTGGCACTATGGACAGTGGCACTGAGTGTCCCCTCAGTCAGTTTGCAGATGACACCAAGCTGTGTGGTGTGGTGAACATGCTGGAGGGGAGGGAGGCCATCCACAGGGATCTGGACTGGCTGGAGAGGTTGGCCTGTGCCAACCTCATATGACTCAACAAGACCAAGTGCAAGGTCTGGCATCTGGGCCAAGGCAATCACAGGCACAAATACAGGCTGGGTGGGGAACAGAGTGAGAGCAGCCTTGAGGAGAAGGACTTGGGGTGTTGGTCAACAAAAAACTCAACAGGAGCAGTCAGTGTTCGCTTGCAGCCCAGAAAGCCAACTGAATCCTGGGCTGCATCAAGAGTAACATGATGAGTAGTGCGAGGGAGGTGATCCTCCCCCTCTATCCTGCTCTTGTCAGACCCCATCTGAAGCCCTGCATCCAGTTCTGGAGCCCCCAACACAGGAAGAATATTGATCTGTTGGAACATATCCAGAGGAGGGCCGCAAGGATGAGTGAAGGGCTGGAGCACCTCTCCTACGGGGACAGGCTAAGAGAGTTGGGGCTGTTCAGCCTGGAGGAGACTCTGGGGAGAGTAGGCTGCCAGTACCTGAAGGGGGCTACAGGAAAGCTGGGGAGGGGCTGTTTCCAAGGGCTTGGAGTGGTAGGAGCGGGGGAATGATCTGAAACT
Source organism: Upupa epops (assembly GCA_013397515.1). Taxonomy (NCBI): domain Eukaryota; kingdom Metazoa; phylum Chordata; class Aves; order Bucerotiformes; family Upupidae; genus Upupa; species Upupa epops. The sequence goes on from VZRI01004989.1 coordinate 111,054, forward strand.
GGAAGAGGGGAGGTTTAGACTGGATGTCAGAAAGAAGTTCTTCCCAATGAGGGTGCTGAGACACTGGACCAGGTTGTCCAGGGAGGTTGTGGCAGCCCCTTCAGCTCCCCAGAAGAGTTCAAGGCCACATTGGCTGGGGCCTTGAGCACCCTGGTCTAGAGGGAGGGTGTCCCCACTCATGGCAGGGGGATTGGAAGGAACTAGAGGATCTGTAAGGCCCCTTCAATTTGAATCTATCAATATATGTGATTTCATTAAAACAAAAAGGATAATTTTTTCAATGACAAACTGCCTTTGCTACTACTGTGGTTTCAGTTGATAATGTGGACTAATATTCTTGTAGAAGAGAAAATAACAAGAACTGCTGCCCCACAGCAAAAAAGGACACCACACTCTCCACAGTTCTGAATACAGTGCTTCAATCTCATGTTCTAAAATGAAATTCAGTAGTGGATCTTCTAAACACTTACCAGTAGTGTGCTAAGATGAACAACAAGGCCAACAGCATCCTGTCTTGCATCAGAAATATTGTGACCAGCAGAGGCATGGGAGTGACAGTTGCTCTGTACCAGTTACTGGTGAGGCCATACTTTGAGTATTGACTTGTTTTGGGCACCTCAATGCAAGGACATTGAGGGGCTGGAGGGAGTCCAGAGAAGGGCAACAAGGTTGGGGAAGGGTCTGGAGAACAAATGTAGAGTGACTAAGGGAGATAGGATTAGTGTAGAAAAGCTAAGGGTGAACTTACTGCTCTCTACATCTAGATGAAATTCAGGAGGGTGCAGAGAGCTGCTGGGGGTTGGTCCCTTCTCACAAGAAACAAGTGATAGGACAAGAGGAAATGGCCTCAAGCTGCACCAGAGGAAGTTGAGTTTGGCCCTGAGAAGAAACTTTTCCCCGGAAAGGGCCCTCAGCCCTTTGCACAGGCTGCCCAGAGAGGGGTTTGAATCGCCATCCCTGGATGTGTTTCATAGTCGGGGAGATCTGGAGCTCAGGGACAGAGTTTAGTGATGGCCTTGGGACAGTTGGGTTAATGATTTGACTTCATGATTGTAAAGACCTTTTCCAACCTAAACAATTCTATGATTGTATGATCTGTTAAATCCTTAGATAACATGATATGGCTGTCTGACATTCCACACTGTGTGCATATCTGAAATTCCAAACACCTTGAGGTTTTGCTCCTGAACATTTCTCCTCTTGACAGCTCTGTACGAGCTCTGTTGTATGGGATTTGAGCCACGAACACGAAAACGCAAGTCAGCCCATGTACTCCACCCCACTCAGTGATCAGGTTTGTGAAGAACCTTCAGTCAGGTTCTGATGTTAGATCCCAGATGCATGTCATTACATTTTGCATTTTAAATATTCCAAGTTTTAAGTACGACATCCTTCCATCTTTTCCCATGGAAGTGTTTATGTTTATACGGGTATACGTTTTCATTAAAAATAGACATGTCTCTTGATCTTCATGCTTACGGAAAATAGATTCAAAAGCAGTGACTGTTTCAGGAGCGAACCATCATAAAAATCTGGCATGCATTTCAGTATCAACATGCAGATAGTCACACTCGTCCTGAATTGCATGACAGCATTGTTTGTTTGTGCAAGGCAAATACCGTACAGAGCACAAATCACCATGAAATTACTGAGTAGTTACTTGATCATTTAATTATTGTGCAGTTACATAATAACTCCATGACTATTGAAGCCCTTCAAATTGCATTAATTATACTTGGAGTAATTATTCCCATCCACTGACATGGATAGATGTCATATAGTTTGCTAGACAAGATAAATTTTTCAGAAACTCATGACTGAAGAGAGGATTTTAAAAATGGGCTGGCCAGCACAGTCTTAATTATAGCACTTGGCAGCATGGATTTATTTCACCTACCATTGCATGATGTAATTATGCCATCCCAACAGAAGAGAGTGTGAACTGTGCTTTATGGCTGATAAATCTCTAAGGATGAGATGCAAGGATATAGCGAAAAAGAATGTTAAAATTCAGTCGCATTCCAAAATAAACTGGTCCCCTGGTCTACCCTGGCTCTGTCATGAGCACTCATGGTCTTTGCAGAGGTGTTTGTAGCTGAGTCGAGGACTTCTGCTCCTCTGCAGTCATCATATCATCTGCCTCCAGAGCGCTGGGTATCATCACTTTCTGTCCAGATGACTTTAATGAGAGCAACTAGAGAAGAATCTGTCCTCTTACAGAGTAGGTGACTATGCAGAGATCCATAAAAAGAAGAGGATAAAATCAGTTTTATCCCAGTTTTCATACAATCATAGATTCATAGCATGGCTTAGTTTGGAAGGGACCTCAGAAATCATAGAGTCATTAGTGATGATTAGGGACCTCGATAGATCATCTAGTCCAATCCTCCTGCCACAGCAGCATCACCTAAACCAAGTCACACAGGAACACAGCCAGGTGGGTCTTGAACGTCTCCAGAGAAGGAGACTCCACAACCCCCCTGTGCAGCCTGTTTCAGTGCTCCGTCACTCAGCCTCCTCTTCTCCAAGCTCGAGAGATCCAGCTCCCTCAGAATTTCCTTGTCAGGGAGCTGTTCTACTTCCTTAATCATCTTCACTGCTCTGTGCTGGACACCCTGCAGCAGCTCTGTGTTCTGAGGGGCTCAGAACTGGACACAATACTTCAGATGCAGTCTCACTTGTGCAGAGTAGAGGGTGAGAAGAACCTCTCTTGATCTGCTAATGAATCCCCTTCTGATTCCCCACCTTGGCCACAAGAGCACATTGCTGGCTCATAGTCATCTTGCTGTCCACAAGGACCCCCAGGTCCTTTTCTCCTGCACTGCTCTCTAACAGGCCAGTCCCCAGACTATACTGCGGGTTGTTCTTGCCCAGATATAAGACTCTACACTGACCCTTGTTGTACCTCATTAAGCTTCTCTCTGCCCAGCTCTCTAGCCTCTCCAAGTCTTGCTGAATGGCAGCACAGACTGCTGGGGTGTTGGCAACACCACCCAGCTTTGTGTCATCAGCAAACTTGTCAACAGATCATCTAATGCAACCTCCCCACCATGAGCAGGGATGCCTCTTGGCTAGACCAAGTTGTTCAAAACATCACCCAACCTGGCCTTCAACATCTGCAGTGAGGGAGTAGCCACTATCTCTCTGGGTAGCCTATTCCAGAGTCTCTCCACCCTCACTGGAGACTCCAATGAGGACTCCTCCACTGATATTGATCCTCATTATCAATACAGAATGGAGAATGAGGTGTTACAGAGCAGCCCCACAGAGAGGGACTTGGGGGTACTGGTGCATAAAAAGCTGGGCATGAACCAAGAATGCACACTTGCAGCCCAAAAAGTCAATTGCATCCTGGGCTGTATGAGAATAAATACAGCCAGCAAACCAAGAGAGTTGATTCTGCACCTCTACTCTGATTTGGAGGCAACTGCCTTGGAGTCCTGCATCCAGCTCTGCAGCCTTCAACAGAAGAAGGATATAGACTTGTTGGAGTGAGTCCAGAGGAGGCCACAAGGATGCTCAGGGGGCTGGAGAACCTATCCTACAGGACCAGCTGAAAGAGCTGGTCAGCCTGGAAGGATCCAGGGAGACCTTATAGAAGCCTTCCAGTATGCGAAGGGGCTACAGTAAGTCTGTTGAGGAGCTATTCAGATGAGTGTGTAGCAACAGGGTATGCACCAATGGTTTAAAACCCTTTAGATAGGATGTTAGAAAAGAAGTTCTTTAGTCTGAGGGTGGTGAAACCTTAGAACAGGTTGCCAAAAGAGGTGGTAGAATCTCCATCCCTGGATAAGGACTTCAGGCTTGGTGGGGCTCTGAGCAACGTGGTCTAATTAAAGTAGTCCAACCTATCACTCACTGCAGTGGGGTTGGACTACGTGACTAAAGGTCCCTTCCAGCCCAACATATTCTACGATTCTGTGATTCAGATATAAATACACTAGTATAGAAAATATCACGATTCATTAGACCTGGAATGACTAAGTTCTCAGCACTACTGAAACCTTCTTGGCTGATGGTGGGAAAATCTGAGCTGTGGGATCACGTCCTCTATTTAGATTTTCATTTCTTGACGCAGAGGTGGTTTCTTACATGTCTGTCAAGACTTAGCAGAGCAAGGCTCAATCTTGTTTGAAGCAGATGAATGGCATTGTGAACCAATAAAGGATGCAACTAGGAGCTGATATACAAAGGGTTTGAAATGGCATCTGAAAGGGCATAACTGACTCGTTTAGCACTGGCTAAATACAGAGTGATAGCTCTTTCTTCTTTCCTTGTTTCAATCAGGGATGAGTCAACCACTACAGAGCAAGCAAAACCCTGTGGCACCCAAAAAGTAGAAGTACACGAATCACAGCAATGTCCCTATTTTCTTGCCCTGGAGCCCAGAAATAAACACAATAATTTAATCAATGACTGTCCAGGCATTTTGTGGCATCTGACCACATGCAGTGACACCATTTGCATTGTGTATATATATACAAGCGATGCCACAGCTGCAAAGGGGTTGAGTAAGACTTGTGAAATAGTTGCCCAAATGGGAAATAAGGAAATTTGTAAAAAGTAAAGTCTGCAAGAGAAAAATGAGCAGGCACTTAAGTTATCTGGTAAAACCAAAATAATCCTGCAAAACAGGCAGGAAAGGTAGTTCTGCAGAACAATCCAGCAGAACAAGTGAATCCTGAAGTCCTCAAGCTGAAAAGAAAGTGCTAAGGGCAAATGAAATGAATAACATTTTCTATGTAGGGAGCAGGGGGAAGATGAATGAGAAAGATTGGGAACAAAAGAAAGCATCCTGCTTTTGTTCTGATTTCTTCTATCAGAGGTTTACTGTGACCCTCTGCCTTGTCTTTAGCCACTGAAGACCACCAAGATCAATGAATGATGCAAAACGTTAATGAGTAGGAATCCAATAAAGGGTTGTTTTCAACTTTGGAATCAGCTTGACTTAAGGAACCTCATGACAGAGATCTCTTATACCCTAGCTGACATCCAGATCCAGAAATATTCACCCACAACAGTTACTGGAAATTTTAAAATACAAAAGGCTAACCAGGGCCTCACACACCAGAGAGAGAAGTCTAATCATAGAAACATCGAATCCTCATGGCTGGAAAGGGCCTCCAGGATCACTAAGGCCAGCTCTCATCCCAACATCTCCCCATCCCCTCAAGTGCTCCATCTACACAGTTTTTAAACACCTTCAGGGATGGAGAGTACACCACATCCCTGGGCAGCCTGTTCCAGTGCCCAGACACTCTCTCAGGAAAGAACTTCTTCCTAATATCTTATTTAAACCTCTCCTGATGCAGCTTGAGGCCATTTCCTTTTGTCCCGTCATTAGTAGTTCGGGAGAAAAGACCAGCACCAGCCTCACTACATCTTACTTTGAGGTAGCTGTAGAGAGCAATATAGTCTCCTCTCAACCTCCTCTTCTGTAGACTAAGCAACTCCAGTTCCCTCAGCCACTTCTCACAGTGCCTGTTTTCCAGACCTCTCCTCAGCCTCATTGCCCTTCTCTGGCCCTGCTCCAGCCCCCCAACGTCTTCTGAAACTGTGGTGCCAAATACTGGACCCAGTACTCAAGGTGCAATCACACGACTGCAGAGTACAAGGTCACCACCACCTCCCTACTCCTGCTGGTTATGCTGTTCCTGATCCAGGCCAGGATGGTTTTGGTTATTCACAGGGTGGGTTTCTCTTACATCTACTTTTTACAGTTTAGAAATGTATGAGAAGATAAACTTGCATCAAAGGAGACTGCTGACCTCAGATGTGTTAGTTGACATATCAATTGTGTGTCACATAGCCTTCAATTTATAATGCCTTCAAATATAGTTAAGATCTCACATCCTGTGTGGCAGGCAAAATTTAATTTATGCCCCAGAAACCTTCCCACAACTCTACTTTCCCCTTTTCTCTCTTCATTAGCTATGATCTGTGAAAGGTAGGTATTTGTTTTGAAATGATTCTTATGATAATTTGTAATCAATTCCTATAGTACTAAAACCAAGAAAACCCAATAACTATAATAATAAAGAGATAATAATAAAGAAATAAAATGCCTAGTTTAATCCTGGCTTTTAAATCCTAGAATTAAACCCAGTATTAGAGAGGTGCCTCTATGCTCATGCTATAGACTGGGTGAGATGGACTTGCTGGGTTTGTGACCAACAGAAACATCATGGAATCACAGAATGGAAAAGACCTTCAAGATCCCGAAACCTGTTCTTTTTCTCTGTGTTCACAAAGCAGATGCAAAATGATTTTTTTCATCACAAAGATGATGCAAAAGAGCTGTTTATACCTTTTCCCACCCATGGGCAAGAGCTAAATGCAACTTCAAGCCTAGTTGATGGTTGGAGGTTGTCAGTCTCTGCTCAAGCAAAGTGAGACCAGACACAAGCTCCTGACTTTACTTTTACCCTGGATTTCTGCTAAAAAAAGTGTGAATGAAGCAGATAATACTGGTTCTACCTAAATGACCATCATTAATGACCAGAGACAGACTGGAGAGGTGGGGCAGTGCCAATATCAGGAGATTCAAGAAGACCAAGTGCAAGGTCCTGCAACTAAACCAAGGCAATCCCAGGCACAAATAGAGGATAGGTGAGGAACAGATTGAGAGCAGCTTTGAGGAGAAGAGCTTGGGGGTGTTGGTCGTTGAAAAAACTCAACAAGAGCCAGCAATGTTCTCTTGTAGCCCAGAAAGCCAACCATATCCTGGGCAGCATCAAGAGAAGATTCAAGGGAGGGGATCCTCCCTCTCTCTTCTGCTCTTGCCAGGCCCCATCTGCAGTACTGCTTCCCATTCTGGAGTCCCCAACACAGGAAGGAGTTTGAGCTGTTGGAATGAACATGTCCAGAGGAGGGCCACGAGGATGAGTGGAGGGCTCAAGCACCTCTCCTACAGGGACAGGCTGAGAGAGTTGGGGCTGTTCAGCCTGGAGAAGAGGAGACTCCAGAGAGATCTTCTGACAGTCTTCCAGTCCCTGAAGAGGGCTACAGGAAATCTGGGGAGGGGCTGTTTCCAAGGGCTTGGAGTGGTAGAAGCAGGGGGAATGGTCTCAAGCTGGAAGAGAGGTTTAAACGGGAAGTCAGAAGGAAGTTCTTGACAATGAGGGTGCTGAGACACTGGACCAGGGTGCCCAGGGAGGCTGTGGCTGCTCCCTCACCAGAAGTGTTGAAGGCCAGACTGTCTGGAGCCTTGAGCACCCTGGTCTGGTGGTGGTGGTGGGGGGTGTCCCTCTTCATGGCAGGGAGGTTAGAACAAGATATTCTTTAAGGTCCCTTCCAACCTGAACCATTCTATGAATCTATGGATCTAGAGGCTATACAGAAAATAAAGGTCATTACCTGCAAGGATAGAGGTAATGCATTCATTTCGGGTTTGTTGGTGCATGACTTCTGTCTGTTTTGTCTACAGGTTGACTTCATGATTACATCTGCCACTATCATTTAGGATATTTACTGTTATTTGGGGTATTTATAGATGTTTAACCATTACCTTTGCCCAGAAGAAGCATCCTGGAACAGAAAACTCAATAGGTCTTTCCCATGAAGTCAAAGAAACCAAACTAATCAACCTGGAAAGTTGTTCTGTGTGCCTCATTACCAGCTTCTCCTTGAATCAAGGTGTTGAGAATTGATATCAAGGCACATAGCTAATAGCTTTATTGAATGCCTCTGCTGCATAGGTACCTACGTGGCTTTCAGTACAGTCCCAAACTGCTGTGCCAGCAGGCTTTAGGCTCATTTTAAAATTTACAAGAAGTTTTTTTTTTTTTATTTCAAGGGCAATCTTCTCAGCTCCTCTAAAGTCTGGAAGTCACACACCTGGACGATAACTTTCCAAGCTCTCAGGTGAGGTGATTTGCTCTCCTTTGCCAAGAGCTTTTCAAGACTTTCCCTCCTGCCCTCTTCACTGATAGATATGACTAACAGAAAGCTTCAGGTTGTCATGAGACATGAAGCAGAATAAACAAGCTCTGCCCTTTCACCTAGAAGTTTGTAAACAGAGATTAAGTTGACAGGGTGTGTTGCCCGCACCTATAAACATGCTCTTAGGATGTAGATGGTTTGAAATACACCTTGTCCTTACCACGAGGGAGACCTCCATCTTTCATAGGATTCTATGTGTTGTGTATGTTTCTTATGACACTTTGGTTTGGATATTAAATGTTAAAATTAGATTGTTTTTGAGGTTGTATGTTGCATTGGTGTAGAACTAAACCTATTTACAGCTACTACTGCTACTGCCTGACTTTGCCAAAACCAAATATATATAAAATATAGTTAATAAAAACTGAAAACTTTGAAACGGTATTTACATAGAAAATTTATTATTTGTCAGCTGGCTTTTAAAAAACAGGCTGAAAAAATACTGGGTTTTGCATTGTATTAAATTGTGTTTTCCACGTCAGCTGCGAAAACAGGGAATCACTGGTGAGCAATTCATAACGCTTTGGCAAAAGCTGTCAGCCTTTGCTTAAGAGACTCAGAAATAAGCCACACTGAGGAATGTGAAATTGATTTTAAGAAGCAGAGCTCCCTCAAAGGTTGAAATAATTGGTATGTTTATTTCGGGAAGCTTAGATGGTGTCTTGATAGCCCAGTGCCTGCGACCTTCCTTTGTGCATCTGCAGTCGAGCCAGAAAAGCTCTGTTTTGTGTGGCCACTACAGCAGTTGAGGGCCAGAGGCTAATACCTTGCATGTTAATATTGCAAACCTCTTAAAAACCCCACGTTCATAACCATGTGCAAATGAAACCATCAGCCCTTCCCTAACACTGGAGTTACCGGGTTTTGTAGGTACAAAAGGTTTTTGTACAAACCCCGCAGTCCACATCACTTTTAGGCCCATGAAAAATGATCAGCAGAAAAAAAATCCACAAAAAAAAACCCCCCAAAACCCTACCCCACTAAGTACAGACTCACTTCAGAAATCAAGAAGTAAACGTTGCTGATTTCTTGGCAGCACCGCGGGTACAGTTACTGCCAAATCACTTACTGTACAGCGTGAGGCTGAACCGAGAGGCATAAAGAAGAACTAACAGTGCTAGTCACATGCAGCAATTAGCTATGGTAACAGAATTGTTTTTAAACCAGGATTTGGACTTCATTTAAATAAAACTCGGCTAGAATTTACATGTTACAGAGTGCTCTGCCTGCAATNATTAATTCTTCAGATAAATACAAATTCACCCTCCCTGCCCCTGACACAGAATTATTCAACCACTCTAAAAAAAAAATAAGAAGTATATTGTTAAAGAGTTCTCTTCAGTCTTAAGCTGGAAACCAATATACCTTGATTAAGAAGTGATTAATATTACTTGGTAAGGAGTTAAGCTGTCACATAATAGTCTGGAGGATCCGCAAAAAGTCAGAAAGATATTACAACACAGCATGAGCTACTCTCTGATCTTCTAAATACCTGGACTGTATTTGCTTCTATGATTTCTGTCTTATCTAACCTTCTTTATGTTCACCTGTAAGTTTATATTAAAGCCCCAATCAGCAGCAAGGCTTCGAACACTGAGGATTTGATACTGTACAGAAATTAACCACCTCGAGGACATGCATTTGCACTTTAAAATCCTTCCTGACACTGCAGCAAGTGTTTCCCAAGATATGGAAAGTTCAGGGAGAAATAGCAATGCAAGTAGATAATATAGCATGTAGAAATGTACACATGCAAACCCTCAAAATACAGATATTATTAGGTACTAGAGGTTATTAATAAGGAGATCAACAGCATCGTAGAGAACAATTAGCTGTACTGCAGTAGTGTGATGACTGATGGCTCTGCAAAAGGATTTACACCAGGTGTGGTACACATACATAATCATGGAGTCACAGGATCAATAATGTTGGTAGAAATCCACATGATCATCCAGTCCAACCATCAATCTAAACCCAGAAAACTCACGAAAGACTGTTCCCCAAGCCATTCCTACTTGTTTTTTTGTCTTTATTATACAGTAATATGTACCTTACATGATTGTGCAGCTACAAGTTCTTCCCAGGATGAAGATGTAATTATTTAATTAAATCCCTAAAAACTGACAAAAGCAGTGCAAACAATATGCAGGCTGAAAGAGCTGAGGTTGTTCAGTCTAAAGAGGAGAAGACTCTGGGGGAGACACTACAGTGACCTTCCAACCCCTGAAAGGGACTGTCAGAAGACTGGGGAAGACTGTCTCCAAGGGTAGGGAATGATAGGATGAGGGATCATGGTTTGAAGCTGAAAAAAGGCAGAGTGAGGCTGGACAGGAGGATAAAGCTTTGGAATCTGAGGGTGGGGGGATCCCTGGAACAGGCTGCCCAAAGAAGGGGTGGAGGACCCATGCCAGGATTCATTCATGATCAGGCTAGCTGGGGCTCTGGGAGATCTGTTTGGGATGCCTCAGTTTGTCGTATGGGAGTTAGACTAGATGGCCTCTGGAGGTCTCTTCCAACCCTATGCATTCTACAATTCTAAGTCTTGTCTTGCAATGGTCCTTGTGTAAAGTGCTTGTGCTCTTGAAATGGGACAGAGCGGAGGTGGGAAGGGCAGAAGGGGAAGCTACTTTGCCTTTGGGCTTGGTGTGGGTCAGTGGATGAATTAGGAGGAGACCCCCTTCTCCCATCTCCCTTGTTTATCTCTTTGCTTGATAGGGAAAGGAATTAATAGGCTACTTCAGCTGGTGCACAGATCACCCTAATTTGCTGTGACTTCAGCAGCTGCAGTGCTGATTGTGCTCTGGGGTGCATCATGAATGTTATCATATGGTGAGGATCTCTGGTGGAGGAACAGTGGGTTATGTTATAAAGATGAGCTGGCCTTGATGCAGGAGCCAAGGACAAACTGCATTCCTGCTTTGGGAGATCAGGGACTGGCAGAGTGCCGAGGTAGCCAAGAAGGCAAAGAGCATCCTTGCTTGGATCAGAAATAGTTTGACCAGCTGGACCAAGGAGGTGATCCTGCCCCTATACTCAGCCCTGATGGGTCTGCACCTCCAGTTCTGAGTTTGATGTTGGCCACTGCAGTGGAGGAGGGACATCAACGTGCTGGAGAGAGGACAGAGAAGGGCTGCTGGGCTAATTAAGGGTCTGGAGAACAGGTCTGATGAGGAGAGGCAGAGAGAGCTGGGCTGTTCAACCTGGAGAAGGGGAGGCTGAGGAGTGACTTCACTGCTCTCTACAAATACCTGAAGGAAGGTTGCAGTGAGGTGGTGGTTGGGGTCTTCTCCTTAGGGTCTAGCGATAGGACAAGAAGAAATGGGGTCAAATTGTGCCAGGGGAGGTTCAGATTGGATCATAGGAAAAACTTCTTCCCAGAAAGAGTGGGGAGACACCCTCCCTGGAGAGGTTCCACAAACAGGGTATTTCAGGAGCTAGGTGTTGTAGGGTAGATGGCTGGACACGGTTTTCCAGCCTTGATGATTTGATGATTCTGTGATCCCATAGCCCCCTGGTTGTGCTGCTTCTGATGCCAGGCCTACTGCTTCTGGGTCTTCCTGGCTACTAGCCACCTAGTGTGTTGCCTTATGAAAATGCAATTAGCAGGGATAAAGCCCTTGTAGCCCATGTGCTGCACAAAAGCATCCCTCCACTGAGCTGCTGCAGTCCTTTGGTGAGATACAAGCTCTGAGCCGGCCAAATGAAGTACAGGCTCTTCTGCTGAATCTGCCTGAAACGTTTTTCTTGTATCCCAGCTGTTACAGCACCCAGTCGACGGAGCTGTGAGATGAGGAACATATGCCTGTAACACTTCATTTCAACAGGCTCACTTAGTGTCTCTTACTTTGATCTTTCACTGTATACTTCCTGTAACTGGAGTTAGTTACAGGCTGAAACAAAGCCCAGAGTTACCAAAGAGGTTTTCATCCCTAAATATTCCTTTTGTACCAGATTCTGTTACTGAGTGCATCAAATGAACCAGCTGGAGGACAGTGTCTCTGCAAAAATGCTGCTGCAGCTCCAACTCTTTCTAACAGCCTCTGTGGCCATTGGTGTTGTATTACCAGGATGACTCTGAACTAGCTGTGATTTTTCAGACCTGATAATGCACCCAGTGCATTAAAAAGCTATGCAGAAATTCTTTGGATGAGTCAGGAAGTCAATGTCTTGCTTTTTTGCTTTTGTTCTTCATCATCCCTCATAAAAAAAGTGAAAATTCAGTCCTTAGCTTTGGCCCTGCTTGTTTGCTGGGCTGGGTGAAAAGAGACACTGGGACAAGTTGGATTGAGGGTCCAAGATGGCTGAGTGCTGGGTCCTGCATTTGGGTCACAACACCTCGAGGCACTGCAACAGTCTGGGGGATGAACAGCTCAAAAGCTGCCCAGCAGAACAGGACCTGGGAGTGCTGGGAGACAGCTGCCTTCATAGGAGCCAGCAGGATGCCCAGGTGGCCGAGAAGGCCAACAGTATCCTGGCCTGGATCAGGAATAGTGTGGTCAGCAGGAGAAGGGAAGTTCTTGTGCCTGTGGACGTTGCCCTTGTGAGGCCTCTTTTTGAGTCCTGTGTTCAGTTTTGGGCCCCTCATGACAGGAAAGACATGGAGATGCTGTAACAGGTCCAGAGCAGAGCTACCAAGCTCAGGAGGGGTTGAGGTAATGAGTCATGTGAAGAGAGGCTGAGGGAGCTGGGCAGGTTGTTTGTAGAAGAGGAGGCTGAGAGGGGACCTCCTTGCCCTCT